>OZ017739.1:96326409-96823909 GCA_963969285.1 Odontomyia ornata | reverse complement strand
ACACGCTTTTGGGTCGATATTACGAAGGCAGAACCGATAGTTTGGCTTGGAGATTCCTCATTATAGAAAAATTATAAAATATAGGCGCTCCAGTAGTAATACTGACTGCAATACTTTCAATGTGGTCCTATCTTCGTTTACTATAACTTTTTAAAATGACTTTCAAAATGTCGACTAAAGTTAACATTAAACGTACCCACCGCTTGTGCAATTGACCCGTTATTTTAAATGCCACATATTTTGCAATCCGTGTGAGAAATGACGCTTTGAACTAATTACGATAATCAATAAATCATATTTTCTTTCATTTTGAGATTTAATTCACAAAAACTATCGTAAACAACAAGATATAAAGGTAAACAAAAATGTAAACAGAATTGTTCAATTTAATCTTTGGTAAAAAAAAATGTTAAATGACTAAATCTGTCTAACTTTTTACACACTTTTGGCAAATTTTTCACAAGCTTACAGGTACTTCTAACACTTAGGGTAAATATTTTTGGTTTTATTATCGATGGAATATTTAACTTGGCATTTTTTCCGTTCAGACAAAACTGAAATTGAAGCTAGTGTCATTGGTGAATCATGTTCTCTAGTGTATTCAGATTGACAAGTTTCGGAAAGTTTTTCAGCTAGCTGGAACAAAAATCCTTGCCTAAAGATTTTTCTCCAGTAACTTGTTTGTCTGAAACTCTCGTATTTATTGCAACTTAATCAAGAATGTTGAAGAATACCTGTAAAGGCCATCTATTTGCTTTTGATTTCACGTCACGGTTTCAGGAATACACTTTTTATCATTTTTTTTTTTTGCTTTAGCACTACAGCCACTTTTGGGCCTTTGCTTAGAGATAGTTAGAGTATCAAATGTATGGGCAACTCGGGAAGGTGATGTGTCCGTCCACCTAGCTGCGATACCTTCTTATTTTAAACCAGAACGTATCATAATTGAATGGGCTTATAGTTCGACCGAAAAATCATTTGAACAAAATCTCGTTGCCGCCAACGAGACTCAAACCAGGGACCTTCGGCTTACGGGGTGGGTACTCTAACCAATACACCACGCGGACTATTTTTTATCCTTTTAAACACTTACATATTTATGCTTGCAAATAATGAGAAACGCTTTGTAAATCGCTAATGCGTAATGCTCAAATCTATAGAGCTTTATTGAGGAGCGTGGCATGCTTCCTTTTTTTAGCATTACGAATTTGGGAAGCTCCCTCTTGCAACCACGGATTGTTCCAACAATAGTAGTTTTCAATTCGCAAATGCTGGCTTCGCAAATCTCGCTTATCAAACCGAATACATCGCATAACTTTCTGGAAAGTGATCCTGCTCATAGTATTGGAAAAAAATTATGGACTCTATTTTTTATTCCATAAGTACGAAATACTCAAATTATTAGCTTGATATGCCGCCTAAGCATTCACAAGTGCAACAAATGCTTCAAACTTTTCATGAGGCAGATCTCATTTAGTTCCAAACACTCGTAATGCTTCTGCTTCTGGGCAGGTTATAATGTATTTGATAACAATGTTGTCCATGAGTGAAAAAAATTCACTGCTCATTTTTCCTTTCCAGAAATTTCTCTTGGCATAACCTGTTGAACTAGCAAAATCTTTAAAAACATTATGGATTGTCACTCTCGCGGTCGTTGAACCAGCGTCAATTTCTCGCCAAATCATGCCATAAGCTGCAACATCGCTATATTGGCATTATCACTTCCTGAACCCAACAATCTCGACCTTTTCATTGTTCTACGTATATTGCAAATATATCCATCTTCACTTTTTGAATCTGAGGACTCAGTTCCTTCTATGACCTCAAATGAGTCTAACTTTCCACTTTCATAGAAGTCGTTTTCACTTATTCCTGGACAATCTTCATCTTTATTGTTTATAATTTCAAAAAAAAATCACATTTTTCGTTTCATACGACATTTTTGAAATGAGCGCACAACAGTAAAACCTGAATTACAAAAACAAAAAAGTATAATTTCATATGTTCAACCCGTTAAGTTATGATGCATACTGGTTCAAAATCAGAACGTATCACAGCTGAGTGAACAGACACACAGCAAAAGAGTAATGCTGACCATATCACCTTCCCGGGTGCCGATGCATTCGATCAAGGTAATTAGATACTCTAATCATATCTAAGCAAAGGCCCAAAAAGGGCGGTAGTACTAAAGGAAAACAAAAATCACCGAATGAGATACAATGGCGAAGTGAGCAATATCAGAGCTTTCTTACGTAACCAAACGGGCAAACATGCCAATTTACACAGAAATCCTTTTATGGGTCAATTGATCCGTTTACAGTAAGTAAGCCTATAGTCATATATTTCTAAGTTGCAATATAACCAAACAAATGCTCCTGCCAGAAGGGTTTTGTAAAACTATCTCACCCTTAAACAATTTATATATTTCTTTTTGTGGTGAAACTTTAAAGAGGGCATCACTTTACAATTACTTACAAAATCTTATGTTTCTAGCTTATGTATGTTGTGGGCAAAAGTGGTGTGACATACGGACAGACAGGAACTGATTTTAGTAGGGTTTTGTAAAATTATTTTACAAAACTCTAAAAATCGAAATAGGTCAATTGACCCGCCGGGATTGTTTTTAATGTATATCGATCCACATTCAGAACTTTAAAGGTTTTAGATGCTTGGTTGTAGCATTTGAGAAATCTAAGGGTCCCATATTGATTTTATAGGCAAAAATGTAAAATATATAACATGTACTATTAATAATACAGTTGATCAGATTTCGACTCCTGAGGTATTTGTTGCCCTTGTGCTCCTAAAGACCTACCTTTCTGATTTTTCCAGATTTTCCTGTCCAAAAATATCCAATCGCGAGGAGGGGGACACAAAAAGCCCTCAAAGCAAAACTTGTCTTTGTAAGACCTGTTTTGAAAAGTTCTCATTAAGACTTTTCGCATGATACCCATATTGCCTACATGCGATAACATTTTTTTACCGCATGTATTTCTTTTTGTGGTGAAACTTTGAAGAGGGCTTACTTACAAAATCTTATGTTTCTAGCTTATGTAGTTTGTGAGCAAAAGTGACAGGACTCGATTTTTGTAGGGTTTCGTAAAATTATTTTACAAAACCCTAAAAATCGAAATGGGTCAATGTTTAAGAATCATATTTCAATCTACATTCAGAACTTTAAAGTTTATAGATGCTTGCTTAATGCATTCAGAATATTCAAAAGCTTTAAAAATGTAGTCTTTCTTTCAATTTAACTTCTCTTTTACGCCGAAACACCAATCACGCAGGAAAATCTATGTCCTGACTCAAGAAATCGATGAACAATCTTCTCAATAGATGAACACCTCATAAGAATATACAGATACTGAACTTAAGTCGAGTTATTATTTTTCGCTGCTGCATCACCTGAGAATAAATTGAGTATTTTTTAAGTATTTTATTTTTTTGGTAAGATGTTACCTATGTAGTGATTTATGAAAGAAATGACTTCGCTTGGCAATTTTCAAGCTATGATTTCGTTATATAAATAAAAGTAAGCAATACCTGTTTAGGTAATTGCATGTTTTGCTGATAATCAAAAGTTAGTGAACCACATTCAGCACTAGAAATAGCAGGTTGGATCTACTTTTTTAAGCCAGCACAAAAAGTGTCTGCTTTGGCTTTGTAGAGACTCTTTTCCATCTGTATTTGCCGGGTGTCATCACTATCTAATTTCTTACCATTTCATTTCTTATGCAGCATGTCACACTTCTTGTACGAGGTGTGTTCAAAAAGTAAGGTGACTTTTCAAATTTCGCGGGCAACGACATTCGATTATCGATTTTTTAATTTTTTATTTATGTTGGTACACTCGTCACAAACACATATTTACAGTTTCAGCTATACAATATGTTTAGTTTGTTTGTGACAGGCATAACGATTAGAAGTGTTTTGCGTGCTAGGCGATTTTTGGCTATCGAAAAAAATGGATCGAAGATCAAGAATTTTTTGGCCAAAAGCAACACCACAATCATCATCTTACAGCCACCAGATTCACCGGATTTGGCCAATGTGACTTTTTCTTGTTCCCAAAACTGAAGAGACCTATGAAAGGACGGAGATTTGCAATGATGGATGAGATAAAGACTGCATCGATGGTAGAGCTCAAGGCTATACCGAAAAGTGCTTATGAGAAGTGCTTCGTGGATTGGAAAAAGCGCAAGTGTATTGGCAAAAGTGTATTGATTTCTTTGAAGGAGACAAATAAATATTTTTTCCAAAAAACACAAAGTCACCTTACTTTTTGAACACCCCTCGTATGTATTTGAACGTGGCGATCCAAACCTGTATGTAAAATTTTGTTAAAAGTATCTACTATAGTAAAAATCAAATGATACTATTAGCCCAGCAGATGCTTCAAAAAAAAAATCATTCTGTTTCAAATATAAATCGTACATCCTCTAACATTCAAGTCTGGTGACGGATAGTAACGAGAGCTTTTATTTTGGCTGTAGTGAGACTTGCGTCGTGGAAAAAATGTAATATGAGCGTCAACTTTGGAAACTCAGTCGCTAGAAGTGTGATTTGACCTATTTTGATGTTTTCCACGCTTAGATTTAGCTGGTATAACTACAGTAAGGTCACGATACTCCTTAACAATATTTTCTTAGGCGATACTTCGTAACAATATTATCTTTCCACTTTTTACATATACCATGGATAGATGCAAAGCCATTTCTACACACTTATATATTTCTATTTCCAAATAAAATACTCATGTGAACATCTCTGCTTCTTCCTCTTGCCCGTTGTTTATCTTTCCCTCTCAAAATTTTCAGTTTAAATAAGGTGTCATAAATATACGTTTTATATATAAGTTTCTTCCAATTTCTTAAAATTTCCGATATTATTTTTTTTCATTTCTTCAGTAATTTGAACAAAACACTTAAGAGTATAGTTTTTGTAACAACATTCCGGTCCAGTTTTTCTTTCTCCTTTAGGGTTTTACAATAAGAGGTGTTATCTTGAATAGATCTTGTGATTTAACACCTTGCGACTTCTTCCTTTGGAGCCACGTGAAAGAGAAGGTCTACGCCAACAGCCCAGCGTCGATTCAAGACCTCAAAGATGGAGTTCGTGAGGCTATCGAGGACATAGAGTAACCACTTTGCGATTTGGTTATGGAAAATGTCATGAAAAGGATATGGTCCTATAAGTGTGGTCGTGGTTGTCATTTGCCTGATGTTAATGTCCATTATTAACGGCAAACCTTTTTTCTTTATAGTGAAATAAACATCCGATCATTTATATTAAAAAATGGCATTTTTCTTTTAATATCAAAATAACACCTCTTATTGGAAAACCCTATATTTCATGGCCTTTTTAGTTGAAATAGCTTTTTCCAGTAGCAATAGATTTCTTTATACTATTTTGTTTCTATTCGGAAGGGTCTGCAGCTTTACTTTGTTTTGAAATTATACCACTCGTCGCGTCGATGGACATGGATTATTTATATCAGATTCGTTCAAAACATTCATACCTTTATCGTTGTCCACATTAGTTTGGTTTTGAAATGTTGACAAATCAAGATCTTTTCCATTACCACTTAAACTTGAGTCGTAGTCAGGAAGCAGGAGTCACTCATTTTATGCGTATTTGACACATTCAAAGTATAAAATACTTATCAGTTTAACAAAACTGAGCTCAAAACGTACACTGACTTGTTAAAGATGATGCAATTAAATTGTTTGTTGCAAAAAGGAGGCAGGTCCGGATCTGCTACCTTCCAAACGGGATAGGGATAGGGTAGTAGACCCTAATTTTGTTATTGCGTGCTTGTTTATAATCGGATCTGCCCCTTTCATGCATCAAACGATAGTCCTATTTTTATTTTCAAATCGTAAATGAAAAACGAGAAATGGCTTAAATGTGAATCTGCTCCCCTTTTGCCACAAGGTCCTCAATTGTACCCTTAATAACGAAATTGATCTAATTTTGCTTCTGAGATAATCGTTGATCTTGTACTCATAAAGACCCCATGGTGTTTTTTAGACATTTTTGCCCCAAGATGTCCAATCACGAAGAGTAGGCAAATATTTTCTACATATTTTGCCACTAAACTTTTCAAGCCTGATCTTAAATGTTTTATTTAAGACTTTTGATTGAATCTCCATATTAACTTCCTTTTACAAAATAAATTTTAAGGTCCACTTCCATTAAGAAGGAAACCTTATGATAACTTTTTATATTGGATAGTCTAAAAAGTATGGAGCCTTTTTGTCTCTAGATGGTGTTTGCTGTCATATATCGGGCAATACTAATCAGATTGAGTCAAACTGACATGCGTTTAAAAGGTGTCATTGCAATCTACAATTTTCATACGAGCAGTTTTGTGTTTCGTCATTCGTGTCAAAAGTTGTATTCATTTAAAAGTGAGTAAAATTTCTGAAAAAATTCGTTATATTTTACAATATCACTACGATCAAGGTGAGAATGCATCCCAGACTAGTGAAAAAATTTATGGTGTCTACGGTCAAGATACTTTATCAAAAGCCACCGCCAAGAGATGGTTTGCTCCCATTCGTTCTGGAAATTTTGATGTCAAAGATGCACCTCGCAGTCAATGAAATCTTACAAAAAATTTGAGAATACCGACACATAAGCAGCCGTGACATTGCTAAGAAACTGAATATTCATCACCATACAGTTTTGAACCCTTTGCGTAAGGCTGGATACACAAAGAAGCTCGACGTTTGGGTGCCGCATGAATTAACACAAAAAAATTTGATCGACCGAATTCCCATTTTCGAAACGCTTATAAAACGCAATGAAATCGAGCCATTTTTGAAGCAAATCATTACGGACGATGAAATATGGATAAGATACGAGAATGTCGTTCGAAAAAGATCATGGTCAAAAAAAGGTGTATCACAAACGACTTCAAAGCCAGGTTTAACACCAAATACGGTTATGCTGTGTGTATGGTGGGATTGGAAGAGAATTGTTTATCATGAGGTGCTAGAACCTGGCCAAACACTCAGTTTGGCTCTGTATTGTCAGCAATTAACCAGATTGCAACAAGCAATTCAAAAAAACCGGCCAGAATTGCTCAATAGAAAGGGCGTTGTCTTCCATCATGACAATGCCAGACCACCCACATCTTTGATGACCCGGCAAAACTTGACAGAGCTTGGCATGGAAGTTTTGATGCATCCACCGTATAGTCCAAACCTTGCTCCATTAGACTACCATTTGTTTCGGTCTCTGCAAAACTTCCTTAATGAAAAGAAATTCACTTCAAAAAGGGACTGTGAAAATCACTTGGCCAAGTTTTTCACCGATTAACCACAGAAGTTTTACACAGATGGAATAATGGCTATACCCAAAAAATGGCAAAAGATCATAGATAATGGACAATATGTACTTAAATAAAATCCATTTTAAATAAAAGAAATATTCAATCGAAAACTGACAAAAACAGTTCAACACTTTTCAGACTTACTAGTATTTAAAATTTTGAGAAATTCTTAACATTTTTGACAAGTACACAAATTTTCTCGTTTCTAGCTTTTGTAGTTTCCGAAAAAGTTTGTATTGACGTAGGGACGGACAGTAAACTCGCGATTTTAATAGAATATAAAATTCTTTTGCAAATCCTTAAAAATTGGAAACAAGTTGCCTTGATTTAAAACTGCTATTCCTGAAAAATCAAATTATTTAAGAAATGAATTTCATGAAATTTTACCTAAGTCAAAGATCTTATTCAGTGAATAGTTTTACATACATAATGGCAAAAAATTGACTTCATGTGTGATAATAATATTCTGTACATGAAACGATGATGCAGATTTCAAAATTAATGAAACATTTCGTTTTTCCTATGTGATCGCAATTTCATGCAACGCACTACCGTTAATCATGCATTTAAACAACCAGGAGCTGGCAACCTACCTTGCAAGAGTAACCTAGGCTTACGTCCAACTTAGCTGGATGACTGCTTGACTGCCTTGTTGGCTGCTTGGTTGTGTTATTATGATTCAGCAGCTGAAGAATGTGCCAACACATTCGTAAGCAAGCATATTATTGGTTTACGTCCGACATACTATTACCGACTGAGATTCTTTTCTTTAGCTTTCACTTTTCTCTTCGGCAGGTACACACGTACGATGGTATTTATTTTTAACGTGTATGAAATTATATATTTATCTATAGAGTTCAGTTGCATGCCAGGCTCGATTTACTTTATGCTTCGCAATCAAGCCGTTAGCTTTGGCTAATGTTCTTCAGTCAATAACCTGTTATTATCTTAAAATGAAGTTTAAATTTATGTCGTTACTATTTTTTTTTCATTTCTTTATGAGTAGGAGCGAATTCAAAGTCGCGTAACTGTTGATGGAAATTTCAAATCCGGGATCGTCCAGATCAAATAGTTTGGACAGTGTTATTTAATCCAAATATACCGTATTAGTATGTGAACTTTAAGTGTAAATCGAACAAGATAGCATTTTGTTCGCAATCCCAAGACATTGATTTGCTGCAATTATATATTTGAAACATGCAATCAACTTGAGAGTTTCCACCTAGAAATAATTGCATCTTAACTATGATATTGATCTTATTACCTCTCCATGAGCCTTCGAGCAACCCCGAAAATATATTTCGGCTTTACCACTTTCTCTGCAAGGTCAATTTTAGTTTAGGTGCATATCAATTTGCTTCACGCCACTGTATCTCCGACAAGTGAAAAACAACCGCCAAGAATTATGGAATCTTTGCAGTAAAAATGAAAGATAAACCAAGACTTGTACATTTAATACTTGACGGCACACAAGCATGAAGAATTATCTGAATTAAAAATGAAAGTAGTCGATGTGTAATTGCTCGCAAAATTAAGCTTATGGTGTTTAATAAAATCTACTTTCATATGTAACAAATCTGATTTAACATCATTTCAATTTACGTAAATATAGATAAGGTAAAACAGAGATTGGTGCTTTTCAACTCGTTTCTGTTCTACTTCCTTTTTTTCGTTGCTTTGTATCTTTGAAGATACTGATTTAAAGATTATATGAATAATTATAAGTTGATATACCTTATACGATTTATGAGAGATGTGAAAGTATTTGAACCAAGTCTTAGCACTTTCTTTTTCAAAAGATAGAGAATGCATTAAGTAGATTAATTTTATAATTGCATGTTGATTCTTTTAGTGATGAGTGTTTTGAATGGTTATTTCCCTTTCTAGTTTTTTTTACCAAGTGGGTGAGAATGAACTTAAAATTTTACAAAATAAGACAACTTAACCGCGAAATTATCGTAACGAATCTTAACATCACAGATGCCTTAGGTAAGACAGGACTTCTGGGCGAACATTTATTTAGAATAAGAAGTTCAGATGGTTCACTATTTGCCTCAAGGTGTTCTTACTTAGTTAATTGCTCGTACTATAAATGTTACTTGCGGAAAAATCTTATCGAGGTTAAAGCCATACTTTAAAACAGATTGGGATGAGTTCCCAGAATGTTTCCCTATCTTCAAAGCTGCGTGCTGGACTCTTGATCGCTGCTTTTCTATAGAGATTTGTGAAATTGACGATTCCCTCACCTTTAGTGAGGCTAGAATCAGGCAGTTTGTCCACGTTGGTAAGGCCGTGGGAAAAGAGTGTACGCGTGAGCGTGATAAAGTAGCGTTTCGCGAGGCAACAAAAGAACCAATTCTTCTTCGTAGCACTACAGCCTCCCTCGGGCCTTCACTTCCTGCAAACAGCGGCTCCAATTGTCTCGGTCCATTGATCATGGATGGTTGGGTTAGGGTCCATGTTTCTCATCCATAGCATAACAAATGTCTTATCATAGATTTGTATGCTTGGACCTTTGTATTCTTTGTATGTAGTTGGTCTTCAAGATTGTCAAAACTGAGTAAAATATTTTATTTGCGAGCTGTATTTTTCGGCGTATTTCGTCTCTTCACTACCGGTTCTCATTATTTTAGCGCCTAAATACACAAATTCGCCCACATTTTTGATATTGTATTCGCCATGTGTGATATTTTGTGCATTTGAGGTATTTTTTCCCGACTGCGTCATGACTTTTGTTTAATTCTCATTGATTTGTAGCCCTACTAGTTTTGCTTCGCTGTCGAGTTTCAGGAAGAGTTCTTTGGCAGTTGTTAAACCGTGAAAGAATGTTGAAGTCGTCTGCATATGCTACTACATACTTGGCCCGACATTTCTAGTAATGTACCTCGTGTATCGACAGGTAGCTTCCTTATAACGTACTGAAGATCCAAATTGAGTAGCAATGGGGCCAGCCCATCCCCTGCTTTATTTCGATATTTGTGTCAAAGGCATCGGTGAGTTGGTTATTGATGTGGACTTGGGAGATCGTCAACGTTATTTTAATTTTGGTAAGACAGACTAATTTGGCTGGGATGCCAAAGCAACGCATTATTTGGTACAGTACGCTATGATCAATACTGTCATATGCTTGCTTAAAGTCAATGAAAATTTGGTCTACGTCTATGTTGAACTCCCAGCATTTTCAAGTACTTGCTTGACTGTGAACAATTGGTCTATTATGTTTCTACCTCAACACTCCCCAATAATGCTGTTAGCGTATGATCCAATTTTATTTTCTAATATTTTTGAAAACATTTTGTACGCCGTACAAAGTAGTGATATCTTCTTCTCCGTAGCCCTACAGCCCCTTTCGGGCCTTCGCTTAGAGATAGAGTATCTCATTGTCATGATCTAATGTTTCGGCACTCCACAAGGTGATACGATCATTATCACGCTTTGGCCGTCTGTCCGTCCACCCAGCTGCGATACGTTCTGATTTTAAACCAGCAGTTATAATAACTGAACAGGCTTATAGTCCGGCCGAAGAACCACTTGAACTAAATCTCGTTGACGCCAACGAAACTTGAACCAGAGACCTTCGGCTTCCGGGCTTAGTGCTCTAACCACTAAGCCACGTGGACTACTAACTAGTGATATTCCTCTATAATTTTCGCACTGTAGCTTGTCACCTTTTTTGTGGATAGGGAATATAATTGATTGGTTCTAATCTTTCGGCATATGTTCATGTTGCCAAATGTGCTGGATGACTATGTGACTAGCTTCACGAACACTGCTGCCACCATATTTGATGAGCTCCACTGGAATCTCATCGATGCCCGGCGCTTGATTATTCTTTTGGGCTTTGATGGTAGAGCAAACTTCATCCAGAGTTGGTAGGGCCAATGGAAACGATTCTACAAGAAATTCATGGCTGACCAGCATGCAAGCCCTGTCTTCAAGAAGGCTAACTACGCAGAGGGTAACTCGGGCAGTAAGCCTTATCGGTTCATTTTGAGACTTTACAAGATTTCCCCATTAGATATATTAAAAGGTTCATAATGGTCTTTACGGTCAAACTTAAGGGATGTCAATGAGTCGCAAATATGGGGCGGAATCAGTCTCAATCCTAAATCAAAATTTAGTGGTTCAACTAATTGTATTCAGGCAAAGACTTAGAACCCTTGAATGGTTGACTGGAAATAATTAAACATTCATTGAAAAATATTGCAGTGCAAAAGCATTCTACGTCATTATGCATATTGGGGACATAACTTTAGTTGCTTTGCACCATCTAAACTTTGTGACTGAAATTGTCAGCTTTTGTTTTTTTTTGTGATTGAGAGCTGAATACCATTTCCATACTGTGTAAGGGGCTCCCATACTTGCGAGTGACTGGACTACCCAGTAAATACCTCCCTGTCAACCTGAGAGACTGAAAAATTGCCAGTTTAAAGTTCATAAGAATGACCTGATGATAAGTTTTCCTTTCATTTGTGCTTCCTGTTCATTTGTGTGGCCAATACGTTTCTACTATTTCTGGATTGGTTTTTTTACGATCAAGGACATGTAAAATATAAAATAACATAAAGCTTACCATTAAAACAAAGAAGCCGACGGTTTTTTACCGCTTTACATTCAAATATTTATTTAATTATTTATTCCATGTAAACAGATTGAATAATCCAACGACAAAATGGAACGCAAAGAATTAATGCAGCAATATTTAAATGAAAAAAATAATAAAAAGACGATAATTGTAAGTTAAAGTAGTAGTAAGTTCTTAGTTTTTTCTTAAATGTTATGTAAGAAGAGGGGAAAGGACCAAGCTCGAGATAATTATGATTTCGTACGATTCTTAAAATTGGTGACTATAAATATAAATCAGTTCTAGCATATAGGATAACGAAATAAGAGCTCGTCCGAGAAAAAATAGTTAACGGGACTTGATGGTAGCAGAATTTAAAAAAAAATTGATCTAAATAAGTTCGTCAGTGTTTTTCAAAATTATTTAGCTTGACAATCGCAAATTCAAATTGATTCAAGCATTATAAACTAAACTATAAAAATACAATACTACAAAATTCTCACTAACGTACCAAATTTATATCTAGTTATTTAAAACAACGAGTACAAACAAATTTTAACGTAACAATAATGAGCTGCAATAAAAACAAAAAGGAATAACCGTAAACGACCACGAATAATTCAGCAATTGCCATTTAGCCACCAAAACCTATACTGCTCCTTCTCAGCCCAACTAGCCTCAACAAACCTCGCAAATGAGCATCTATGTAAATTTAAACCGTGAAACTCGTTAGCTCAAATTGGGAAGCTATTCTACAATATTACACGAATGCTTCTGGAGGTATGAAGCCAGTGGTGAAACAAGTCTCAATGTACCTTTTGGTAGGATGGGTCTTACCACAGCCTTGTAACAGATAACTTTGACTTTTTAGTCAATGTATCTGACATGAGTCGTCGACGGGACATGAATTACTTTGCGCACTTTATTGAGCATAATTTTGACATGTCTATCATAGCGCAGATACTGATCGAAATAAACAGTGATGTATCGAACACAGGATTTATGTAGAACGCGTTCTGAACTACTCTTACCAGCATTGGTGTGATAATTTTTCCAATTACCTTACAGGGCTTGACTCGCAAACTGTAGCGTTATCCAAAACGAATTTGTTTCGCATTTTTGAGCATTTACTTCCATTCACCAATTGTTTGTGCAGCCCTGTACATTGTTGTACATGTTTAAAAGGTTTCTTTGAACAATCAATGTCTTTCAGCCTACTGTTTAAATTATCAGGTCATCAATAAACGCCACTAATAATCGCGGTGGCGACACGTTAAAATCAAAGCCGTTTAATAATTTGCGAATGAATATGGGAAAGAGAAGAGGAGCAGTAATTGTTCCTTGCTGTAGATCATTCATGATCTTAAAACCGCCATCGTCTTCAAATTTTCATCCGTTACAAGAAACGATTTTCTACATTACAGATCATGGCGACAAGGTGTCTGGGGTACTTGTCCTGAAGAAGTTTAAAAATTAGTCTTTCTAACCAAATTGTATCAAAGGCTTTCTCCATATCAATGAGACTTGCTCCAACACATTCTCTATTGTTTAGTTTTGAACAAATGTCTGAGGTTACTTTTGTTATCATATGTATGGTCGGGTACCTGACACGGAGTCCAAACTGGCACTTCTCAATTTAGGCGTTTAATGCTTGCCTCAGTATCCCATCAAACACCTTGCTGATGCTAGGTAGCAAGCTGATTGGCCGATAGCTTTGAGGATACAAAAATTCTTCTTGTTTTATCAAGATTGCAAATACTTTGGTCTTTTATCACTGATTAAGGAGATATAATTTTTTCAATAGGTTGTTGAACAATATGCAATAATTTCGAATATTTGGTAAGCTCAGGCAAATGTAGTACTATATTGGGAACACCGTCAATACCACATAATTTCTTGCTGTTTATTCCTACAGATGTAAGACACAAGCCTTCAGAGCTGACAAAATAATCAAGATAGCCGCTCGATATAGATACCGAAGCCTATATTTTATTGATATGAAGAAGAGGTTCACCGTTTAGGCTTGATTTGAAATCGAAAACTCTTACTTCAATAAAAGTATTTAACTTCCTCTCTCAGGGTTTGGTAGATGAACTAATTCAAAATGAATTTTAAACAGACCAAACTCCTGTAAACCGTCACTTTCTTATTCCCATCTGTATTTGGAGCCGTATTATTAATTTTGATACTAGCTCTATCTAGAAGATTTATCTCATAACAAGTAACTTTAACCCTAAAAAGAATACATACATAAAAGATAACCATACGCTTCGGGGGGCACGATTTTCTAGCGTCCCTATTTCACGCTAATTAATTTTTAAGGTGAATATTCAAGTAATTTTGAAGTTTCTAGATTCTTTGCAAAATAGAATGCATGTTGTTACAATTAGGTGTATTTTGAGTAATTTAAAACATACGAGTAAATCACAAGACTTCTTATGAAACATTTATTAAAATTAACAGTCTTCTGAGGAAAAAATCATAAACATTCCAAAATAAATGTTATTTTTAAAGTCAAGTAATTCAAAATGCTGTCAGTCTCAAGCAAGCAATTTATTTATAATCTCGAATCTTGTAGACAGTCATGACAGACGTAATTTTTGTAGTTGCCCGAAACTATCTTTTTGCACTTGGGGCAAGTCATCTGCGACATTCTTTACTTCGTAGAGAAGTAGTAGTTACAGGAACTTCTTTTGTTGGCTAGTGGCTCTCTTTCTTCTTCTATTAGAGCCTGTGAACTAGTTCTTTCCATGAATTTTTTCTATGTTGCTACTCACATGACTTCGCCACGTAGAAGCTTCGAGTCTTTGCTTCATCCACAGTGTAATCAGCTACGAGCTCGTAAGTGCTCTCTCTGCGATTTAAGGGCTAATATTGTTTTGATAAAACATTATGGCAGTATATAACATATGAATTAACGAAAGCTATGCTCAGGTTGCCATAAAAATGGCCATTGTGCATCTATTGTTTTTCCTTGAGTATGACATAGTAGAGCACATTTGATAAATTTTGTCGAAGCCACATTTAGGTTGATTATAAAACAAAACAATTTCTGGCTTTCCAGTTAAAGAGTCGAGCATGTCTTCTTCGTCACACCATGATAATCCATAAACCATCTTCGAGGGCTGCGGTTTGTATGACAATAATGTCAAACATCCTTCATAACAAAAGATTGACGAGCCTATTAGTCGAAAACGACTGCTTTTCAATTCCTCAGGAATCTCACGTTTGTTAGACCTGATAGTGCCAACAAGAGTGAGCTTGTATGGTTCCTAAAGAATTGACTTTCCAATAAGTACTATAGTTAGCCAATTATCACAGATTATTTTTCGATTTGTACCATAAATAGTCCGGCATAACTTTTTCACATAAGTAGTCGATGAGTGTTCATGGGTCTTTCGATGTATGGTATTGCATTCATCATTGACTTAGTTCCACGATCGCACATCATAGGGATTTTTATGCCATATTTATCAGGTTTATTAGGTTTGAACAAAGCAAGCTTCTGTAAATCGTTAAACAACGACTGAGTCTTCAAGCTTGGAAATATGCCAATGCACTTGGAGCTATGGGAAGTTTGAAGCATTTCCAACAATTAGTAATTTAGTTTGTTCCAATGAAAGTTTTGAAACCAATTCTGCATTCGAAATAATTGATGATTTGTTGGTGGCTGCTTTTTTGAGTGATTCATTTAAATTCTTCAGCCAAGATGCCTCTGAGTCGGTACTGGCTGTCATTCACACTTGAATATGCTTCCATTGAAGAGGTTGAGTTGGATTCTAATATGACAGAAAATTCTTCGTCAGAGATGTTGATTACTTGATTAAATTTTGCAAAGCTAGCTGACGGATGACTTATAGTATTTCAAAGATTTAAGTTTAAATTCCAATGCAACGTAATACGTTCCCAAAAAAGTTTATGTGGTTTGTGTTTTGCGAGCGCTGCTTTGTTATTACCGCCCTGCCATTGGTCATTTACTTCAACTTGGTTGTCTACTCAATCGCATTCTCCACCAACCGTTTGTGTACGTTGGCGGAAGAATTTCTGTGAGTGTTTGGTTCTCACATAGAGGTATATACAGGAGACGGCGAAAGATCAAATTCATGAAGCCACGAGCTTTTGCCTTTGCTATTGTGATAACTCGCATAGGCTCGAAGCTAATTTCGAAATTGAGGTCGAAATTTTGTTCATCATATGATAAGGTGTATCATACTCTTGACGATAAACTTTATGAGAATGCAGCGGTTGAAAATTAATTGTTTACTACAAAAAGAAAGCCAAAAAATTATCATATGTGCTGATATTATTATTCTGGTGGAATTTTCTTGCAAACGCTTGAGAGGGTACCACTTTTGACCTCTGTAGAAAATTTCATCATTCAAGTATGTGGTTTGCGAGAAAACTTGCTGTGACGCACGGACGGATGGACAGGTGGAAAAAGACAGATCGCGATTTTAATAGGGGATTGTAAAAATATTTTACAATCCCCTAAAGTGGTCTGTTGTATAAGTACTTGCAAGTTACGCCATTAAAAATGTTTCCATGATAAACATTCATTACTTCAGTTGCTACTAAAATAGCGAATTGCACTTACCTTCTGACCTTTGTGGGCCGCCATTTTGAATGCATGCATTTGATTTTGGATTTTTAAAAATATTTCAATCTTAGAGTCTCATCAGTCAATTTGTCCAATCTCAGTCAAATCAGTTTCCTCTAGACAGGGCAAAAGTATTAAATTTTTAATGAAAATGGCAGCGAAAAATATTAGGTTTTAAATTTTCGACTTCTTTATTTTTCATCCGATTTTGATAATTTTTTGTTTGGTACAAGGACTTTGTAAAATTATCCATAATCTCAAGTTTTATTAAAATCCATTGGAAAATTTGGCCACTAGAGGGCCACAAAAATCTGAAAAAATCGCATATTTGAATCGCCGCCATTTTGAAACTTGAGCATGTCTGTGCACCAAAATAGCAAAATGTTTAGATCTAATTGTTTTCTATCTTGGAAGTATATTTCATTTACATCGAATCAAAATTGGGTCTTTCAGAAGCCTTTGAAATTTCTAGCTTCAACTAGCCGCCATTTTGTTTTTGGAGACCTGATCTCTAGTTCTTTAACATGATTCTTTAGGCATTTACAGTAATTACCAAAGAACCGAATTTCATTCACATCGGTTGAAAAGTTTGGTCACAACTACAACATCCAATGCTTACACGCTTTTCAACGTCTGAGCGGCCACCATTTTGTTTCAAACGGTTCGACTTTGGATTTTTTATTGTGAAATTCATCGCATACCTCAATAAACCTCTGTACCAAATTTCATCCAAATAGGAGCCACGGTTTGGTCAGAAATGAAATCACGAATGTTTGTCTAAAATGGCCGCCATTTTGTTTTCCCTCGATCGATTTTGCTGGTTAAACAACTTAACTGAGATATTCACGCAATACACCTTTCCTAAAAATATTGTGAAAATTGGAGCGAAATGGTGACCTCTAACATAGTCACGATTTTCGTTATATCATATATAAATCATATAAATCATATATATATATATATATATATATATATATATATATATATATATATATATATATATATATATATATATATATATATGCAATAGGTAAATATCTCTTGAGAAATTCACCTAAAAAAAAAATCCCCGTTGGCAGCACCAGCCGGAAAGGTAAATTTCTCGTATGTAGCATAAAGTTTCGAAAAAGAATTTGGCTTGCCTACTACTAAACTTCTTTCTTCAATTTTCGTAGAACCATATGGGTATTTATTAACATAAAAAAAATCTGGCCACGTTCGTTCATAGAGACTTTTTATCGGGGCGCAAATATTTTGCTAATTAAATTGAGTTGCACACGTATGGATTACATATTGAAAATAGGCGGATAATAAATTGTTGTAAACATACAAATACCGATTTTGCCCTTCTCGCATTTGCTGTTTACACAGTTCACAGTGGTAACCACACAAAGGCTTAAATAGCTCGAATGGTTAATTTCAAAAGATTTCCATGAAAGTTTAATCAGCACTTGCGTTGCCATTAATATATACATTTTCAATTTTTTTCTGAACTATGAGGGCCGTCATTTTGATTTTTATTGAAATCGGCTGCTAAAAATATTAAGCTGTAAATTTTTGACTTTTTAATTTGTCATTCGATTTGCATAATTAAATTAAATTAACTTGCCTTAATAACTTATAATTTCAAGTTTCAACGGAATCTGTTGAGAATCTTGGCTGCTAGAGGGCTACAGAAATAAAAAAAATTGTATGCCACCCCCTGTATGGGGAGACCCGCTTGTATGGAGAGACCCCCCTTAAATACCTTAAAATATTTTCTTGCACTGCAAATTTCAAGAGGCACCAATTTTGACCTACGTAGAAAATTTCCTCATTCTAGCTCATGTGGTTTGCAAGAAAACAGGACAGATAGACAAGTCGCGAATTTATAATTTTCTCGGGTATTGTTAAAAATATTTTACAATATCTTAAAAATGATCTGGTTTATAAATTCTTTCAAGTAAAGTCATTTAAAACGTTTCCATGAAAAATATTCATTAATTCAGTTGGCACTAAAATAGCGGATTGCGCTTGCCTTCAGACCTTTGGGGCCGCCATTTTGAATGCATGCATTTTATTTTGGATTATTTTAAATCTTTGTATGCCAGGACCTCATCAACCAATGTACTATCTCGTTCAAATAGGAGTTTCACTCTAGACAGGGCAAAATAATTCAATTTTTATAGAAAATGGCAGCTAAAAATATTAGGCTTTAAATTTTCGACTTTTTTATTTTTCATTCAATTTTAATAATTTCCTGCAAAATACAAGAACATAGTACAGAGATTCATAATCTCAAGTTTCATCAAAATCCGTTGGAAAATGTGACCGCTAGAGGGCCACAAAAACATGGAAAAAAACGCATATTTAAATGGCCGCCATTTTGAAATTTGCTCATGCATGATCACCAAAATAGCAAAGGCTGTAGGACTAAATAATCTCTATCTGGGAACTAAGTTTCATATATGTCGGATCAAAATTGCGACTTTTAGAAGCCTTTGAAAATTTGATATTCAACTGGCCGCCATTTTGTTTTTTGCAACCTGACTTCCAAATATTTTAAGCGATTCTTTAGATATTTATAATTTCTATCAAACCACCGAATTTCATGAAAATCAGTTGAAAGTTTTGACCACTATTACAACAACAAAATTTTGCACGTTTTTAGACCTTTGAGTGGCCGCCATTTTGTTTCTGCCGTACCGACTTTGGATTTTTTATTGTGAGATTCATCACATACATCAATAAACCTTTGTGCTAAATTTCATCCAAATCGGAGCTATACTTTGGTCAGAACAGAAATCACGATTTTTCGTCTAAAATGGCCGCCATTTTGTTTTTTCCCGATCGATATAGCTGGTTCACGAACTTAACCGAGATAATTACCCAATACACCTTTCCTGAAAATTTGGTGAAATTTGAAGCAAAATTGCAACCTCTAGCGTGGTCACAAATTTCGTTATATCCCATATATATATATATATATATATATATATATATATATATATATATATATATATATATATATATATATATATATATATATATATATATATGATGCCCTCCGCAATAGGTAAGTTTCTCTCGAGAAATTTACCTAAAAACCGACTCCAAAGTAAGAAAGATGAATAAAATTGCTTTAATATCACCTTCATAAAACTTATTTCATCCTTTGTAGGGCACTTTGAAGTCGGTTTTCTTCGTTTTCCGGTAAAGAAACAAATATTTCCAAATTAAACCACCATGCATGCATTTCGACATTAATTGGTTCTATTTTCAACAACAATTTCAGTCCCATCACCACAACTCCAGAAACCTAGGAAAACATTTTTAAATTCAACCGACCAGCTTTCGAAATTCATAAAACAGCTCCCATATTGTAGGTGCACTGCACTGGTACGAGATCACGTATTTTAGAAAGCCTTCAAAGTTTTTCAATTAAAATGTTTACTCCGATACATGAAACTTTTACAAGCATCTTCGCAATAACAAAACGAATTATTTTCAACAATTTAACCTTAACACCATTATGGACGCAGCCAACAAAACTTCAACATTTGCGCGCAACATCTATTTCACTTGCAATTTGCTCTTTGATAATTACGAACTTTGACTTAAAAACACAATTAATTACTTCAACACGAAGCCTTAAGGATAACTTAAGCCCATTTAAATCCGTAGGAATAAAAATCAGAAAAAAAAGCGCGTAAATTCTTAAAATGCAAGCAAGTTTCAGTTGCATGTTATCGGAATTCTATGACCGGCGTCAAATCTGTTTCAACCGAGAAAATCTTTAAACTCGCGTCTCCCATATACCGTTTCTAGCAGGCACGATTCACACAACATTCGAAATTATGTTTTAATTCACGAATCACACCGAAAACCTGGACGGACACAGAAAACATCACGTAAATTATACCCGGACACATAATTGTTTCCTTGACTGCACTTTACTTACATAAATAATGAAAAATACTCGATGACGCGTTCGCATTTTTGCTCACGTTTACACATTGAACACTTTATTTTCGAAATCACTTATAGAATCCACCCGAAACAAGCGTTTTCATTGAAAATTTTTAAAAATTACGATATTTGATGGAGTTTTTGCAAGAATTGTCAACTTCCGGTTTTCTATCAGCTGAAACATCATTTCCGAAATCAGGGGTGTCACAATTGTTGATTTCAATCGAAAACGATTTGAATGTGGCGGACTTCGTAGTTTGTTAGTATATTTTATGGAAAGGAAAGAAGTTTGTTGAACAATATTTGGAGGCATTGTTTACAATTGTAAATGCTGTATGATCATTAAAGAGAAAACTAAAAATAATGAACTTTTTTAGCTATTTCGAAATTAATTTCGGACAATGATAGAGTTTGGACAATCATACGTAAGCTCATTCGTGAAAGTCCAAAAGCTTTCGAAAATTGGAGTATACGGACATGAAATGTTTGTTCGTATTGAGCATGTATTAAGAGACTTCAATATTTTATATGGGAAATGAAAGCTCGCCGTCTCCAGTGTATACCTCTATGGGTTCTCAGGTCTGCAATGTACTGACGAATGATGTTCCGTGTCGCATGCGCATCCCTTCATTCCGGGTTCAGGCAGCACTAACCGGATCGACTTTGATGCTATTCAAATCGTGGCGTCAAACGCATTCGATTGGATTCCAGTGTTTAAGAAAGTTTGGTGTTCGATCAGTGGAGTGTCCTGTTGACGGTTGCTGGCTGATGTCTTGTGCTTTAAGTGTTGATCTGCTGCGATGATTGGTCAATGATAGGGAGTAAATTTCTGGGAAACTTAAGGTAACTAAACGATTCAGGTTTAATTAGCAACGAAACAAGAGCTCAGGCATCTTTGAACCTTTAATGCTGAAAGTTATTTCAGTAATAGGTATACCTAGAAGACACTCTTGTTTAATGAAGTTAGCTATTAGTAGGACTAAGACTTGATCAGAAAGAGTTCAGCGAAATGTTTACCTTTTTCCAAAGAAGCTAAGTATTCAATGGCTTAAGATGTTTTTCGAGTAGTAATGATATTGGTGTTAGAGGTAACCAGTTTAGAACAACCTATGTTTAGCTTATTGAAGAAAAAGTCCTACACGTTACTTGGTTTAGAGTAGCAATGGAGTGCGTTCTCTAAGTGGCTCAATAGGCCTCGCAATTATTTGCTGTTACTGTCTATAATTTCAATTCAGAGTCAGATCAAACCTTAAGGCATTGGATAATTTTACAGAAATCGACAAGTTCTTAGCGGGCTAGCAAGCTAGAACAGCATGGCAGCAAGCTAGAACTGCATGGCAACGTACTTCTTAGCATCTTTCTGCAAGAAAGCTCTATATAAAGTGGTGAGTCTATATAGAAGGCAAGGTCTTTGCAACTTAATCTAATATTTTGTCACCCGTGGTACATCCCTGGTCAGCAATTGCTTCCATAGAGAATAAATATTCGTAAACAGTTTCAGTGGATATTTTATTCCTGTAATTCACAGATTGTTTTGATGTTAAATTTGGTAATTTATATCACATGTGGCTATTATAAATACAAGCAAAGCACCTTTCATCAACGTGCGGGCATGTAGAAGCCAAATATTGTTATCTTCTTTCACTATTTCTAATCAAACATTTATAGTTCGTGAACTATTTTTGACTTAATGGTTTCATCAAATTCAGTAACTTCGTTGATTATCGGGGCGTCTATTTCTGGATATTTTCCAATTTAATTGGCACCTCATGTGAACTTCTTTTCCTGATTTTGCTGAGACCATTCGAGAAACAACTCTGCATTCAAAAACGCTAGTCAAACCTGTGCTGTTACAAGGAAGTGGAACATGGACCCTGATAAGTGAATACGAAACACAGTGGACGTATTTGAACGCAAAGTGCTCCAGAAAATCTACGGCCCAGTGAAACAAAGAACAGAGTGGAGACTTCGTTACAACGATGAGTTGTATTAACTATTTGACGATCCACCTGTTTTCTCTTGCGTAAGGTTACGTAAATTGCAATGGGTGGTCCATGTGGAAAGAATGGAAGAAAACCGGCTATCCAAAAGAACATTGAGGGGTAGAGCACAAGTTAGACGTCCATCGGGAAGACTGAGAATGCGATGGAAAGACACAACAGAAGATGAAAGCAACCTTTATCAGTCTCATACCATGCTATGGTTATTTTCCTTCTCAGGATCCGGCTCATTTTCGTGATTGTCAATTCGTTTTATCAAGCGTCCTTGACAGACACTCCAAATTAATTTCCTATAGCTTTTCAGTCGTAGCTTGAAAGCAAATATGGCAACAGTTTTAAAGTAAATAGATAAGTACAGCAGAAGCACAAAGTTCAATTTGTAAATGGTTAATTGTATATCATGCGTAACGTAAACTAAAAAATTGTTTACAGAAGAAAATTGAATCAAAAATTAGCTTGACAGAATAAGCAATTTAACAGAATCAGTGCCGGGGAATCGAGGATATTGCTTCTGTGTCAATTCAATAAATTTGTCTCATTCGTTTTGTTTTTCTATTTATAGTGTTGCAATGACATTTTCGCATTACCGTATAAAATCTATATTTTACTACCCTGCTGTATATCCTAGCAGTTTTTTCGAAAAAAAATTAATATCTGACTACCCAGCTGTATTGCCTAGCAGTTTTTCTTAGAAAGTATAGAAGCTGTCATCATAAAACTTTTTCAATGATCCAAAGTGATGCATTATTCGAAGTTTTTTGGTTAAACAATTTGCCATAAAAAATTTATGAAGTATCTCCGTGTAAAAATATTGCTCCTTAAACCAAATATTCACTAAAGAGCTAGATGCGCAGTAGCGTGTCCAGCCAAGCTCAAGGCGAGAGAAGAGAACTGGCAAGTAGCACCATTATGTACTCATAATATTACACGAACTATTTAGAGCCACATTTGACCCTTTCATAACTCAAAATCTATTTAACATACTCGTAAGAACACCAAATTTGGTTTACATATTGGAACCGTCTAAATAAATTAGTACCTCAAATTTTATAAACACAGCTTAAATGGTTATACAAGATGTGTTCCAAAATAAACGAGACTTTTTTCATAAAAATTTTGTTGGTGACGCCATCTGTGAATGACATTTGGTTCAGTGAAAGCGACGTTATTGCGTCTAAAGTGATAGTATGTTTGTGTCATCGGTACAAAAATGAGTCTCGAACAAAGAGCTAATATCAAATTTTGTTTTTAAATCGGTAAAACGTTTACCGAAACATTTGAATTGAACAAGTTTATGGCGATGATTGTCTATCTCGTGCCAGAGTTCATGAGTGATTTACACGTTTCAGAGATGGTCGTGAGGACATAAATGACGATGAACATACGAGCCACCCAAAATCAGTGATTACCGAAAACTCCATCGAAATTGTGCGTGAAATTATCAAAAATGATCCGAAATCATCGATCATTTTGGTTTACGAATGTCTATGCATGTTTTGTTCCGCACAAGTTTACTGATGACCAAAAATTGTTCAGAATCATTGATAATCGATCCACTCTTGTGAATCATTTGTAGGGTTTTGTAAAAAAATTTACGAAACCCTACTAGAATCACAACCTGTCTGTCCATCTGTCCGTTTGTCTGTCCGTCTGTGTGTCACAGCAGTTTTTCTCGCAAAGTACTTAAGCTAGAAAATCCAAATTTTACATATAAGTGTGAAGTGGTGCTCTCTTGAAAGTTCAATTACAAATACAATTTCATGAGGTATTTAAGGGGGGTCTCCCCATATAGGGGAGTGGCCCTCGAAAAAAAAATTTCATCAAAGGTAGTCAATATTGGTATCATATGAAAGGCCTTTCATAACAGGTCCCAAACTGACATTTTTGCTTCAGGGGGCGCACACGAAGGGAAAATACACGGAAAATTTGTTCTCTCGTTTTACCATCTATGTTTTTGGTGGGATAATAGATCAAGGGATAGTCCCTGATGAAGTCTTTCAGAATGAAGGCTTACAACTCTATTGTTAAGAGTGGACCAACAAAAACGCACGATGTTAATTGTAAATAAAACAAAAGGTTTCCAGGAAATTATTTTAATATTTTTTATTATTATAAGAGAATCGATGACCACTAAGTGTGAAACAAAATATCGTCCAAATGCTCGCCACGGCTACGATGGCATACTTCTATCCGATGGTCCATATTTTCAATGACTCTGAGACATAATTGAGGTTCAATGTCGTTAATGTGCTGAACTATCTCATCCTTTAGCTCTTGAATCGTTCTTGGCTTATTGATGTACACTTTTTCTTTTAAATATCTCCAGAGGAAGAAGTCCAACGGTGTCAAACCACATGATCGTGGCGGCCAATTAACATCGCCACAACGTGAGATAACACGGGCATTGAATTTCTCGAGAAAAAGAGCCATTGTTTCGTACGCTGTGTGGCAAGTAGCACAATCCTGTTAGAACCACGTATTGTCCAGGTCCATAACCTCAATTTCTGGCCACAAGAAGTCCATTATCATCTCGTAATAGCGAACATCATTCACGGTAACTGCTTGGCCGTCCTCATTTTCGAAGAACTTCAGCCCGATGACGCCGCCAGCCCCTAAACTGCACCAAACAGTCACTCTTCGTAGATGCATCGGCTTTTCAACAATCACTCGTGAATTCTCATTTGCTCAAATGCGGCAATTCCACTTGTTAACGAGTTCACTGAGGTGAAAGTGTGCCTCGTCGCTGAAGATGATTTTCATTGTAAAGTCACCATCACTTTCTGTCTGTTCAACCAACCATTCGGCGTATTGCCGACGCTTGAAATGGTCAGTAGGCTTCAGCTCTTGAGTCAATTGAACCTTGTAAGCGTTTCAATTTAAATCTTTATTCAAAATTCGCATCAGTGATGTTCGTGGGATGTTCTATTGTTGGGCACGATAAAAAGTCGAGGTTGACGGCTCTTCTGCCACACTATCGTGAACAAGAACAATGTTTTCCGGAGAACGCACTATACGAGCATGCTCAGGTGATTTCACATTTCCTACAGATCCGGTTTGTTAAAATTTGCGTACAATTCTCCCGATTGTGGACACATTTGGTCGATTATGCTGACCAAAAAAATCACGAAGTGCACGAAATGCATTTTGATTTGAACGCCTATTTTCGTAAAAGGCTTCAACAACCTCAACGCGCTGCTCAATTATGTACCTCTCCATGGCTGAATTTGTCAAACACTGAAACAAAGAAATGTTAAATTGAGTTGGGCGAAAAACTTGACGTTAAGATGTGACGTACAATTAACATCGTGCATTATGGTTGGACCACCCTTTATCTATCAAGGTGTGAAAAGGATGAGAAGAAACGCGAAATATGCTGTCCTCTTCCTCGTGATTGGACACCGGTGTACTGAAATATTGAAAATAAACTAAAAAGGTAGATCTTTATGCATACTAAAGCCAGAAATATCTTAGGAATTGAAGTTATAATATAAATATTGGTCAATCTTACATTTTCTCACAATAAAATCGGAAGTTAATCCTCAAGTTCAGTTAAATTTGATATTTTATTAACAAAATTCAACATCTATGCAATCTGCAAGCTTTAAAAATTTTACAACATCAAGAAGACGAAAAGACAACCGATTTACGAGAATTTTTGATACCTTGTGCCAGAAAACGGAATTTAACCTTTTTTATTTTCGACTCACGATGATGCGAAGCAAATACAGATTGGATATAAAACCCACGTTTGAGGAGTATATACTTTCCTACTCCTACCAGCCATAATGTCGTGCAGTGCTATGAAATGTGTTAATGCTAATAATAATACCCCAATGATCTTTTTTTTGGGTTTTGTGAACTTTTCTTTCCCGGCTTGTGTAAACCTTAAAGGTACAGCTACAGGTTAATCAACAGTCTACTAGTACTGTGATCCTTCAAGACAATATTCTCTTTTAACGTTCGCATTTAGTCTTCAAATAGCTCCGAAAACTATAAAATCTCTTGCAAATGAACTGAACACACTTCAAAGTAACTGCTCAAGTGCTTGATTGGTGGTTTAGACTTTATGGAAATTCGCGGAGGACGCGTCTCTCAAAACGTTGGCCTCAGTGAACTTGAATGATATTAATAACGGGACAAAGTTGTCGATACCTACTGTGCAGTCTGATATCAATAGTGGCTTAATTATGCTTGATTATGAGTCCCATATTGACGCCAGAAGGAAATCCTTAGTTAAAACGTCGGCGTCTTAAGTACCTCATCGCGCAGCTGATGTCGGGTCTGACCCAACAAGTTCACCTCAGACGTGTGCTGCAACTGGAAATATTTCAGCTGTAGCACATCTGCCTACATCTTTAACACACTACATCTGGACTCTCATCGATTAGCCGAGGGGCTATTCCGAAAAAATATCTTCGTCACTTCATTCAGCGCTATCTAGCGATTTAACGACAGTGTCTCTTCTAACATCGGAAGATAATATTCCGTCTCTTGATGTAGTGGTCCCTCCTTTAGATATCTTTATTTCATGCCTCAACTATCGCAATTCTGCGGGACATCTTAGGAACCAATTTATCACAAAATTTGGTCCAGCCATTAAAGTCGTTAGTTGCCACAAACTCACCAAAGATAACTTAGAAGGCAGAGTGATTGCTCCCTTTCAGCTTAACGTCCCTGCAGACTGCAATATTCTTCTGAATCCAAAAGGCTGGCCATCTGGAGTTTTCGTTAAATCATTTGTTGGGAAGATGAGAAAGTCTTTTCGAGCTCCTAGAAAATGACAAGCTGTAAATTAAACTTGATGACTCTAACATAATTTCTCACATATCTTTGTATTATCAAAATATAATAGGCTTGATAAGCTGTTTTATCATTACAGCTTAACGAAGATTCATTTATCTGTCGAACTGAAACCTGGCTTCATGAATCTATACTAGACGCGAAAATTTTACTAGATTATAACATTTATCGCTGGGACCATGATCTAACCTTCACTAACATAGAAGATGGTGGTGGAGTCTTGGTTACTGTTAAAAACGCTATACAAAGCTCTCTTTACGCTGATTTATGCCCTTTCCGTGTTGTGGATTATGTTATCTTAAGGCTCTCTCTTTCTCACAATGCCTCTTCATTTATATCTTCTATATGTATAGTATACCTAATAATTCTCCCTAACTGGTGTATGAGACATTCTTTGATGAGTTTTCTTCGTATATTTTCTCACGGCATCCACACTCTTCAATTTTAATTTGTGACGATTTCAACCTTCGTTCAGTACGATATTCGTTAGGCCTTCCTTTTTCTGTAATATCAGCTGATGCTCCTTCCTTGAGTATCCCCTCCTTCCCATCGTTTTATTTACTTCCTCAATTCAACAATGTTTCTAGTCCAAATGGTCGGCCTGGCCTGGTTTTATTCATTCTTCTTCTTAACTGTTTAACTATTTCAAGTGCCTTGGATCCTCTAGTCCCACTTAACAGTCACCATCCGCTTCTGACTCGGTCGGCGAAGGCAGTTCATTGCTGCTCGGATTTAGAAATTGGAGGATGCGGTCAATAGACCGAGACATATGGAGGCGCTATTTGCAGGAAGCAAAGGCCCGAGAGGGGCCGTAGTGCTACGAAGAAAAAAAAGAATCCACCTCTATCCATTAACCTCTCAGTTACTTCTAGGAAAAATTGGAATATAGCTTCTATTCACAAATTTAACTTCATTAAATCAAACTAGGAACCTTTTGCCTTTGAACTCTTCTTAGTTGGTTGGCAGGTGTTTTTTGCTAATCTGCAGTGTGAGGAAGCGGTGAGTTCCATCTCTCTCGGACAGGAGAGTTGAAACCTTGGCTTGCTATTCAAGTACTTTTTGCATTGAAAGCTAAAAGCAAAGCGCATTGCCATCATAAACTCTATTATAATGATGAAACTAGAACTCATTTTTGCGCCTTGCTTGCTGCAACTGAGAAAAAAATCAATGCAGCGATAAAAAACTTTTTCAGCTGCATACAGAGCTTGCAAATAGAGGACAACGCGAAACCTTCCCGGTATTATATAAGGCCATTTAAGTTCTCGTCTTCCGTTCCTTTCTCTGTCCACTGGAATAATATTGTGAGCTTCTCTCCCCTAGCAATCTCCAACCTTTTTTCTGAATATTTTTCTTCCACTTTTACACCTGCTTTTTCGCCTTGCATCTCCTATCCTGTAATATACCAGAAGTCCACTCCATTGACGATTCCATGTTTAAAACAGATTTCATTGAAGTCGAAGCCCCGAATAATTCTCTTAACCCCAAACGATCCCCCGGTCCACATGGCTTACCAAAAATCTTTGTAAAATATTTAGCGTCTTACTTATCCATCCCTCTGGCTTTCTTGATTAACCTCAATTTAAGTACGGCCAACATCGTCCCTATTTTCAAGAGTGGTGATCCTTCTTCTGTGCCTTATTATCGTCTTATGGTGTTCCATTCCTATTTTCCCAAATTATTTGACAGTCTAGTATACAACCGGCTTTCAGTGCTACTTAGCCATATTTTGGCAAAGGAACAACACGGATTTCTTAAAGGTTGTTCTACCTCTATGAACTTGATCGGGTTAACTGATTTCATTGCAAAAGTGTGAGATAGTTGGTTGCAAGTTGACGTAATCTTTACCGATTTTTCAAAGGCGTTTGATACCGTCCACTATCAGCTTCTTTGTTTCAGATTGAGTACTTATGGCATTGCTGGTTCTCTTTTATCATGGATGAAGTCATACTTATCTTCTCGAATTTGTTGTGTTAGTTACTGGAGTATATCTTTCACTCCATTTTATCCTTACTTTGATGTTTTCGATGGTTCCATTTTTTGGCTCGCTTCTGGACCTCGAGATTATTAATGGTCTTCCGTTTGTAATCACTTTCCCTTCCCTATTATATGCAGATGATTTCAAAATATTTCACACAGACAGATCTGTTTAGGATTGTCAGCATTTACAGGAAGACTTGAATGCCTTATATAATTGGTGTTCGTCTTATTATCCGTCTTAATATTGCTAAAAGTAGTAAAATGTTTTTCACCCTTAAGACCTCTCCATTAAATTTAGCTATATGTTAAATTATGTTTCTCTCACTGTTGTGAATTCTGCTCAGGATTTTGGTGTTACTTTTGACTTTCTGCTCAGTTTTGATGCTCACATTCTTAGTGTTACTTCTCGGGCATCAAAATTATTGAGGCTCATTTTCAGACATGCAAATTCAATAATATATCTGCTCATGTCCACCTTTCCGCTTACCTTGTCCGTCCTATCCTTGAATACTCTTCTGTCGTTTTATCTCCTTCAGCGTAAATTTAATCGTGTCTTGTTCTACAAGTTCAAACTCCCATATCAACCCTATGAAACTAGTTTAGACTTTCTTTGTTTCCGGACCTTGTTGTAGTTGGATTCATACGTTTTGTATCGACTTTGTAACGATCAAATATGTATTTTCAACACTGTCTTCTGATTTAACCTTCACGTCATGAATGATTTCTTTGCATTTCATTGCTTAACTTGATTTGTTCCGTTTATTAATTGGATTATATTTTAATCTATTAAATATAATATATTGAATAAAGGGCTTCCTAATAAGAGGTGTTATTTTGAATAGCCCGCTATTTCGGTAGATGTCACTTTTCAAGCTGTTATTTTCTGACATTTGTCCAGTAAAAACTACGCCATTAAGAAAAATGGAACGATACACGCTTCAACAATGCATTGAAATTATTAAAATTCACTATAAAAATGGTGAAAATTTGGTAGAGACGGTTCGTAAAACTCGAACATTTTTAGAGTCGTCGTGAAGCATCTTGTCGGACCGGAATACAGAAATTGGTGGAAAAATTCAAGCTCTTGGGACAACTTAGTGATGTGAAGAATAAAACCCGTCGCTCAAGGACAGCCGAAAATATTGCTGCTGTAGCTGAAAGTGTTGAAAAAAACCCAGGTTTATCCATTCCTCGTCGTTCTTTGGAATTAAGCATTCCACAAACGTCATTACACCGTATTTTGCATAAAGATTTGGGTCTTAAGGCTTATAAAGTTCAGTTAACACAAGAACTCAAGCCGGTCGATCATCAACAACGTCGTGTCTTTGCTGATACGGTCCTTGAAATGCATGAAAATGATCCGGAATTCCATCGAAAAATCATCTTGAGTGATGAGGCCCATTTCCACCTCAGTGGCTGTTTGGTGAAGTTTACTGTCCGGTGGAGTCATTGGACCTTACTTTTTCGAAAATGTGGCCAGAGCAACAGTTACGGTGAATAGATTGCGCTTTCGAGAGATGATCAATGATTTTTTATGGCCGGAATCGGATGGTATTGACCTGGACCACGTTTACCTTCAACAAGACGGCACTACGTGCCACACAAGCAACGAAACCATTGATCTTTTACGGGGAAAAGTTTCCTTACCGTGTTATCTCTCGAAGAGGCGATTACAATTGACCACCCAGATCTTGTGATTTAACGGCTTGCGACTTCTTCCTTTGGGGCCACGTGAAAGAAAAAGTCTACGCTAACATCATCTTTGAGGTCTTGAATCGACCTCAAAGATGGAATTCGTGGGGCTATCGAGAACATAGGGCAGCCACTTTGCGATTTGGTTATTTAAGAATTCATGAAAAGGATATGGTCCTGTAAGCCTGGTCGTGGTAGTCATTCGCCTGATATTATTTTTCACTATTAACGTAATACCTCTCTTTTTATAATAAAATAAATATTCAGTTATATTAAAAAATGGCATTTTTTTAATATAAAAATAACACCTCTTCTTAGAAAACCCTGTATATAAATAAATACTCAACATTGTTTGAATTTAGGATGCACGCTTCCTTAGTAACCAACATCATAATAATGTGCAATCCTCTTGAATCTACAAATTTTAAAGGAACAGTAAAGAAACAATAAGTCAATATGAACAAGTTGGTCAATCAATAAAATTATTTAACTGGTATGTTAAAAGTTAGGGTATATTCTCGTGATTACTCAAATCATATTGAATTTCATATTAAAAAGTTTCTACCAGATGAACCTTTTATAGTTGGCACCCGTGAGCTTGCTATTAACTTTAAGCTGGTCTTGAAAATTTCTCAAAGGTCGAAAGTAAGATATCCATGACCTTGAAAACCAGGAGTACGTTTGACGTGCATCTAAGTTTCCTTTACCAGAAACTATGCCGTGATTACTTAACTACAATGTGGTAGCTCGCTTGGTAAATATTGAATTGATCTTGGTTGAAAATCCGTTTTCAAAGCATTCAAGGTATTACAAAGTAATGAGAGATCTGCAAATGGATTGGCATTACAGGTTAAAGTTCTTAGTGTGTTACTTACCTGCCAGCAAACTTTCTCTAAAACTCGTTTCTCGCATTCCAGAAAGTAGAAATGTCGCGAGAGATAACTCGATCTTTCGAACTGAATACAGCTTGGCAATAGTTCGAGAAAATACGCGCGTAGGTATTTCGTTTGCATGCATTCAATCGTTTACCAATTATTGCACTTTAATGATGAAGTTGAGAAACATTTAATTAATTCTTCTTCCCGCTGTGACACCCGAAACTCATAATCTCGTCTTGCTTCCAAAAGTAAAAGGAATACATGCTCATAAGAAACAACGCAGAAATTACGTAACTAAATTACTTTGCATATTGACCCTTTCGTAACCGTTCTGATGACTTCAACTTTAGGCTGGGTTATTTTCTTGAAGTAAATTTATATGATTCACTCATGTGAAGGTCTTCATGCATGTTGTTTTTCAGCGTAACCACAGCCGAAATCGGTGAAGAAGTTGAAGGTGACTAATTGCATCGCATGCGGGCTGGTTGAAATACTTCTTAAATGCTTACGGTTCGTTTTTGGATAAACCTCCATTATTCTCATACGACCGTTAAAACAATACAAAAAAATTGAGATACCAAGTAGATTTAAAAAAATATGAATTTTTCTGTAGCCTTACATTTAACCATTAAAACTGCTACAAGATAACAGTCTTACAATTAGCGAAGAATAAAAAAATTTCTATGAAAAATGAAACTGAAAAGTTAGTTGATCAGACGTACATTAACTGAGTTCCGTTGAATTGACCCAGTCTTGGATTTCACCGCAAGAATCACTTTCTCCCACATTGGCGCATGACAAGCATTTCAAGTTTTTTATTTCTCTCTTTATTTTATTTATTTTCTTTCTTTTATATTTCTTCTCACCACCACAATCCGCGTAACGCCACAAATATCTTTCCATCTATCTGTCTGTCTATCTGTTGCTGCCTATCCAGTATCTAAGACGATTCATAAACTTTTCGCGTTTTTTTTTTTTGCATGACGTACTTTTCTGCTGAAGAACTCTTTTGAAATGAATTAATGGTCTTTGGCATGCTTGCATGGTACAGACCATGTGTGTCGATGTATTGGTAGTGAATGATGATGGTAAGGTATCTGAGGTATGGACAGAAAAAAATTGTAGTGCATGCAGCATACTGGCTTTGATACTGAACTTTTCAAACTCTAAATTTTAGAAACTGTGACAAGGTTATGGCATGGTTAAAAAATGAATTTGGCTACTTCTGTTAAAGGTTTTCAATTTTTTCAACGGTTTTAATCTTTTATTGATGGTGCTGGCAGGTTGATGGAACAATAAATTGTTTTAAAAGCATATTTGACTGATTTACTTTCACTAAATGAGATAAAGTAGGGAAAGAATGCTGAGGCGTGCGCTGGGCTACGCTTATTTTGCTGTTGATGAATTTGGCTTTCTAAAGTCTAAGGTCAAGAATTCTCAAGTCTGGCAATGTTGATAAATTTCACATTACTTACTTACAAAAGAGACAAACACGAAAAATTTTTCGTGGAATTCTCTCTGTATACTTTGGGGAAAGGTCCAACGATTTCTAAACAGAAACTGATTATTCAAGCCTTATCATATTAGAATAAAATTGAGTTGATCCTATCACAGAAACTGTTTTTGAAAATAAAACGTTTTCTAACAAGAACTTTGTTTTTACAAAAAAATAAAACTGAGAATTTCGATGAAAATTATTCAAATTTTTATTGTATTGGAAAGATTAAAGTTTGACAATTATAAATGAAAAATGATATCGGAGAAATGTTCTCTACAACCATGCATACAGATATCGATTCCTTCTTAAAAATTTTCATTCCCTTTCTGGCAAAATGGCAGATCTATTTCGTTAATTACGTCACGGATTTTGAGTTTTAAGGCTGCAATGGATATGTTAGTCTCTGTATAGACTCTGTCTTTAACATAGTCCTACAGAAAATAGTCCAGTGATGATAAATCACACGATCGGGCCAGCTACTTAATAGCTGAATTTCGTGAAATTACGCGGTCAGCAATTTGGTTTGCAATAACTTCATTGTTTCGGAGGCTGTGTGGCTTGTAGCACCATCGCGATGAAACCACATGTTAGTGATATCCATCTCATCAATAATAAACCGAAATTGAGTTGCTAACACCTCTCAATAGCGTAATCCATTGACCTTAACAGCATTTCCAGCCAAATTTTCGAAAGAATGGCCCAATTACGCATCCACACCACATGGCGCACCATATAGTAACACGTTGAGCATTTGAAGGCTTCTCAACAATCGCTCTAGGATTTTCAGAAGCCAACATGCGGCAATTTTGCTTGTTAACTATACAGACAAATGAAAATGGGCTTTGTTTAAAACAATGATTTTTTTCTTCGGAAAAACCAACGGGTTATTCGTGAATGAATTCAACGAATCTACGGTAATGCGTATGGTCAGCTGGTTTGAACTCTTGCACGGCTTCCATCTTGTAAGGCTACAAAGCCAAATCCTTACACAAAATTTGCCATGCGGTCGTTGTGGATAACCTCGATTGTTGAGAAGGACGAGGAATTGACAAATTCAGATCTTCTTCAATTCTGTGGCTTGCAGCTGCGATATTTTCCCTTGAACGACTCGGTGGAATCCGCGTTGGTGTTGACGCGTTATACCGAGCCTGTTAAGACAAATTTATCGACAGTATTGTTAAAAGTGGTCCCAGAAGGACGATTATGTCGACCAAAAATATCACAAATTTTACAAAATGTAACTTTTACCGATCGACCATTTTCTAAATTGATTTTAATTATTTCAATTCAATTTTCGATTAAAATCGAATTCATAGTAACAGTTGCCAAAGGTACTACTTGTGATACGTCAAAAAACCTAAATTTCAAAACTGTCATGTTGTTCCCATTTCAGCAAAGTTCTTGTTGAAAACCCCTGTATAAATAAAAACTGAAATATAATTCCATATCTTCCAGGAATATTTACCAGCCAAAGTTATGAGATTGTACAAGAAATATATTGAAAAAAAATACGAAGAGCTGAATAAAGTCTTCACTTATTGAAATCAGATAACCCTGGTGGCTTTGACGCTATTTTGGAAAATGTGAACAAAATTACAGTAGATAAAAGATAACGGTACACTTTTATCAACTTTTGATGTGAAAATTAAATAGACGATGGTGAGAAAACATTCACTATAGTCTGATTTATTTCCAAAAGTATAATGTAGCTTGAATATTTTCTTCAAGAAAATTCAAGAGACGTTGGAACTAAGAAATATTTCTTACATTATATTTCGCCTCAGTAATTAACGATAAATTACTGTACTGAGGATGACCGTATGTTGCGGTCGAAATGCGTATATACAGAAAATAAAAATAAATATAGTCGAAAAAGGAAGCTTTTGGAATTTTTATTCTTATTTATAAAAAAAAAAAAAAAACGATAAATTGTTTGCTCTCTAGCTACAAAACCTAACACTGCTAGAACTGTCTTGAATCACGGTTTGAAAAGGCGTTTTGATAAAAAAAAGTCTTCCTCTAACTTTGATAAGGCCTTTTAAGAACATCTAGAATCAAAGGTGTACTTTATATAAATATTTCTGTCAATATTTTTTGGGCTTCCCTTCAGATTCTTAGGTGTCGCAAATGTACAAAGATATTAAGGATCCTTAGTCTCCTTCAATATCTTCATCACTAAAGACATAATTGCCGAAATCGTGAAATGTACCAACGCCGAGATGATAATCAAACGCCGTAGTATCAAAGCCATATTAGCCTGTTACAAGGATACCAATAATATAGAAATACGAGCTCTGTTAGGGATGTTCACATTAACTGCAGTAATGAAGGATAACCATTTATAAGCTGACGAATTATTTGATTCGTCGTTTTCTGGCACAAGTTACTTATCTACTATGAGCAAAGAGCGATTTGAGTTTTTAATAGAGTGTATTCGATTTGACGACAGATTTTTGAGAGCTTTTCTTCAGGAAGAAGATGCTTTTATTCCCGTAAGAAAAATATGTAGTATCTTTTTCCAACATTGTAGGGGTAGTTACATTCCTGGATCAATCCTGACAATTGATGAGCAGTCGGTCGGTTTCCGTGCGCGTTGCGGATTCCACGTAAATATACCGGATAAACCCAAAAATATATAATATTAAAATCTCCATTATGTGTGATGCTAGCGCAAAGTACAGGGTAGATGCTGTACAACATCTCAGCAAAAAGTTCAAAAACTGGACGCTTGCCTCTTGGTGAGTACTATGTGAAGGAACTGTCTAAGACTATTCATGAAAGCAAAAGGAATGTAATTTATGGCAACTAGTTCACATCAGCTAGCGAACTCGATCACCTCTCAAATATTGACTGACCCTTGACATCACCAACCTCTATACCCGTCGATGAAACACCGACCATGCTAAAAGAAAAACTTTCATTCAATAACAGCTGACAATTTACGGATCAACTACTCAATCTCATAAAGACCAAATTCAAGTAGAACTATTATAGGTTCAATAACAACATATACGGTCTGCGTATGGGATATACAATGTCTTCAATAACGTAAGAAGTATTCTTACAATCTTTGAAAGAAGTCTTTAAACCCAAGATTATCAAAAGATTCAATGTAATATTTTACAGACGAGATGTGGATGACTGTTTCATCGTTGTTTACTCACAAGAAAATAAACAAGACAAACTATTTAAATATATGAATTAAATACACCCAAATATAAATTTCACTATAGAAAAAGAAAACAAGTTGGGTAAACAGACCTACGGTCATGTCAGAAGGGTTTATATTCAATTTACAAAATGCAGTCACCAGATCGAATCAAATCAAGAAACATGTCAAAGACGATTTTATTGGAGAAAATATGAAATACGAAGATCATACTATTATTAACAAAGTTGAACGAATTTCGACTTCTGAGGTTTTTAGAATTGTTATTCTCATAAATATCTCCCTTGATAATTATTTCAGATATCCATCCGCGAGGGAGGAAACACATTTTTCATGTATCTCCCCCCTGCGCCCCCACTGAAGCAAAAACTGACAGTTTAACAACTGTTTTGAAAAGCTCCCATGAAAACTTTCATTTCATACTCATATCAGCTACGTTTGATGAATTTTTTTTTCAGGGGCCACTCTCCTGTACTGTTATCATCGATTAATGGCCAATTTTTTCGAATCCCAGAATGGTTACAAAACCCTTTTGCTAGGAGCTCTCTCCCACCTCCTTGACTTGTTTCACTTATGAGCATTAATTGTAGGTACTCATATTCAGTCATTCATTAAATTGAATCAAGTGTTCAAAGCATGCACCTTAAACGTTGAAGTTGGGAAAAAATAACTCAAAATTATTCAATCGTCGCATTTAAAACAGCCACTATTTTGTTTTACGATTACTGATACCACTAGCTGAACCAATTCTCAAAGATATTCATGACACCTATCATTCCTGAAATTTTCATGCAAATCCTAGCAAAACTGTAGTGTCTGAGTCGGTAAAACGCGCATGTTGTTCCATAGCCATATGTTGCCATAGTAATAAATGCAGCGCATATTATTCCATAGTAATACAGGAAAATTCAAACCGCTATAACATCGCTAAATATGTTTTAATCTTTATGAAACTTTCAGGATGGATCAATCTTATAAATAGACATCCACGTACTGAATTTCATTGAATTTAAGGGTACCGTTAAGATTTTATCCAAGAAAACATAAAATCGATAAATCATACTATTACTAACAAAGTTGAGTGAATTGCGTCTTCTCACGTATTTGTTGTTGTTGTACTCACCAAGGCCCACATTCCTGATTTTTTTCAGATTTTTCGGATCACAGGTGTCCAATCGCGAGGGGGGGGGGGGACACAAATTTGTCGTGTATTTCCCCTTCCTGTGCGCCCCCCGAAGCAAATTTTGCCAAACTAAGACCTGTTTTGAAAAGTTCTCATCAAGACCTTTCATTTGATACCCATATCGGCTACCTTCAATGAAACTTTTTTTTCGGGGGGTCACTCTCCTATATGGGGAGACCCCCCTTAAATACCTTATAAAATTTTTTTGTAATTGAAATTTGAAAAGATCACCACTTTGCACCTACACACAAAATTTGATGTTTCTAGCTTAAGTAGTTTCCGAGAAAAACTGCTGTGACACACGGACGGACGGACGGACGGCAGACGAACGGACGGACGGACAGACTGGTCGCGAAACTAGTAGGGTTTTGTAAAATTACTTTACAAAACCCTAAAAACGGACAACTCTACTGCATAGACCTAACTGTGACACGTGAATAAACACGATTAGACTATAAAATATAAAGATAACCAACCACAACTAATCATACCATACACGTAACATCTAACAGCCCCACACAATACAAACTAGCAGCGTACAGATCAATGGTGCAAAGACTTCTATCAATCCACATGGCTCCCACTAACTATTTTGTCAAACCAAACAATATATACTCGTACACAATAGCTAGCAATAACGGATACAAGCAACGTAATATTTACAAACTTATTACACAGTACACGCAAAAACAGGAATGCCAACTGACTGAAATGGATAAGAAGGAGCAACGGCGGATTTCGTTAACATACGTAGGCAAAGAGACATACAAACTATCAAACTTCCTTAGGAAATACAAGCTACATACTGCATTTAAAATCAGCAACAACATTGGAAACAAACTGAACCCAAACCGAACGACATATTAACATACGAGAACACCGGCATATACAGTAGTATAGTCTTATTTCAGCCTACAAAACTGCCAAATGTGGAAGGCTGTCCGGACGTTATTTTAAGTTTTTTGTGCATACCTCAAAAACTATATGCCATTCTGAAAATTTTCTTGGATCGAGATTAAAGCTTGTAAAGTTTAATGTGAATAAATTTCTTTCACTAATCATTATGTACTGCTGTCTTTGATTTATGAGCCCGTGAAAATGTATGCCAACGAAACATTTGGTGTCAAATATTTGAAACTTAGAAGTGATTGCTTGCAGTTTTTGCTGCATGTCTCGAAAATAGTGCATCGGGTAGATTTTATTACGAGCAAAATTTAAGCCTACTAAATACCCATCACAAATGTAGCCTGCAATGCTTCTGACATAACAAAGATGCAGAACATTTTTAGAATTTTGTACTAAAATGCAAAACCACAACCTGTATCCGTCTGTCCGTCTGTATTTAAAGCAGTTTCTCTACGAAACTATGAAAGCTACAGCCATGAAACTTTGTGGAAAGGTCAGAAGTGGTTACTCCTTGAAATTTCAAGCGTAAAATTTTTTTCAGAGAGTTTAGAGGGGGCTCCCCACATAGGGGATTGACCCTTCAAAAAAAATGTTCATCATTGGTAGTCGAATAGGTTGTCATTGGAAAGGTCTAAATGAGATCTTATCAAGCAGGTCTTAAAATTACTTTATCCGTACTGAGGGATGCATAGAAAGGGGGAATGTACGTATTTTTCACGTACTCCTTCTCGCAATCGGACACAAATAAACAAAAACCTAATACCCCTCTACGTTGCCGAATTTAGTACATACCTGCTTAACCCATCCTACACCTATATAAAGTTATTCCCCTCCCCACATCTTTTAGACACTGAAGATGACTCAAAGGAGTTGAAGCAAGCCTTTCAGCTTTTCGAATACTATTACTTAAATTTTCATGAATTACATATAATCCATACAATTGAAGTAGCTATAGCTCACTTGATTATGGTCTGATTTCTATGAAATTTCGTATGCACAAAATTCTTATATCGATTTCTACATAATAGCATAATTTTAAGAAGTTTCTATTTTTGGGGAAAAATGTGAAATTTACATATCATACTATTATTAAGTTGGAAGAATTTAGATTTCTGAGGCATTTGTTACCCTTGTACTCACAAAGACCTACCTTCGTGATTTTTTTCAGATTTTTCGGCTCATAATATGAGCGCAGTCCTGTCTACCCAACTTCTTTCTTTTTAATTGAAATTTAATAAAATCTACCCTTATGGACCGCAAATAATCGAGTTTAAAATAAAAAAAGTGTTCAATTACATTAATTAAATTGACAAAAAAGATATTAAAAATATTATTTATACTAAACAAAACGTATGCACTTCCGTCAGTATTGCCGACCATCTTCAGCGCTAGACGCGAAATTACTTTCCTTTTGTTTATATTGATTTTCTGCATAAGTAGGTCTACACATGTTTTCCAGGGAGGCTCCAATCTCTTAAAAAATAGTACTCGGCATCTTCCACTCTGTAAAGTAATCGTTCACAAAGGTAACGGACTTCTCATTTGACGAAAATCTCTGTCCTTCGAGTGCAAGTTTTAGATAAGGAAACAAAAAGTTGTCACTTAGAGCTAGGTCTGTTGAGTAAGCAGCATGGTCAAGCAGTTTAAACCATGATTCGTGGAGTTTTGGTATGGTTATCATGGAGATGTTAGTTGACGTCAGTGAAACGAAATTTTCTTTTTCTGCAAATTTAACCGTCTTTCTGCAAATGTTGCCTCCCGCTTGTCAAGTAATGATACGTAGTATATCCTATAATAGTTTTTCTGATTGAAGATAGCCGATGAAGATAATACCATGTTTATCTCAATAACCAGTCGTCATCACTTTCTCAGTCGAAAAACATTTGTTTGTTTTTTGAAACTGATTCCCTTTTCATAATCCACTGTTTTGACTGTATTTTTGTTTTGAACATATAATAGTACATCCAAGTTTCTTCTACAGTAATGAGTTGGTGCCAAATCTCTAGTTTATTGCACCCAAACTGCACCAACAGATCGTTGTAAACGTTAATTCGAACACGCTTTTGACCTAACGTAAGCAAACGTGGCACCCAATACGCAGTATTCTCGCGCCTAAATCTTGCTTCAACATAGGACCAGCACGTTCTTTCGATATATTTACAGTTCCTCCTATTTCTTTTACTTTTATTTTACGGTCGTTCAGCACCATTTTCGGAATTTTATCAATATTATCGTCAGCGTTTGCAGTTTTTAGATGTGCAGAGCATTCATCGTCACCCATGCTGATCTGGCTACTTTTAAATTCAGCTGTGCGAAATGGTTTGGAGCTCACGTACACCTCATAAACTCATCTTTGATTTGCATAGGCTTATTGCCTTTCAAAAACAATTATAATGACAGCTCGAGACTGGATTTTTTCCATTTTCACAAAAACACTCACATCAACTCACTCAAACGATTGTCAGACAACAGCTGCTCATCCAAAATGGCTGAAATTTTGACGAGCTCCTGTTAAAAGATGCATACCTACATTCCCTAGTTTTTATCGATAAGTGCGGTTATCTTCACGGAAATTTTTTAAACCCCCCCACGCAAGCCAACATCTCCTAAGTCCTAGGCTGGGCCAGGTAAAGGGATACTAGGTTTTTGTTTTTTGGATTGTTGAATGTCCGTTTGTTATGGTTCGTCTCGCCTTTGTTTTTGTCGAAGGTGTGTTCTAGTACTGAGAAAATTACGCCAGAATTTGTAATAACTTGGTGGTTGATGTTACCGTCTGTCTTTCATGTCTTTCTAGGATGTCAAATCTCGTTCTTTTACCAGTGCTTCCATGCAAGTAAACACCATATACTCGTATTAACTTTAGGGCTATTTTGTTTTTAGGGGCAGATAGGTACTGACAATTAGCGTCAGACTTCATTTGATTTGGAAGAAATTCGAACCATTTCTGGAAGAAAATAAAAATTTGCCACACAAAAATCTACATGGAGCCCCTGTGTTAAGGTATATCAGATATTACAGAAGTCAATATGATTAGTTTAAGGTTTGAACATGTGATTGATGCTTAATTATTAGAGCAGTCCATTTTACGGGTGGGTAAGCTCTTAATCCACCGGAAGGAATTTTCATTTTGAGCGTTATTTGACCCGGTGAACTTTAGCTTAAGCGACATTTGCTCTATTTATTACATCACTCGGACAAAAGATTCATGTTCCCTTATATATAGTATAACTTAAAAAAGCCGACAAATTGGTTAAAGCAAGCATTTTTTATTGATTATAGTAAAACCAGATACTCAAAGATGGTATATTACTTTTTCTCGACAAAAAGTTAAAAATATTAAAATTAATAAAATCTAAAGTAAATCTACTTCACACATGCCTTCGCCAACTCAAAACTTTATATGCCAAGATTCTTTATTCTGTTTCATGCCACATGATAAGGATATATACATCACAAAGTATGCTTTACCTTCTTACCGACATATTATTTATACTGATTAACATACGACAATTAATCAAAGTACATATCAAGAGAACATTTTTCTGTACTATTGACATTAAATCTATGTTTAATCTTACTTTATTGCACAAAAGACTTACAATGCCGATTCTTGAATGTTCGCACTGTTTTATTTTTTTTTTTTTGCACACAGTAAAATAGGTATTACATTCGTATCAAGCGTATTGCAAATATAAGCTCGTCTCATAAACAATTGTTTGTAGATTCTATACTAATTAGATACATGATCCATTTACGGCAACGGTAGTTTTATTTCTAGATGAAGAACATTATTCAAATTGAGCCCACTATTATACTTGAAGTTAGAAACTAAAGAGTAAATAATGAGATTCAACAAACGTACTATTTTATTGCGCGGTGAGAAAGGTATCTTTTTGAGACGTAGAACAGTTGAATAAGTCAATTGTTTTATGATTTAATTTGTTTAGACAAATAGTTCATGTGAGCTTGAGTATTTACTAAATGAAAATTGCAAATTATCGTTGGATTACTTGTACTATTTTTAAGCTGCTTCTTCGGAATAGTGATTGAGCTGTTTTTAATAAGAAGTATTTGAAGAATAAATTTATATATTTTCGTAAATGAAATAATTTGTTTTAAAAAAGAAATGAAAAATGGGAAGTTTTATAACGCATCTGAATTTTAATTTTATCAACGGTTAAATAAAATCTGCAATAAATAATTTGTCCAATTTTTTTCAATTTGATCTAAGTTTCGAAAAATCAAATCAAATTTTAAATTCTTATTTTATGTATTGGTTCGTAGTTGTAGAAAAAGTTTTTCCGAAAAACAATCTTATTTGGAATACAGGGTTTTCCAATAAGAGGTGTTATTTAGATATTAAAAGAAAAATACCGTTCTTTAATATAAATGATCAAATGTTTATTTCATTACGAAGAGAAAGGTATGCCATTGGTTGTGAAAAATAACATCAGGCAAATGACCACCACAACCATGCTTACAGATCCATATCCTTTTGACTGCCCTATGTTCTCGATAGCTTCACGAATTCCATCTTTGAGGTCTTGAATCGACGCTGAGCTATTGGTGTAGAACTTATTTTTCACGTGGCCTCAAAGGAAGAAGTCGCAAGGTGTTAAATCACAAGATCTCGGTGCCCAATTGTGATCACCTCTTCGAGAGATAACACGGTCCGGAAACTTTTCCCGTAAAAGATCAATGGTTTCGTTTTTTGTGTGCAATGGAGCGGCGTCTTGTTGGAAACAAACGTTGTCCAGATCAATACCATCCAATTCCGGATATAAAACATCATTAATCATCTCTCGATAGCGCAATCCGTTCACCGTAACTGGTTCTCCAGCCTCATTTTCGAAAAAGTAAGGCCAATGACTCCGCCGGACCATCAAATAGTCACACGTCGAGGATAGAGAAGTTTTTCAACAATAACTTTTGGGTTTTCCGAGCCCCAGATACGACAATTTTGCTTATTGATGAAGCCATCGAGGTGGAAATGGGCCACATGACTCAAGATGATTGACTTTCGGATCATTTTCATGCATTTCAAGGACCCAATCAGCAAAGACATGACGTTGTAGATGATCGACTGGCTTGAGTTCTTGTGTTAACTGAACTTTATGAGCCATAAGACCCAAATCTTTATGCAAAATACGGTGTAATGACGTTCGTGGAATCCTAATTCCAAAGAACGACGAGAAATGGACAAACCTGGGGTTTCTTCAACACTTTCGGCTACAGCAGCAATATTCTCGGCTGTTCTTGAGTGACGTGCACGGGTTTTATTCTTCACATCACTAAATTGTCCCAACAGTTCAATTTATCTACCGATTTCTGTATTGCGGTCCGATAAGGTGCTTCACGACGACCCAAAAGAGTTCAAATTTTACGAACCGTCTCTGCCAAATTCGCACCATTTTTATAGTGAATTTTAATAATTTCAATGCATTGTTGAAGCGTGTATTGTTCCATTTTTGTTAATGGCGTAGTTTTTACTTGTCAAATGTTAAAAAATGACAGCTTCAAAAGTGACATCTACCGAAATAGTGGGCTATTCAAGATAACACCACTTATTGGAAAACCCTTTATATCTGTTATACCAAATTTTTCTTACAAAAGACCGATTGTCTCTACAACTCTTTGGCTTGTTTGATTACTCGACTAAAACTAAACTGTTAGTACCCGAAGTGTTAGTTGCTAGCTAAGGATATCAACTAATATGGGACTACAGTTATATATGAAATCGATAAGCCAAAACGTATATTTTGCCTCTCCTTGAATCCAGTAATGCAAAAAAATGGCTATTTGGTTTCAGATTTTGAAAGCGATAATCATTATCTTTCATTTGATACCCCACTCAAATACCTTTAATTAATCAAAACTTTTAAGACCCACTTCGATTCAAGGGGAGTACAACCTTAAATAGTTTTGAAATATTTAATAAGGCCCAACCTTTCAAGAGACTAACACTATTGATTTTTCCACAAAGTTTAAGCTTTTTAGCTGTTCTAGTTTCTGAAAAAAACAGACAGGATGCAAAAAATTCATATTCTTTATTTCCGAGGGTTTTATAACATCTAACATAGTAGTCAACGGTCCTCCACTGTTCCAAATTTGATTTCCTCTATTTCTCCATTGTTCCACTAGTTTGGCGAATTTACCTTTCGGGCCTTTTGTTAGACTAAGTTAGATTACTAAACTGGATAACTCGAGAAAAATCTCGTTGTCACCAACGGGACTCGAACCAGGGACATTCGGCTTAGGGGATATCTAATCTAATCACTACGCCACGTGCACTTCCTAAAAAAATTGTTTAATAAAGCTCTAGAAATGAAATTAAGTCCTTGGATGAAATCCAGCCCTTAGACATAAAAGGGCCTTTTGAGATACCGTATAATTTGAAAAATTAAAAAAGCACACAAACAGAGATCAAACGCTTCAAATTGTCAAAGCATCCATCTCTAAAAAGTGGTCTAGCGCAAATTCCCTGAGACGTTCCGAGGAATGGTACAAAATGCAACAATTTTACAGTAGGTGCCAAAACTCAAGCATCAAAGATGAATGTATTCTCTACAGCAATTGAGTAGTGGTATCACATTCTCTACGCAGCTAAATTCTGTCATTACTACATTGGGGATATGCAGGAATATAGAGAATGAAGGCTCTAGCACGTAGCTATGTATACAGACCGAATATGGGTTAGGAGATCGGGTCCCTGGTGCGAAAATATTTGGGTTATGCGGCAGCGGCCCAACAACCAGTCACACCCAATATATTTTCCTGGCCGAAGCCAAACTATTGATGGTAACGCATACACGTACCAGAGCGGCTCAAATATGACATAGACAAACGCTTTAGATGGAGTGCATGTATGCTTTGAAGGTTTGAGTATGTGTTAGCTGGGTCCCTTACAAACAGTGTGGGGTGGTTTATGTCAGGAGTGCATATTTCACGCACGCGCTACGATCATGAGTGAACGTCAAGTGCCGACCGCCGTTGCGCAACGTTTTGTCATTTGTTTTTTAATGAGGGGAGGCGTTAAAAACACGGAAATTTTTCTGCGTTTGCAAAATCAGTTCAATAGTGAGCGCCTGAGTAGGGCTGTTCTGTTAAAATGGGCCAAAGCATTTAAGGATCGTCACGAAATCGTCGAGAATGAGCCGCATGATTGTCGACCGCAAACCAGCATCACACCAGACAACATTTGCCACCTAGAACAACTCATTTTGGAGGACCGCCACAAGAATATTCGAGACATTTCGGCTGAACTCAGCGTCAGTATTGGTAGTATAGAGCCTATCACTCACGAACACCTTCAAAATCGCAAAATAACGGCGCGATGAGTTCCTAAACTATTGAACTTCGAGCGAAAATTCACGCGGTTTGAAGTTTGTCACTGCATGCTGGCACGATACGAGGTGGAGGGGGATGGTTTATTAACGCGAATCTTCATACAGACGAGACATAGGTACACTTTCACACTTTCAGGAAGAAGGAGGAAGGGTCGCCAGTCAAAACGAGGACAACTAGGTCTGCGGGTAAGGTTATGTGTACTGTGTTCTGGGACCAGCGGGGCGTGCTATACATATATATCCTGTGCACCCAACATTCCATCAATGCTGCATACAACTCTAACTTTCTGGAAACACACGTGAAACCTGCTTATCGCTCGAAACAGAGAAGTATTCCAGCACGAAGATAACGTGCGACCTCTTACCGCGCGTCTCACACTCGATACAATATCGGAACTGGATAAGAGGTGCTGGAACTCCCCCGCAACAGTCCGAATGTATCATCTTGTGACTACAACATGTTTTGACCATTGAAAAAAGCCCTCGGAGGTCAATTTGTGAAATATGCTTTTAAAAGCGTTTAAGGAGCTCATTGTAATGATGTGATACGCGTACTAAAAACGAATAAAAATTAATATCGGTACAAACAAAGGGCACAATAAATATTTCAGTTGAACACGTTCTTAAGGTGGGACGTATATAAAGCCTTTTCCGAAGGTTGGATGAAAGAATACCGTTATATCATTTAAATAAGCACCAGAGGTCTAAGAATTCTCTCCTTTTTTTGAGTGATGGAATGTTGAGGATCTGTAAGCTCTCATTGTAAGAGCTGTAAGGGAGGTTATATTTGTAGAATAGAAAACGTGTGAATTTACGCTGTACCGTTTGAACTGTATCCCATACATTGGTATAGTGAGTCGACATACTCAAGGATTGACTGGGCTAAGAGTACAAATAGATGGACGCTGGTTGAAATGTTAAAGGACTTGCAGGAGGATCGTAAAATAAAACCAGCGACACGTGAAGCTCTAGTGGTTATGCATGAAATATGGATATTAAATTTCAAACCTGGGTCAAATACTACTCCCAAATCTTTAAATTTGTCCACAAGTGCGAGCAGCAATCCATCAATCCGATATTCATATAAAACTGAATGAGTTTTGTTGGTGAAACTCATGTGACAACATTTTGAAATGCTAAGAGGAAGTGAATTACCTTGAGCAGTCTTTGCTGGAGTTAATGGAACGATAAATTTTTAAATAAAGAAGATAATTAGAGGACAGGCGTTGGGGAAGATCATTAATGAAAATTTTGAATAGCAAAGGAACCAAAATTGGTTCTTGAGGAACCCCTGATTTTGGACAAAATGAGGCCGACGAAAAAAATTATTCTATATAACGGTGCAAGAGCAATGGAATCAGAAGGATAAGATCCAAGAGAGGATTGATTCGGAAATGCGGAATGATCGGAGTTTGTTAGGCAAAAGGCCATGATTAACACAGTCAAAGGCTTTAGCAAAATCGGTGTATAAGACATTAACTTGTTGGCTCTTGTCAAAAGCAAGGGAGAAGGTATTCGTAAGTTCTAACAAATCAGTTATTGTCGAACGATCTTTAATGAAGCCATGTTGTTCATTTGCAAACAGGATACTGATGGCATCGTACATTCTGTTATGCACAATTCGCTCAAGGAGCTTGCCAAAACAAGACAGAAAAGAAATCGGACGATAGTTCGAGATTTCACTACAATCTCCAGACTTATGGATCGGAAAGAGGTTAGAATGCTTCCAGACGTCGGGGAAGTAGGAGCAAGAAAGGCTAATATTGAAAATAATTGATAGTGGGGTAGATTATGACTTTACGAACAGATTTGGTATTCCATCAGAACTCGGACCACCATTAATGTCAAAAGTGACCTGTACATTTTCAATTTCCGATGCAGAGGTCACGATAGAATGCACAATAACGGAAGGAGAAGGACACGATGAGTGTATAGTGAGGTTTAAAACATTAAATGTGAAGAAAAACATTGAGCGAAAAGTTCACAGATAGCTTGCCTATCAGAAGCTTGGCATTTATGCCATGAGAAGATATAAGGATTATGGGATGTTGTTTTCAGGGAACGTATGCATTTCCAAAAGGGCTTAGGACTATTCGATTGCAGTGATGTTTCAATCATATAATGATAAGATCACATTGTATCCTTAACCGCTTTTTTGGCTTCTCTACGAAGCAGTCGGTAGTTGGCGAGGTCAGTGTCAGAGTTGGAATAATGAAATTTTTTGCGCGCCTGGTCCTTCAAATAAAGAGCGCCTGAGACTTCAGCCGAAAAACAGCTGGGGCTCTTTTTCGGAGCAGGATGGCAAATAAGTACATGAGTTATAATTATGCTACTGAGATTTTCGTAGAAAGTAGAAAACGCAGAATTGACATCTAGCTTCTGTAGCAATGAATTCCAGTTCAATATTATCCAGCTCAAGCTGAATTGCTGCTTTGCAGGAATTAAATCTTGGGGAAAAAGGGGTGCGTTTGGGCTTAGGTGCAAGAAAAGATAAACGAACTTCAAACGGGGATGGGGCTCAGGTTTTACATATTCGGTGGCAAATTTTAAGATCGAGGAGATAGATACATGGTATTAAGGATGAAATCGAAAAGTTGGTTGTTTACGTTCGGGATCGTATTTAATTGCGGTAGGGCACAAAGCGATAAAAAAGAAGAAAACAGAATAAAGAGATCATTGAAGGATGTGAGGATATGACAGCTTGTGTTCCAACTTAGGCAAGGTAAGTTGAAGTCACCACAGATGAAAATAGTGTATAGAGGGTTGATGCTACTGAAATACGAAGAGAATTCAGAAAAAAACGATTGTAAACGCGGAAAGGAGCATTGCAAGGGATGTAAAGCAATACTAAACTCACAGTTTCCCTCGCCATACCATCCACTTTCAAATGGTCAAATAGAGAGGCTCGTGGATACATTAAAGAGAACTTACATCAAATTGAAATGAAGGGAAAAAATCCAACGCTCAATTGACATTTTTTTAGAATCGAACCAAGTCAGTCCGAATTCTTCTCTTCCAGATCAGAAGTTACCGTCGAAAATGTTTTATGGCTGGAAGCGATCTTTCACAGAAAACGATCCAGTTTATGCTCGCCATAGGCGTTAGCAATATTAGAGGCCTGGACGCATTATACATAAAATAAGAAATGTTGTCTACGAAGTAGAATTGTCCTATGGAGATTCTAATCGATTTCATATCGCGGCATCCAGTGATACCATCCTCTAATGACCGATTCGTGGAGCTGGCCTTTATGAGGCTACAAAACGAGTCTTTTGGAGGTGAAACTAAATTCTGAAAAGCTAACAGTAATTTAGAAACATTGCCTTATGCAACATGTCGAACAAATTGAACACTGAAGCCAAAACACGATGCAGATTGAACCTAGACGCAAACGATATGATTCTTAACATCAAATCATTTCAATTTCAATAAACAGTGTCAAAAATGAGTTTTGACACAGAAAATATTCTCAGCTTTTCAACTTACAATGTAAAAAACAAATCATTGTCATTTCTGTACGATAAATATTTTCGTCAATTCTACTTACAAACAGTACTTGGAATTATTTCCCACAAAAAAGTACAACTTCAATTCCTCAGAAATGAGAAACTCAATCCAATACCAACCTATTTTCTCAGTGTCAAGTAACTCTTTTCACAGATGAGAAAACTGAGCGATAAGCTTTGTTTTACGGTTATCTTCGTTCTGCATGTTCATGTTTGTCATCTTTCTAATTAGTTAGTAGTTATTGGTTAGTGAGCCGTGCATTACTTGGTATTGGTTAGTGACTAATTAGTTTTGTAAACATAATAGTTTATTTTAGAAATGCCAGGCAAGATGCTATCTTTTGAGGTTGTTCAGCTGGTGTTCTAGAACTATCAGCAGGGTAAAAGTGTACAGGAGATTTCAAAGACGTTTTCAGTAACACGTAGGATAATAATCTATAACAAAATAAATCGTGCCGAAAACGAAGATAGATTGGAGCCAAAGCGTGGAGGACAACCCAAATTAAAGATAAAGTAACTTTTAAAGCGCCTTAGAATAAAGAAAATTTATTGAAATCCTCAAATTTCATTAAGGACAATTGCAATGGAGCTCAAAGAGGATTGTGCCGTTCTTGTTTTGCATGAAACAGTTCGACAGGTCATACTTGCGAACAAATACTCTTCAAAAATGTGATGAAGTATTTTTTCTTCTTACCAAAACACATTTTTCACCCAACTAAATATTGGGATGACGTCATACTCTGTGGGAAAATGAAAATCATGCTGTATTATAATAATGGACCGAACAGAGTGTAGAGGAAGCCGTTAGCATCGTTGTGAAATCTAAACCTCATTCCAACTGTGAAATTCGGAAAACTTTCTGTTATTTTGGGGATGTATTTCTAGTAAAAGAGTTTGGGAATTGGTTTTAATTGATACAACCATGGACGTGCAGTAGCTTTTGAGGATTTTGCAGAGCTACTTAACTAGCAGTGCAAACAAATTTGGCTTTTCGGTAATAACAAGCCATAGTTCAAATTTTACCAAGAGAATAACCCAACACATAAAGAACACACCGTACGAGTGTGGCTATTGTACATCTGCAGCAAAGTTCTCGATACACCATCACAAAGCCCAGACTCAAATCTCATAGAGAATTTGTGGACTCATTTTAAGGAACAAGTCGCTAAACGGCACCCAACGAATAAAACAGCTCTTAAAACTGCGATACTAGGAGAGTGGCATAATATACCCACGAATTATGACCTTGTAAAGTTGATACGATCTATGGAAAAACTAGTAGTAACATTGATTAATTAATCCATATAGTTGATTTAGTAACGGAATGAACAGTTCTCATCTATCGTATTGTTTGACATTACAGTAAAGGCTGGATGCTACGACAGGCTAAAGCACTTTTCATATATTCATCAAATTTTCAATTACCCATATTTCAAAGGGATATAGCTCATTATATTAAGTCTTCTTCTTCTTTGTAGCCCTACAGCCCCTTTTGGGCCTTCGTTTAGAGATAGTTAGAGTATCTCATTGTCATGATCGAATGTATCGGCACTCCACAAGGTGACATGATCATTATCACGCTTTGGCCGTGTGTCCATTCACCCAGCTGCGATATGTTCTGATTTTAAACCAGCACGTATCATAACTGAGCAGGCTTATAGTCCGTCCAAAGAACCACTCGAACTAAATCTCGTGGGCGCCAATGAGACTTGAACCAGAGACATTCGGCTTACGGGCTTAGTGCTCTTACCACTAAGCCACACGGACTACCCATTATATTAAGTATCTCTCTCCTTTTTAGCCAGGAGGGAGAATTTCCTCGTACTTATTTTAATTTGTAACTAAACGGTAGTAAATCCTTATGGAACTAAATTAAAAAATGACATATTCTTAACAACCGGCCTCTATTTTTGTGTAGCGTTTGTACAGCATACTTCACACAGGCTGCAAGTGGCTCTTTTTTAGGTCCATTTATTTTGGAGCGTATGGTTCTCATTAATGTTGGAACTGTTTCGTTTCTTTAGGTGTACTTTCCAATTAAACCCAAAATAAAATTCAATTAATTGCAGGTCGATCAATTTTTGAACTCCTTAGAAGCAAACGTTTTTTAAAATTGTCTCTACAAAGCTCCTTTCCGGTCGTTAGCTTATCAGTAGTAAAAGTAGTTTAAATTCTTCAACTTTTGCAAATCAATGAAACTATATGTATTAGATTAATTATTAAACCAAAACCTTTCTTTCAATTCCAGGCAATCAAACTATCCGAAGAACCAAAGCGTCGCGAGTGGCCGTTTTTCAGTCTTATGGATGTATATTTCAGTGATCAAGTGAACGATCCAACTTTACGTCTATTCTCATCAACAAAAACGTTAAAAGAAACTATTGACGATAGTGTTTTTGAAGACGATCCGATTATATCATCCGCCATAGCAGCCGCAACACAAGGATCACTTATGGATATATCGGAACTTATTCAGGCTAAACAAGAGAAGAAAATGATGAAAAGTGAGAGTGAAAGCTATGATGAGATGGGTCGAGAAACACCAATCAGTGATTATAGTAGTGTTGCTGAAGATACTAAAAAACATATAATGAATGCTGCTGAAGAAGTTATTCATCGGCGAAAACCGGAAGTACCTCAACCACAACCAGAATACAATCTACCACCTCGACATCAACCGAATCCATCACCACCCGAGCATCACACGATTGATCAGGTAAAATATTGACGTTGCTCTTACTCTTTTAAATAAGGCCTTTTAGTTGAAAAATACAAATTATTCAAAAACTGAGTCTTAACAGGTTCTTGATTTTGGTGCGAGAGAAAATGAAAAGTTACTTAAAATTGGGACAACAAATTATTTATTCGCCAAGTTTTAACGAAAAATCGGGCAAAGATAGCAAAGGTTTTGGTGCATATTCTAGGAGAAAAGACATAAATGTGGTTTCTTTTCTCTAATAATATCATCATAATCTATGCCACGATAAGCCAAATTGGGCCTTCGTCTCCAGCATTAGTCACCAACAAACGTTTAAGTTCTACGATATATGTATTTCACCGTTTGCGACTCCTAGCAGGGACTTGCTGTTTTCCCATCGTTTCTTCGATTTACCTACTGCAGACCTTCCTTGGGCTCTACTTTTAAAAACCTATGTAGATAATTAGTTGCCAGTTCTTCAAAAAAAGTAATCCATAAATAATAACCTTGATAATAATTAATCTTCCAATTTAAAAAATTCATAGAGTGGCTCATATTAAATTTGTCAATTTAATTTTCTTTCTAGTACTTACTATCATGGAACAATTTCCACGGAAACATGTGCAAAGGTTTTCATAGTTTGCAAAAAGATGAAAAGATGGTTGATGTTACAATCGCAGCAGGAGGAAAAATATTCAAAGCACATAAATTAGTAATTACTTTTTACAATGAAAACATGTTTCGGACCAAATTAAATAAAAATACATTTTCATTTTAGGTACTATCAGTTTGTAGTCCATACTTTCAGAAAATATTTTTGGATCATCCATGCAGCCATCCAATACTATTCATGACTGATGTAGATAGTAATCACATGCAAGGTTTACTTGATTTTATGTATAGTGGACAAGTAAGTTGATTTTCTTTAATACAAAGGAGGCAAATTTTGACAGTCTCCAAGATATCAGAATCGTTAGAGGGAGAAGATGTCTCAATGATATCCGGAAATAAGGAAATGAGAGACTTGGGTATTAAGTAGAAGGAAAATGACAATATTATTTAAATACAATATATTTATTTGTTACCGACGTGTCTTACAACCTTTTTATTCTAGGTAAATGTAAAATATGAAGATCTTCCAAACTTTTTGAAAGTTGCCGAGACTATGCGTATTAAAGGACTTCACACAGAGGTAAGATCAACGAAAAAAGTTTGATAATCTAAAGGAACATATTCCATTTATTGAACTTTCTTTAATTCTTCAAAGAATTTGTACATTTGTTTATATACCTGCGAGGCTACAGGGCTTACCTGCAGGTGGTTATAGACATTTCATTAATTCACTTAAAAATCAAGTCTAAACAAATTGATGCAATTCTCTATGTACTATATGTGCAGATTATAATTCAGTTAAAATTTTATTTTGATTTTCGTTACCTGTATCTAGATAAAGTTCTTAAATTTGGCTCAAAATCTTTACATACGTATTTGTGAATTAAGTTAGTGCTTCTCAAAAATATTCTTTTAATCTTTTTCTTTTCTAATGTTTGATTATTTGATATTTCGTCATCTCTGAGAAAGATTATTAAAGATGCATGAAATTAGGTACTTCAGTTGCCTTTTACCTTATAAGTTTATAAAGTTTTAGAGGTGGCAATAGCTGTCCCCCCATATTTTAGTATTAAATGGTGTTGAGTTTGTACTATGAAGCTAGCCTTGTCATGGTGCTCCAACAAAGCGCACATTTTGAAAATTTCATGCACTTTTAAAACCTTTATGGATTGGTTTCAGTATTCATTCGTTATTTCAGTTTGATTGTCTTTGATCAATCAAGCAAATGTGACTCAAGTATTACTAGACGATGTTCTTACTGAACTGAGATATACTCATCAACAGCTCATGGAAACTCAGAATGAGTTAAAAGAACAACACAATACAAACGATGAATCGATTGCTAAGCTCATGGATAATAGTCTAGATTCTCCAAGATCGAAATCTTCTAGAAAGAGGAAAGCTATAGGTTCACCATCTCTCAGATTTGACTCGTCTTCGGAAGAAGCTACAAAGTTTGGTCAGGACATGGTGGGCTCAATTGAGAATTCGCAGGATTTCCCGACTTTGCCACTTCCAAAACCAACTGCTGCTTTCGCAAAAGTTGTTATCAAAAAACTCTCACAATCTCCTCTCCCCACACCATCGGCATCAAACAAAAGAAAGCACAAAAACCTTCGGATGTTCTCAATGAAGCGCCCCCTAAAACTATCTCCATAATCCTCTGCAAACCGGAGGAATGGACAAAGTTAGCCACGCTTATGAAGCAGTTAAATATCAAATACTTCATGCTTCAATTCTCCAAAGGCCATAGGAAAATAACAAAGTTATTAACCGAGCAAAACTGGCAGTATACATATTGCCTCCCGGAGGATTTAAAAAAAAAGGTTGTGGTAATTCGTGGTCATTACGGCCTATCAGTGGCAGAAATCAAAAAGGATCTTCAACTGCACGGGTTTAACCCCATCGAAGTTTTCTACATAAAACTTCAATCTGGTTTCTTACAATTGGTAAAAGTCCTCATCCCGAAAACAGAAACTAAATTTTATATCGTCAAATCAATCTCCCATCTTATCTGCCAAGTTGAATCTTTGAAACACTCAGTAGTTAGACTATGTGTCATAATTGTCAACGATTTGGCCATTCATCGAGCAACTGCCACGCTCAACCCCGCTGTGTAAAGTACGATAGATAGCCTTCATCACTTTTCACACTGCAAAATACAAAGCACTGAAAAATCAAAGTGCATCAATTATGGAGGGGAAACCCCGCCAACTACAGAGGATATCCCAAAAACCCTAGAAACGCTAGGAAAACTTTTGCGCGAATTTCCGTTCAAAACAAATAACAACCAAGTGTGAACCCTCAACGCCAACCACCATAAAAACCGCCCCAGCTTCTTCCCAACCACAAACCACATTCCCTCCCCCAAATATGGAGCAATTCGTCATCAAAATGCAGTTACAGATGCAATTGATGATGCAAAAACGATGGCCACAATGGCCTCAAATACGACGGCACAGATAAAGCCAAAGCCTTTGCATACACTCTTGAATCGGGATTACATGAGAATAATGTACCAACCAACCAACCACAATCAAGCCCGCCACAGCTCTTTCCCAGCCATAAACCACATTCACTCCACCAAACACGGAGCAATTTGTCATCAAAATGCAGCTACAGATGCAATTGGTGATGCAAAAATGATGGCTACAATAGCTTTAAATTCAACAGCACAGATAAAGCCGAAGCCTTTGCATACACTCTTGAACCGCGATTACATGAGAATAATTTCGCTCAGGAGAAGCCTGAATTTAAGGATAAAAATTGTATTCTCCGTGCAAAGACTGCTAGCTTCTCAGACAACAAACACTGACGTAATACGTTCACTAAACTTACCCAACTTAAAAGACATGATAAGAACTAAATAAAAATACAACCCCAGACTTTAACTCTTGGATGAATACCATGCTGAAATGGCTACCAGGCAACATCTTACAAGCCCTGATGGATATCATTAACTCCATCTTCCACCTGCGCATATTCCCAAAATCGTGGAAAACGATAATTATCATCATCATCCCGAAACCTGACAAAGATCTTACTTTCCTGCCAAATTGGCGGCGAATAAGTCTTCTGTCTTCTCTCTCTAAGCTCACAGAAAAAGCACTTCTGACTTGGTTGACAGAATACATTAAGAACAAGAAAATTATTCCCGAAGAACAATATCGCTTGCAAGCTGGATACTCCACTGAACTCCAAGTAATAAGGGTGGTCCAACACATCAGAAACGGAATGAATTACAGATGTCAACAAGCTTACCTATGTTGGACATAGCAAAAGCCTTTGACAAAGTCGGACATGACGGGTTAATCTTTAAAACGCGTGAATTTTTCAATTCCACTTTAATAAAAACTGGCAGCTCTTTCCTACAGAGCAGATCTTTTTGCGTCCAAATTGACGAAAATGTATCCTCACCGATTTTAAAAATTGATGAAAAACTATCCAATATACGAATGATTCCAGCTGAAACTCCACCTGGATCACTCCTCTCCCCAATACTGTTGCATTTTAAAATTCTTTTACTTAAAGAAACACCCTTGATATAGAAGTGTCATCGGCGTACAGGGAAATTCAAACAAGAAGTGACTACTCTAACCAATAATCGGGGCTGTATCTCGCCAATAACGTGGCGAATGTTGTCTTCTAAATGGCTAAGCATCTCGGGCTTGTCGGCGTAGACGAGTGATATAACTTATTCCTATAAGAAGTAGTCCAACGTTGTTAAATCACAAGATCTTGCAGGCCAGTTCACAGGTCCAAAACAAGAAATTACGCGCTCATCAAATGCTTCTTTCAATAAGTCGATGGTTGTAGGAGCTGTATGGCATGTTGCGCCATCGTGTCAATTTCGGAACGAGAAAATCATTGATCATGGCTCTATAGTGGTCACTATTGACTGTAATGTTATTTCCAGCAGCATTTTTGAAGACATATGGACCAATGATTCCACCGGTCCATAAAGCACAGCAAACAGCGACTTCCTCCGGACTTAACGGTATTTGGATAACCAACTGTGATTGCTCATCACTCCGAATGCGGCGGTTTTGTTTATTGACGTAGCCATTCAATCAGAAACGAGCCTCATCGCTTGACAAAATTTTCTTAAGAAATTTGGAATCTGCAGTGGTTTTTCTAGGCCCATACACCGAATCTACGCTGTGCCTAAGATCCTTCCATTAAGTCTTCCGTAATGTGGATGGGCGAAGGTTTAAGTGTTGAGCTTAGACGATTGACGACGTTTCTATATAGCATAACAACGATGTCAAATGGACTCACTTGGGTCTTCATCGATACTATGCTCTACAGCTGCTATGATTTCTTCATTATGCACTGTAAGACGTCTTGATGGATGCGTATTATTAGTGAGGATAAACGTGGTTTGGAAACGATCCATGGTTAATCGAATTAATTGTTATGATGGACGATTATGTCGGCCATAAAATTGACGAAGTGCACGATGAGTTTCTCGAGCCAAACCGCTTTTTCGATATAAATTTGCATAATTTGCAGACGTTGCTCAGGGGTCAACCTATTCATGATAATATGGCAAACCAAATTTATCATAAAACGAATAACAACTGTCATACCATACGTAGCATTAAAAATTGTTGCCAACTTAAAGTTCTTTACCTCTAAAAAACACCCTTTATTATGCCTCGTGACCTGCAGAAAGCGTATCCTCAAGTCTACAATGCTCCATCGAAATTCTTTAGGGGTGTTTTCAAAAGGTGAAAAATAAAAATTAACGCTGACAAGACACAAGCCATCTTCACTACAAGAAACATACGACCACAATCTCTCTCATTACAAATCGACTCAAACTCAAGACCATATAACAGAACAGCAAAACACCTACGACTTAAACACAACAACAATGGACTGAGCACATACTTGACAAGAGAAAATGTTCTTTAGGTGTCCTATTCTCCCTGTAACCCATCTTAAAATGAGGAAAATACAATGTTACGAATAAACTACTCATCTATAAACAAATTATAAGACCCCCTTTAATCTACGGCTGTATAGCCTTCTGTCAGACCTCGAAACATAACAAAAAAGCACTTCAAACCCTGCAAAGCAAGGCTGAAGGCCTTGGTACATTAGGAACACTGCCATCCACAATGACCAAAAACTAGACATAATTGATAAATATATACTCGGCCGTGCACTAAAACTGCTCGATGGGATAGATGATCACCCTAAAGGCACGCTGGACCCTTTAAGATCAAGTAATATCGAGTAAAGCGTCACCTACTTTAGCCTCAGATAAATGACTTTGTAACTAATTGAACTGGCAGTAACTAGTTGATTATTCATTACAGACCAGTTGGGTACAATAGTGCCCATGGATATAAATGGAGCAAAAGTGCTAAATCATACCAGCTCTACGTAACCGCACCCCTCAAGATTGTCTTGGATGGATTGAAGTTTATCGATGTGTGTTCGCGCTGCTTTTCTCAATACTATGACTCCATACCGCGACCTAGGCTTTACAAGAGTGCGATATACTTATTTTTACACTTGTATAAATAATTTGTATTTCAAGCAAGCTAGTGCAAAATGAGGACTTCACAACTTCTATTCTGTACCGATTATATGAGGTTCCTAAAAAAGTGGCTTTAATGATGACACCCAAGTAATTATAAGTTTCTACAGCGTCTATGACTTCACGACTTAAGGAATAGGTACCTGTGTTGTTTTAAGCTGTATTTGCTTTGCTGGATACTGTGGGCTTTAAATGAGCAAAAGCTTGATTTCCCACTTCTACAAATTCATCTTGTATCATTCTTATTGCTTCTTCAATTGATTTGTGCCCCATAACTTTTGCCATGTTATCTACATATGCAAATGGCTAACTTTTTTAAACTATTCAGCAATCAATTGGTGTATAGTGTGAAAAAAATAGGGCCAAGCATAGAACTTTGAGGAACACCAGACTTCACTTCAAATAGATTCCTGCAACGGTTACATGGAAGCAGCGGTCTCTCAGATAGTCTACCATCCAGTCCATCCTCTAATTCCCGCATTTTGCATTGCATCAGTAAGCTTACTATGGTCCTGTGTGTTGAAAGTTTTGTTGAAATCTACCAATAGGACTAGCACGTGATGTCGTTTACTTAGATTTTAAGAGACTACAACTGCAAAGTTTGCGGGGGAGTCGGTTCGTGCCTTTCCCATTTTGGAATCAATATTGATGTTTACAGATTATTTAATACTACTCATTAACTTTCCATAGGCGGTCAGCTACAATATGTTCCATGCCCTTTTTTATTACGGATACTGTAACTGGTTGGGAATTTCTTCTTCGTAGCACTACAGCACCTCTGATTCTATTTACTAAGATCTTTGAATGTATTTTGTCGCCACATAAAGTAGTGATATGCCTCTATAGTTTTCGCACTGTAGCTAGTTACCTTTTTTGTGGATAAGGAATATAAGACTGCGCAGCAAAAAAAGTTGAACCTCATAGACGATTGCTATTTTTGCTTGACTCTGTCTATAAAAGCAGGATTGTCAATGAAAAAATTAAAGCTGTTAAATGCCCGAATCTTCCATCAGCTACTCGACCTATTCCACATACAGACAGTTTACCAGTTCCTACACCACCCCAGACTGATGAGTTGGATGCAGAAAATGAAGACAGTGTAGAAGAAGAACTCAACAAGCCTTCAACATCTTATGACCCTGATTTTAAAGAAGAAAAAGATGATCAATTGCATAAATTGAGTCAATCGGAGTTGAGTGATCTCATTAGAGATCTTGATTTGTCATAGGAGAAGGCAGGACTTCTAGGAACAAAGTTATGGCAATGGAATCTCCTGCAGAATGATGTCAGAGTCACCAAGTACAGACAAAGTCATAGGGATTTGATTCCTTTTTTTGAAAAGAAAAATAAGCTTTTTTTTGTTGTTCATGAAAAGTTTGAATATGAAGCATGATCTAACTGAATGGAGACTTTTCATAGACTCCTCCAAGCTTAGTTTGAAAGCTGTGTTGCTTCATAATAGCAACCGTTTACCTTCCATTCCTATTGGCCATGCGGTTCACATGAAGGAGACTTATCCAAACATGGGATTAGATTCAGTCAACTACCTGGAATATGAGCGGAAAATTTGCAGTGATTTAAAAGTGATTGCACTTAGGGTATACGAAATACTGTTGCTTTTTATGTATGTGGGATATTAGGGGCAGAAAATCACATTATATTCATGCAGATTGGCCTGCAAGAAATTTTAACACTATTGAGAAAAACGTAATTGCCGAGCCACTCATAGATCCAAAAAATGTTCTTCTTCCACCCTTACATATCAAACTGGGCTTTATGAAGAATTTCGTCAAAGCCATGAACCGAGAAGGCCAGGGTTTTAAATACTTAAGAGACGAATTTCCTAAATTAAGTAATGCAAAGGTTAAGGAAGGCATCTTTGTTGGGCCACAAATACGTCAACTTGTAAAGGACGTTGCATTCGATTTAGTTTTGGAAAGGAAAGAAAAGGAAGCTTGGGAAGCTCTCAAGGGAGTTATACATGAATTTTTAAGGGAATAAAAGAGATGATAACTACCCTCAATTGGTTACCGAACTTCTACAAAAATATCACCAACTCGGCTGCAATATGTTCCTAAAAATCTATTTCCTCCACTCCCATCTTGATTTAAGTAATATTGACTGGACCGGTACACTTATAACTTTAGGTATAAACGATGCGATAGATCGTTTCTATAAGATAATCATTGACGCCGTTGAAAGTTATGTACCTATGATTAAGAAAAAAGACAAATTGTCTGAACCTTGGCTTGATAGGGACCTACGATATTTACGAAATCAAAGAAACAAACTCCATAAAATCATACAAAAAAGATCCAATGTAAGCAATGAATTGAAAAGCAAATATGATCATCCGGAAAAAAAATTTCAATCAAAATCTAGAGAAGCTAATGAATCATATGTAAACACTATTGGAGAGAATATAATCCAGAATCCAAGGAAATTTTTTGACTTCGTAAATACTAAACGTAAATCAAAGGGGTACCCCAAGTCAATGGTAAATAGTGACTTAAGATCATCATCGCCTGCAGAAATCTGTGATTTTTTCGCGAGTCATTTTCAATCTATTTATTCTACTAATAGCACCTTGTCCTATACTCCTTCTCCATCCACATGTTCAGCAGCTCTAATTAACGAGATGTTTATTTCTGAAGAAGAAATATTGAAAGCTATTGAGGAGCTTGATTTGAGCAAAAGACCAGGCCCTGATTTGCTTTCTCCCTGGTTTTTGTTCCACTGCAAGGAGAAACTGCTTTTATCACTTTACATTATTTTCAATAAGTCTCTATCCTCAGGAATATTACCAATATACTGGAAATCATCCCATCTGATTCCAATTCACAAATGCAGTGACAAAGGGTCCGTTAAAAATTACAGAGGAATCGCTATACTATCGACCACTCCGACACTATTTGAAAAAATTATCTGCTCCAAACTATCTCCCATCGTAGAGCCTCACCTTAATGACCAACAGCATGGCTTCCGAAAAAATCACTCGACAACCACTAACCTCACCGTGATGGTGTCTACTACGCTATGTTAAATGGAAAAAGGACACCAAATTGATGATATATACACCGATTTTAGTAAAGCTTTCGATCGTGTCAACCACAAAATACTGTGTAAGAAGTTGCAGAAATTTGGAATCACTGGCTTATTACTTGATTGGCTCTATTCTTACCTAGAAAACCGAACCCAAATAATCAAATTTCAGGGACATTTGTCTAAAGAAATAAATGCCTATTCTGGAGTACCTCAAGGGAGTCATCTCAGTCCTCTTCTTTTTAATATATTCATCTCAGATCTGTCAGAAACCTTATCGGATATATCTCACTTATTTTATGCGGATGATCTAAAACTGTATCATGTGATTACCTCTCAAAACGACTCACTATTCCTTCAAAGCAAGATAAACTCTCTTCCATAACCAGCTTCATTTAAATTTGGAAAAATTTCAGGTGATTACCTTGTCCTGCAAAAATTCAGTCTTCAAAGCTGATTATCACCTGAACAATACAAAACTGGCTAGAGTCGATAGTGTCAGAGACCTTAGTGTCATCCTGGATACAAAGATGCGGTTTAAGTTGCATTACCATGAAATAATTTCCAGAGCTTATAAGATCCTAGGTTTCATCAAGCGAAGAGCGAAGGAATTTGAGAACATATGGGTGACCAAAACCTTATACCTTTCTTTAGTCCCCCCCCCATACTGGAATATGGATGTTTCATTTGGAACCCTGTTTTTGATGTGCATATAGACAGAATTGAATCTGTTCAGAATCAGTTTCTGTTATTTGCTCTGAGATGTTTATATGATCCTAAAAACTACCAGGCTTTACCATCATATGCACAAAGACTCCAAATTCGAAATATGACATCGCTTTCCTTCCGAAGATCAATGAAAATTTGCTGATTCGCTTTCGACGTGCTTAGAGGCACCATTAGCATACCATACATAACTAATAAAATAAAATTGAATGAAACATCACGAACCACTAGGCATTCGCGTATGCTGATAGAAGAGCGGCATCATACTAGGTATGCAGACAACGAGCCAATGAATAGATGTTGCAAAACATTTAACTCATTGAGTGCTCACTACTCTCCAACAATCTCCAGAGTCCAACTCAAATCCATTATCCTAAACGCCTTGTCCTCCCTAGTCCAATAAACTTAACCTAATTAAATATTTTGTAATTTTTAACTATAAAATGATTTAATACTTTGAAAATTTTTGAGAATTTTTAATGCTATTAATTGTTATTTATGTTTATCAATGTATTATATGTATGCCTTGTTTGGTAATAATAATAAATAAATAAATAAAATCGATCAATCGAACGAGCACGTGATGTCGTTTGCTTGAATTTGAATATACTATCTCTGCGTAATTGCGAAAGAGCCAGTACATGCCTTTCCCTTTTTGGAATCCATATTGATGTTTACTGATTATTTTATGCTATTCAACAAATTTCCACATGCGGTCAGCTACAATATGTTCTATCTTTGAACTTGGCTGAGTTCAAAAATTATATTGCAAAGGCTCTATATCTCCAAAGCTTTTGACTCCGTGAACAATATTTTTCTCTGTCAAAGTTAGCCATACTCGGCATTTCCGGTTCCCTACATTCTTGGATTTCATCCTATCTATCCTCTCGTTCATGTCGTGTTAATCTCTATGGCACAACCAAGCTTCCATTTAACCCTACATCTTGCGTCCCTCAATGTTTAGTCCTTGGACCTCCTCTTTTCTTACTGTTTATCGATTATCTTCCCTCTGTAATTTGCTCTTCTTGTCTCCTGTATGCTGATGATTTCAAGATATTCCTTGAAGATTGTCAGCAACTCCAAAATGATCTTTTTAACCTCTATAACTGGTGTAATGCAAACTCCCTTCGTATCAATGTTTCCAAATGCTTTAAAATGACTTTTAATCTGAAAATTTTTCCGTTAACTTACAATTACACCCTTTACATTGCATTTCTCTCTTCTGCACACTCATGCAAAGATTTTGGTGTAATATTTGATGTCATGAGTTGCGGACTGACGTGAATGCGCAGCGTGTGGGTGCCCTTATCCGTGAAGATCGGCGTTTAACAGTTTGAATGTGGGCCTCGGAACTGGGTATGAATCGTGAAGTAGTCAGACAAATTTTAAACGACGATTTTGGGATGAAAAAGTCGAAGATGATTCCAAAGAACCTTTCTGGAGAGCAAAAGCAGCTTCCCAGTATTTGGCCTCTAAAGGGATCGCCGTGTTCCAACAGCCACATTATTCGCTCGATATGTCACCCTGTGACTTTTTTTTTGTTCCCTAGAACAAAATCGGTGGTCAAAGGAACCCATTTTAAGTCCATTACGGACATCCAGGCAGCCGTGACGAGGGTACTCGCGGACATCCCAGTCGAAGTATTCCAGAAATGTTACGAAGCATGGAAAACGCGCTGGAATCGCTGTGTAGCTGCCCAAGGGGACTACTTTGAAGGGGATGGCAGAGTTGTAGAATAATATTTAAATATACGGTTTTCATGGAATTAGTCTCATTACTTAATTGTCCCACCTCGTATATCTTGTGAGCTCGCTAGAAGCTGTTCAGCGTAAGTTTACCCGTATTTTGTTCTTCAAATTCAACTTAACCTATGAGTTCTATGAGCGTCGTTTATCCATACTTCGTCTCCCTTCTCTGTCCCCCCGTAGAACCTTCTTACATCAATGTTTCCTTTACAAATTATACCCCTAACAAATTGCTTCCACTCTAAGCGAAGACTTGGACTACAGACAGTATGCGCGTCCTAGTCGGTCTAATAGTATTCTGGAGGTTCCATACGCCCGGACAGATTTATATTTTCAGTCAATTATGCTGCGAATCATCAGAAAGCATAACAACCTTGAGTTTGGTTCTCTATCCACGTCCTACCTGATTTTTAAAAATAAATTAAAGACATTTCTTTTTGTGAATTGCGATTACCGAGAAGACATTGAAGATGATTCCTTCCACAAATCAGTAGTCTGGTTTGGCCTGCTTGTCGTCAGTTAAGTATTTATTCGATTGCTGAAACTTTAGAAATTGACAAAGTATCCGGACGGCAAATTTTACATAACAATCATGGAAGGACAAGTCTTAGGTTTTCCACCACCGCTGTGTTAGACCATCTGCCTTATTTGCCAAATCTGGCATCACGCAATTCTATATGTTTCTTAAGGTGAAATCTGTATTAAAAGGAACAACATTTGAGTAGGTTGAAGCTCTGAAAAGAATGGGGCATGCATCCTGAAGGAGTTGACAGAAAAAGGCTTCCAATACTGTTTCGAACAAAAGAAGATTCACTTGCGGCATTATAGGGATAGAAGAGGGACAAATATTGGAGGTTATAATAAGCAAATATGTTGAAATCAAAGTAAAATATTTTGTAGAGCCAGCCTCGTTATATAACAGCTACACCTCGTATTTGCAAATAAATTTTTTAACACATTATACTCTGAAGATTCTATTTCGCTCAAGTATAACGAATTACTTGGTTTTTGATGAGTGGATGTTATCATTTTGAATGAGTGTATAATGACTTTAGCTTTTACCAAAAAGAAACATTCAAATTTATTTACTATATGAATATACCACACTTGACTTTAGTGAAAAATTTGCTAGAAGTTTCATCAAACGATAATTTCTTCAATTTAATATATCGTTAATTAAGGCACATTCTTTTTTGATTATATTTTGTTTGTTCGAACTTGCATTTGTAGTATTCATTTATGCTTTTAGATACTATCTTGTCAACTTAGTTACATAATTTTTGTACTCCGTTTCGATTGTTTTCCCACCTTCTTTAAAGCCTGTTCTTTCCCTTACACTACTTCATCACGTCAGGTGTTATCCATGCCGCATTTTCCCAGCTTTTTCTTTCTTTTTGAATATACTTTATTTTTCATATCTATGTTGTCCATGTTTTAGAGCTTTTTAGAAAGACCTACTAGTTTCGTGTCCTACCTACCTATCCGTCAGCGAACTCGTCCGTCTGTCCGTAGACTATATCAGTTTTTCTTCGAATTTCTAGAAGCTAAAAAGTTCAAACTTTGTTGGAAGATCAGAAGTGCCGGTTTTTCGAAAGTATAGGTCTTATCAGAAATTTGAAGAGAGAAGAAAAATTCATTAGAGCTTTTCGAATTGGATGTCAGACAGCTGGTCTTCAAAAGGTATTTCCAGGTCGTATCTTCAAATTGCAAAACTGATCGATCCAATGTCTTTTGAAAATCATTATTACTTCAATAATCAACCACGTACAATATATGATGGCCAAATTCAGAATTTAATTGGGCACAAAAAACAGAGGTTTCAAATAAAATGGCTTAAACTTTTAAAAGATTCTCTTTACAAAAATTATTAGTGGAGGATCTGATGTTTGGACGAAAATATATTTAATCAAAACTGTCAATGCTTTTTTCGTTCTACAATTATTTTCCGTATCTTATTCAAACCTTCTATTTTGTTATTTACAGAGCACAACGGAAAATGAACAGGACCTACGACTACCGAAACAAGGTGAAGAAGCAATGCACAGATATCGTAGTTCAACGCCAGTACACAATTCGCTCCCAGCTTCCTCATCGTTGTATGGTAACACAAATAGCAACAACAGTAGCAGCAACAACTGCCCCAACAGTAACATCAATGCCAGTAATAACACAATGAATGGGCCAAATGTGAACAATGGGAATAATACTCACAATAATTCCAATGCAATCAACATGAATGCTCCACGAAATACTACGCCAATACCAAGCCCCAATTTCCTCACATTCCGCGATCATATTCGATCAAAGGCGGCAATGAATGAAGCGTACATGAATAATGCCAACAACAACAACAACAATAACATCGTTGGTCCTGAAAAATACTCCATACAGCAGACAAACAGTAGCAACAAAATACTGGATGGGAGAAAGCATCCGAAATACTTTGCCAAACGTAAAATGTTGATGCAATACAATCAGGATATAATGCGTGAAAAAAGGAATAAGGAACTTGAAGCAATGGAACAAAGACAACAACAGTCGCCTCCGATAAATCATCCTATGAATCCAATAAACGATAACTTCCGAATAAAATTACCGGAAATAGTGCGGGAAGAGGCTTTAAATTTGGTGCAGAACATCAAACAGGAACCAGGCACTGGGACACCGGCACCTCAATCTACAAATCAAAACGAGCCGCAGGACCACAGACAAGACGAGCATGAGGAACGAGCTCTAGAGTTGCGGGACAATGAAGAAGCCGAACGTGAGGCAAAGTCGGCTCTTTTGAAATTGAAACACTCGATCTTGGAACAGAACCTGATGAACAATAATAACAACAACAATACAAGTACTAACAACAACAACTACAGCAACAATAACAACAACAATACAAAATTGCCTGTAGATAGTAGCAATGTAAACATGGACAGAAATTTGAACGCTGTTTGTAGTTAACTGTGAAGTGGATCTTCCTTTAATTTGTTTTAGTCGTAATAGTGAAGAATAGTCCTGGAAAATCCAGGAAAAATTTGCACAGTTGCATTTCTTCTGTAATAAAAATTCAAAATTTCAAAATCGGCTGGCGGACTCACTGCTTGCGAGCCTTTATACTCAAAATATTTTTAAAGATATATTTTTAATTCGGACGCAACAAATTCTTTGTTTTATATTATTTAAGCTTGTTATGATTTTATTTATTGTTATTCTAACTTAACATCTTCCATGCGAACTTACACTCAAGTGATACACAAAAACATTTCGCAGTGAGCGTGGTTTATTTTTTTACTAAATTTAGAAAACGTTCAGGCTAAGTGATGAAATTTTCTAGAACAGGATGCTGAAGTCGTAGAAAATATGAAATCGATGTACGATATATTTGATATGTTAGTTGTAATTTTAAATAAAACCTCCATTAGATTTAAGTTTAGTCAACTATTTTAACTCATACTTATATTTAGCATTTATGCACTGCCAATATTGCATCCACTGAGTCTCACGTGGAGTCGACATAAGAGTTTATTTATAACATATTTACTTATGCATACGAGTAGTACGAAGTGTCTTCAACGTGAAACATAAAATAATTATTTATTAGTCTTAGATTCGTATCTTATGTTATTGTTAGTTGCGCAAACAAATAATGTTTTGTTAATCAACATGATTGCAGTAGGTATTTGCATACCACACCCGAGACGTAAGAAGAGACGCAGTTTAGCGCCACTCAATTTTACTCATTCATTAATATTTTCATTTCATGGGGTTTTTGGGAAGATGATTTTTATTTCTAAAACGAAACAAAACTAAGTAAAAAGATTGTTAAATTGATTGAATCGTCATCTTTGATTTTAATTCGGAGTCAGATTGCTATGAAACTTTACTTTCTTCGTAATATTTTGTTAAATCTTTTTATTGTAATCAAACGATTTCTGCGAATTTGTTTTATTTGTAGTACACTAACATTGTAAATAGGTACTAAATTGCAAAGTAACATTAAAGGATCTTTCTAATGTAAAAATGTTGTTTATTTATTTTTCCTATGGTTAAAAATGAAGTTACAGAGCTGGAGAGTAAAGTATTGGTCAATTAATCATGTATTCCCTGCACGGTCTAGTTAAGAAGTTGAATTGAAATTTCTATTGCATTAGACCAGTGATCTGTAATAACTTGCTGGCTTGGTCTCAGAGAGGGACTTGGTATTCGGTACTGTAGTAGCCCCAATAAGGCAACTGTTTGGATGGATATTTTCTAGTTTATATCACCACTGTGCTTTGCTGTCACTGTTGTCTTCAAAGCGTTCGTGACTTTCTTCCAATCACACTTCATTTACTGAGTACACTAATCCAGTGATCTTATGCTTCCTATTAAAACAAAACAAGTTGGGTAGACAGACCTATGCTCATGTCAGAAGGGTTTTGCGCTCTATCTACAAAATGCAGTAACCAGTAACGAATAAAATCAAGAAACATGTCATGTTCGAGGATCATACTATTATTAACGAAGTTGAAAGAATTTTGACTTCTGAGGTATTTGTTATAGTTATACCCATAAATATCTCCCTTGATAATTTTTTCAGAATTTTTAGATCACGCGTGTCCATTTGCGAGGGAGGAATCATTTGCTAGGAGCTCTCTCCTGCCTCTTCGACTTGTTTCAATTGTGTGTACTCATCTTCATGATACCTATCATTCTTGAAACTTTCATGCAAATCCTAGCAAAGCTGTAGTGTCTAAGTCGGTAAAAAGCGCATATGGCTCCATAGCCCTATGTTTCCATAGTAATACAGGGAATATTGTTCCATAGTAATACAGGAAAATTCAAATCGCTATAACTTCGTTAAATACTATTCGATCTATATGAAACTTTCAGAAAAGGTCAATCTTATAAATAGTCTTCTGTTTGCTAAATTTTATTGAATTTAAGGGTACTGTTTAGATTTTAATTCAAGAAAACATAAAATCGATAAATCATACTATTGCTAACAAAGTTGAGTGAATTTCGACTTCTCATGTATTTGTTGTTGTTGTACTCATTAAGGCCTACATTCATGATTTTTTTCAGATTTTTCGGATAGAAGGTGTCCAATCGCGAGGGGGGTTACGCGAAAAGTTCGTACATTTCCCCTTCCCTTGCCCCCTCGGTACTCATAAGGCAATTTTAAGACTTGTTTTGAAAAGATCTTATTGAGACCTTTCCAATGACACCCTACTCGACTACCAATGGTGAAATTTTTTTGAGGGGTCACCTCCCTATATGGGAGACCCCCCCTTAAACCCCTTCGAAAAAATTTTTTACCATTGAACTTTCAAGAAGTCACCACTTCTGACCTTTTCACAAAGTTTCATGGCTGTAGCCTTTATAGTTTCGGAGAAAAAGTTCAGTGACATACAAACGGACACAGGTCGTGATTGCAATAGGGTTTTGTATTTTAGTACAAACCCCTAAAAAGTACGTGATATTATGAATGAAGTGAAATTTCAGCATACAAATAGAACAGCAAAGTTTGCGTGGGAACGGGGTGTGAACGATACATTGAACTGGAACAATGGACGTTAAACGAGCGCGATTGGGTTGCATCACTTTGTGGACGCTTCAAAAGAGTATTATTGTTGAACGCTTGATGGGCCTGTGAGCTCCTGACACCTGCCTTCCGTTAATCTAAGAAGCTAAATACATTTACAGCTCTGCTCTTAAATCCTACTTACACCTCCTTTGTGGGGACGTAACAGAATGAAGGCGAGTTTTCCACGACTGATAACGGAATCGATTTCATGGAGGCTCTTGACAACTAGCTGGCTCCCATCTTACCAGACGCATCACTGAAAGCAAGCAACGAGCTTTGGATGGAAGTGAAAGCGGCTAATAAGAAACAATTGGTTAGATGATGAGTGCCAGAATGTGCTAGACAAACTGAATCAGATGTACAAGGAATACGTAGGTGGGAAAACCAGGACAAAAAGAGAACATTATGAAAACCTCAGAAGAGTAGCGAGTAAGATAATAAGGAAAAGAAAACACTATGACGACCAATTGAGAAGTATATACGTAAATCTACCAAACAACAACACAAGACAAGCATAAAAAGAAGTTGTGAAAAGCCTGAGACGTGGTTATCAGCCCAAAACCACGCTCTGTCGTGATGACATCAGCAATATCATTACTGATGAAACCAAGATTAAGGGAATACGGGCATCATATTCAACATCGAAGCCTATAGTTATTTCCAGAGAGCTTTCATGCCGCCGAGCGCTCTGCAACTGAAAAGGGGAGGGAGTTACAAAAATTAAGTAAGATATAATTAATTTCACTTTAAGATGGAAACATGCACGAACTGCCAGTAACCTTCTTTGTTTTTGTTTTTCCGTTTTTTTTTTCACTTTCGGAACTCCAGCACTAGCTTGTCTAAAGATTAGGCTATTGATACAAATTTTCAATTTACTCCACTTTTATTTTCAGGCACTGTACACTTATTCTTCTTCAATTTAAACTAGCATATAGATCTCGCTATTCACTTTTTTTCCTCACTCATTCTTAAATTTTTCATTAACAGGTTTTGTTTTCTTCTTTATTATTGACACCAGAATTTTTTCACGACACACTTCGAGTTGTAATTGTGCATCCAATTTGAAATTAAAACCGTCCACTTGGAACTTTCGTCCACTAAAATGTTATCCCCCAAACCCAAATTTAAAATATTATCACCAAATTCCCAATCACACCGGGATCCTACTTTTCCACTTTCGTCTTGCCGTCACTCAATCTTCCTTCACAAAGTCAAGATTTTTTTCTATGAATTAAAATCAAAACTTCTTCCCGACATTGCAAAAGAACTTCCTCTTATCTCCCAAATCAAATACCGAATCATCAACTCCAAAAACCAATCCCACAATCTTTTCCTTCCCCAATTCCCGCTGCCGTACCGAGGCAACGTAATCGGTAGTAAATACACTTTGATTCCGTTACCCTTACGTATTTTCCTTATGGACAATCGCAACAATTTCCTTTTTGCATGCATGGCGATTTGCACAACCATGATAGCGTTTGGTTACATAATTGCTTTTGCCGATATCCCAAAAAGAATGTTTTCCTGCGCTGAGGAGAATTTGAACCCAGGGTCCCAGTTGACCTCTCGGTTCAAAATCTACGATGCTATCACCGAAGCCACCTTCTGTTGATCTCCAATTCATCCAATTAGCAACTTCAACTGTGAACCTTTCTTAATGGGCATTGAAATAAAACTTGTTAGTAGGAGAGCGTGAATGATTTTTTGTTAGTATAACAAATAAAATTTGTTAGTAAGAGATAATAAATAAAATTAGTTAGTATGAAGGAAAGAATTAGATTTTGTTAGTAAAAAGGTCTCGAATGAAATTTTGTTAATGGGAAGTAATGAATGGAATGTTGTTAGTGGGAAAGATAAGATTATTATTATTTTCATGTTTTTTTTCACTTCAAAATAGGGTAAGATGGTGGAATTAATATGATAGAGAAATAAAAATCAATGGTTATGGTTTAAATGTCAAAAAAATAAATACATATACTATAGAGAAAAAGATATATGTGCCCAAAAGAAGGTGAAGATGTTACGGAGGCAATTTGAAGTTGAGAATGTGAGAGTGTCAAGTAGTAGCCTATGCGGACGGTATCAACATTTTGTCACAATCATTTACAACGGCCAACGAACTCTTCCTGAAACTTGACAGCGAAGCAAAACTAAATAGTAGGGCTACAAATCAATAAAAATAAAGCAATGCTAGTAAGGCAGTCGAGGGGAAATCTCTTAAATGCCCAAAATATCCCACTTGGCGAATACAATATCGGAAATGTGGACAAATTTGTATACCTAGGTGCTAAAGTAACGAGAACTGATCACGAAATAGACGAAATTCGCCAAAGAATACAGCTCGCAAACAAAATATTTTATTCAGTTTTAACGATCTTGAAGACCCGCTGCACACACAAGAAAACACAGCTCCAAGTATGTTAATCTGTGATAAGGCCTGTGTTATGCTATGGGTGTGGAACTTGGACCCTAATCCAATCATCGGCAAATATATTGAACGCCTTTGAGCGACGGGTCCTGAGGCGAATAATTGGAGCGAAGCTAGACCAATGGCGAATTTGAAACAACCATGAGCTGTATGAAATTTTTCACGAGCTAGAAGTCTCAACGATTGGAAGACTGCGGAAGCTACAATGGACTGGCCACATGAATCGTATGGTCAAACAACGGATACCCAAGAAGGTATTCGTTCGGAGAACTCAAGGCCGAAGATCAATGGGGAAACCGAGGAAACACTGGTTTGACTCGGTCGACGAACACAGTTCATCGCTGCTCGGATTTGAAAATTGGATGACGCGGTGAATGGGCCAAGATAGTGAGAGGCGCTAATTTCAGGAAGCGAAAGTTCGAGAGGGGCTGTAGTGCTACAAAGAAGAAGAAGTCTACAAAATTTGCAAAAAAAATTTATATCTCTAAAAAATCACGTCTTATCATCATTCTTGGCTTTTTCGTTAAATGCCACTATAACCACTTCACTTTATCAAAAATAGCTATTCAAGAATTCATGTTTCATTAATTAAAAATTCGCTAAGTTGAGAGATAATTATAACTACTAACACCTCCTTCAACTTCTTTTATGATCATTCAAAACGATTTGATGCACTTCCTTATGATTTCCACATTCGTAGCCTCTTTTGCTCTTTCAGAGCGAGTCACGTCTTGGGTGCTCGTAAGACCCATTTGAAATTCACTAAACCAGCAATAAACTATTGTTCTCAAAGGGACAGATGTGAAATAACAATTTTGCAACCGTTGGAATGATTGTTCAGACTTTTTTCACTAAAAAGTTTTGATTAAGATGCGATGCTCCTGTTTTTCCATTTTTTTTTAATGAAGGCAAAATTAGTGACTGCCTGATGACTTTAGCTGGTAGATGAATGCATAAAAATGTTATGAACCTTCGTGCTCAAACTAGCGATGGATTAGCCTCTCAAAATGAATTATTCCAGTGTCACCACCTATTGAAAAATCCCGGAACTTATCAGTCCATATAGTAATTTCTATAACGATGGCTAAAATCACATTGGGAAGGCAATTTGAGCTCAGTGTTTTTTTAGGATATTGGAAAAAAATATTTTTACAATACCGTATTAAAATTGGTACTTGGTTTTTAAGATAAAAGTACACCATGATACTGGTCGGCAACGCAGTCTGGTCCTTAAAGTTTGATGGGGTTTAGTAAACTAAGTGGAGATAAAATGTCCGTTAAGTACTGCAGTGATGGTTTGCTGCCTCAGCTTAAGAGGATGGCCGTATCCTCCAAGGTTTGGCCTTGTCTAGGGTCGAGCGAATGCGCTGGTAGGCTAGCGTTGCTGTGTCTTGGGGCAGTTTCTTTTCCCCAGCACAAGACCCACTACAAAACCATTTTTTGCATCCACAAATTTTGAAAAGGTTATATCATTATCGGCCGGAGTCGAGAAAGGAGGTAACCTGCTTAGGACTATGAACTTGCTGGTTCAGAGAACAAATCGGGCCTGGAAACTCAATAAAAGGGGAGAGCTCGCCAAATAGCTAGCTCATTTTAGTGGAGTGGCCTGTCATCGTTGCGGGTCCCATACTCGGTCAAGATTTCAAGGGCAGTGGAAAGACCGAGTTTTCAATTTAACAATTCATTTCATTTTTTTCAATTTACTTTCATAATTCCTTTTACCTCTCTAAACACTATTTTTGGTGTAAGTATGTAAGTTGCAGAGAGATTCAAACATATATCATTTGTACAGTTCCTAATGTTGTGAGAATTCTTTGCAAGGGTGCTGATCCAAGACCCGATCTTGGACACCTCCTGGGATCAGGAAAATGCCGGGTTTTCCAGGAAGCTCTAGCCAAGTCAAAATCAGAACTCCGATGACCCGCATCCTGCAGCTAAACCTACACCGCAGCTCAACCGCCCAAAATCTGGTTGAGCAGTTTGCGAGGGACATGAAAGCCGGAGTTATGCTGCTAAGTGCGCAACACCATGATGAAAATCCTGCATTATGGTATCCTGTTGAAACTGGTACTGCCACCATCTGGTTTCAGAACAGTGATTTGCAAGTGGAGAGTTGTAGACGGGGCATTGATTCCGCGTGGGTTCGGTGCTCAGGAACCACCTTTTTTAGTGTGTACCTAATGCTGAGCGAATCTATATCGTCTTTTCAAGGCAAGCTTAATGCTCTGAAGGGCGCTGTCTCGAACGCAGAGGGCAACGTGCTTGTTGGGGGAGACTTTAACGCGAAAGCAATCGAATGGGTTATGCCTCAAACAGATCTGCGGGGAAAACGAATCCTGAAAATGGCAACCAGGATAGCGCTCGTCGTACTATACACCCGAAATACGCCAACTTTCCGCCGTATTGGCTGTGAGAGAACCCTACCGGACGTGACATTCGCCTCGGAGTCCCTAGTACGGGAGATACACAATTGGAAAGTATTAGAGGACTACTCAGCCAGTGATCATCAGTGCATTCTTCTTTAGATAAGTGATTTTGTCTCCATACGTCCGTACTCTCAGCTTTCTAGAACTGGATGCCACATCGGAAGGATGGACGTCGAGAGGTTCGTCGAGGGGCTCACAGCAGGTGAGCCACTGCAGGGAGCTTCGGAGGGGACCAAAGAACTGGTAGCTCAAGTCATATTGAACTCTACTATGAGCATCATTATGACTACTTCCAAAGCTTCTATGCCTCGTCTAAAACCCCGGCACGGCAAGCCCCCAGTATACTGGTGGTCGCTGAAAAGCGAAAGGAGTGTCACAAGCTTCGAAGTGAGGCTCAGCGGGCGTGGAACCGTAACGACGCATGCAACCGGGTGGCAGCATATAAGTCAGCCAATAAATGCCTTCGCAAATCAATGAACAATAGCAAGGCTCGCTGCTGGCAAGAATAGTGGACAATGTGAACAACGATCCGTGGGGCCTTGGCTACAAGCTAGTTATGCGGAAGCTTGGCGACCTTGCATACATGATGTGGGAAAGATGGATGAGATAGTGCGGGGACTCTTCTCCGCCCATCCCAGCCGTATTGACGCTGTCAATACTCCACTCTTCATACAGCTGGAACTGGAGGAGGCAGTCCTTTCATTGAAAGCGGGGAAGGCTCCAGGCCCAGATGTTGTTCCAGTTGACGTGTTGCAGCTTGTCTATCACCACTATCCTGACTTGCTGCTCAGCGCATTCAACGCTTGCCTACGGGATGGCGTTTTCCCGGTACGATGGAAGGTGGTGAAACTCGTGCTGAGAAGCAAGGGGAAGGGAAACCCCAAATTGCCGTCTACATACCGCCCGTTATGCATGCTAGACACGGCTGGGAAAGTGCTAGAGAAACTCATCAAGGGAAGAGTCACTGACGCAATTCATGCTGCTGGGGACCTATCTCCTCGGCAGTACGGCTTTAGAGCAGAGCGTTCTACTATCGATGCGATTGCAGAGGTGGTTAGTACGGTCCAAAAGACAGAGGCACATAGATGCACCAAGCGATGGATCGTTCTATTGGTGACACTCGACGCCTCCAACTCCACTAGATGGGTGGATATTCTGGATACGCTAAAAACCCCTTTTCAAGTTCCAGAATATCTAATGCGCCTTTTGAGGGACTACCTGAAGGACCAAAGCTTACTTTATGACACTACACATGGCTAACTAAGGATGGAAATTACATCGGGTGTTGCCCAGGGATCTATCCTTGGTCCAGACCTGTGGAACGTGTCTTACGACGGGCTACTGAGACTTGAGACGCCAGATGAGTCACGCTTGGTCAGCTATGCGGATGATGTTGTGGCTCTGGTCGCTGGACGCACCGTTGAACAAGCGCAACTTATGCTTGGTATGCTCATGCGTCGAATGAGAGACTAGATGACTTCTCGTGGGCTCAGTTTAGCACTGGAGAAAACTGAAGTGGTCATCTTGACAAAAAAGAGAATTTCTAGAGCAAGGATGATCAGGACTGGAGACTTGCGAATCAAACCGAAGCCATCGGTAAAGTACCTAAGGCTACTGATCAACTGAGAAAGCTGCTTCAGGAGTATCGGCTCTGAGTCGACTTATGGCCAACGTAGTGGGACCCGGCCCATCAAGTAGACGCCTCTTGATGAGTGCTGTAGGGTCAGTGGTGCTGTACGGAGCAGAGGTATGGGGCGACGCTCTCAGTAGGGAGGTACCTGTATACCGAAAACGTTTGGCAGAGGTACAGAGAAGAGGAGCGTATCCGACAGTCTCTGATTCAGCGCTGAGAGTTATTGCAGGCGTGATACCTGTCGGCTTCCTTGCTAGAGAGCCCCGCTCTATTTGTCTGCGTCGAAGCGAGGATGCAAGGGAGATGGTTGTCCGCGAAAAAAGACGCCTCATTCCGGATGTCAGACCATGGCTAAATTGAAGGAATGGTGAGACTGGCTTCTATTTGACGCAGCTTTTGAGCGGGCATGGGTATTTTCAATCTTACCTACACAAGATTGTTAAGTCACGGTCCCCGGATTGTCGGTATTGTCCAGAAGAGGAGGACAATGCCTGCCACACATTTTTTGCGTACATGACATGGGACAGGCTGCAAAGAGCCCTCTACAGGGAGACGGGAGAGCTCACCCCGGATAATATAGTCGCGGCGATCCTCGAATCGGTTGACAAATGGAACCAGGTGGCACATGATGTTCGGGTAGTCCTAAAAGGTAAAAGGGACTCACAGCAGCCAGGGGTGTTGGGGCTGGGGGATCGCTTGTCTGGCACTTCCTCTTCCCCTCTCCCCTCCCGCTAGAAGAGCGATCCCCCAGCTTGAAGGCGCCTTACGGCGTAAGAAAACGAGACCTGGCCCGAAGTAATGTGTCAAACGGTTCCAGGCTGGGTTCTCAGGTTGACAGGGGAGGTGTTTAATGGGAAGTCTGGTGGCCTTTTACGAACATGGAAGTCCCACACTCTGTGCTTAAATGGGCATTCACCTCCCTACCACAAAAAAAAATGTTGTGAGATTGGAAGCATTGTGTAAAAAAATAACATAAGTACTTAACATCATAAAATCGTTTGATAAAAAAGAAATCAAATAGCCGTAAATATTGGAAAACGATTATTTCAAAACATAAACAAAATTTACTATTTTAGAGTTTTAGCCTACAAACGTTCCTCTGTAAAGGACATGTCAAAATGATTTGTTTTTGACCTCACTATTTTGATTCTACGATTATACTTGTTTATCATTATTGTATGCACAATTTCGAGGCAAAAATTAACTTTGGGTTATGTCAGTTGCTTTGGGTAATACAAATTACACACGTTAATAATTATTTTGCAACATGTACTAAATTAATCGAGACGTTCAATTAGATTCATCATGTGAGTTTTACTCAATGACTCGTGTAAGGAAAACAGTAGAAAAATACTAGAGAGTAAGTGTGCGGTTTTTTGATCACCCACGATTTACGTTTTAAATAAAGTTTCTCTTATTCTATTAAATTTGCCAATGATAATATTCAATAAAATTAAAAAGTAAGTAACGCGTTCGCTGACTTTTTTTTTAATTTTTCCATTTATAGAGAAGTTTATGCCTAATAAACAATAATACGGTACTATATTAAGTCAATGCCGGTGAAAAACGCACGAAATACCTTCCAAAAATTGAATGTTTCACCTGTCGATTTCATCGTTACTAGAGTAGGAACGATCGGCAGCATTTACTCTGAATTTTATATTTATATTTTTAAATTTTTTGTTTGTTCCAAAAAAAGAAATTATCAAGTCCTTGGACTTCGCTGAATATCACCCAAAAGACCAAATTTCAACCTAATGCACATTTTATGTATTATTATATAATTGTGTTATGAAGTCTCTTTATAAATAAGGCTAACTTGATCCAATGACTGATAACGTGATCGTATCAACAGCAAAGAATGAATCAACATGTCTATATTCAAATCTGAGTCTTTTTAGGGTTTTGTACTAAAATACAAAACCCTATTGCAACCACGACCTGTGTCCGTCTGTCCGTCCGTCCGTCTGTATGTCACAGCACTTTTTCTCCGAAACTATAGAGGCTACAGCCATGAAACTTTGTGGAAAGGTCAGAAGTGGTGACTTCTTGAAAGTTCAAGGGTAAAAAATTTTTCAAAGGGGTTTAAGGGGGGCCTCGCCATATAGGGAGGTGACCCCTCAAAAAAAAATATTTTCACCCTTGGTAGTCGAGTAGGGTGCCATTGGAAAGGTCACAATGAGATCTTTTCAAAACAATTCTTAAGATTGCCTTATGAGTACCGAGGGGGGCAGGGGAAGGGGAAATGTATGAACTTTTCACATTTGACTATTTATAAGATTGATCTTTTTTGAAAGTTTCATTAAGATCGAAATCTATTTAACGAAGTTATAGCGATTTGAATTTTCCTGTATTACTATGGAAACATATGGCTATGGAGCCATATGCGCTTTTTACCGACTAAGACAATACAGCTTTGCTAGGATTCGCATGGTATCATAAAGATGAGTACATACAATTGAAAAAAGTCGAAGAGGCAGGAGAGAGCTCCTAGCAAAAGCGCTTTGTAACCCTTCTAAGATTCGAAAAAACAGGCCATGAATCGATGATTACAGTACAGAGGAGTGGCCCCTGAAAAAAACTTCATGAAAGGAAGCCGATATGAGTATCAACCGATAGCTTGCTGAGTTTATCATATCATAATAACAACTGTTGACCACATTTCCAATCCATTTAAATTGCATTTTTTTAATATCCTTTAAAGCCGGCTGTAGGTCGTTATAATATCCTTGCAATAATAAATACCCCATGCCTCTAAACGTTTGTAAGCATGCTAATAAGTTTGTACTTTTGAAGTTCCATTCCAGTGTACAAAATTATTTTTTTTCTATGGAATCTTTGCAATCGACTCCGGAAAGAGGCAATATCTTCTCAGCCTATCAAGATTGGAGCCACAAAATCACTCAAACAATTTCCTCCAAAAAATAAAAATTCACTATCAAAGTTGTTTAGGGCTCTAATCTTTTAGAAGTGTGGCACTTCACACCGACACATCACCATAGTCTCTTATACTAGAATAACTCTTCGGATAACTTATTTCGTACTTTTTCAATCGCACTGATTCATAAAAATTTTACCAAGCACTTTGTCTGCTCAAGAAAGTATTGCCTTTCTAAAAGTTTTCTTCTTACTTAGCACTGATTTATTTCCGTTCAAATAAATTTTCCCATTCCAAACACATTAACGTTCTTTCCGCCTTCCAACCAACGCGCACCCAACAATAATTTTCTAGATTTTGGCCACGATTGGTCTAATGTTGTCGCCGTTTAGCTAACGAAATCTCTTTAATAAGGTGACGTTGGACAACACAGAGACCACCCCCCCCCCCTAAAAGTTTCACCATTCTGAACCTTCTTGTGCAAAATTCTATCAATCGGCCACCAAATCCCCTATGTAAACATATTCAAAACCTTCGCCAGGCATTTAAAACGCTTAATTTTGTCCTACTTACTGCACACAAAACTGTCAAACTTTTTGTTCAACAAATACCAATGTAACGAAGTACACAACTCTAGACTCAAGTGATCCTTGCCAGTTTGCATTAATTTCTAGTCCATTTCCGCACGTTTCCCGCATAAATAATATCGTCTTTAGCTTATCGGTTTTCGCGTTTCCAATGCATAAATTGCCAGGATACTTTTCTTTTTAGCCACTCTTTGAATTTACATACTATACAACAATTATAGGACTGAGCTTCACCCGAGAACGCTTATTATTCACTTGGGTCACTAACCACGCCAACGATGTCAGCGATGAGTTGATTACTTCGCGCGTTTCAATGCAAAAGATAATTCACGATTAATTTTTTAATTTCACTTTGCTCTAAGCTAATATAACATATAATCAACCGAACGGCATGAGCAGGAAAATTTCTTGACTTGAGTCCTTTAAGTTTTCGTAATACGCGTAACGGTCTAAAAGGTCCAAGTAATGTGATCGGAAGCCACGGATAATTGTTCTCACAAATAATGCGTAATGCCATCTCGTTGACATCAGTATTAACCCTCCGACATAATCGCCGGAGCTCTCAAACATCACTCCCGTTGTTGCTTCTTGTACCTTGCGGGGCTCTTCCAACGGCAGTTGACGGGCCATTTGCCTTCACCAATTTGAAATGTGCATGTGCAACAGGAAAAGAGTTGCCAGACCCGCATTTTACTTGCAAATTTGAATTTTTTAATAGGGGAAGGGAAAACTCGTAAAGAATATAACTATAACGCAAAGCCTAAATTAAATATATATAACCAAATTGATCTATAATTGATATTTAATAAAAGTTAAGAGAAATCAAAAAAAATTTCAAGATTCATAATTATAAATTGGAATAGTAAAAAAATGTCTTTTTCGAATCTGCAAGTTAAATTCCGGATAGGTGTTAGGAAGGTTTTTGAGCAGTTTGCTTAGGCGACGGCTTGATTATTACAGGTGCTTATTTCCCGCTCAAGCCTGAACTGGAATATGACCAAGCTATAAAATACTATATGCAGTTATGAAAAAGACCTTTATGTAGATGCACCCAGCGAAATAGATTTTTTTTACAGAAACAAATTGCCCTTTTCTTTGTCTTTCATGTCATGTATTCAGTAACATTGAATTAATGTGTATAACTATGATAAATAGAATTTCAAAATGAAGAAAAGTTGTAAATTACATATAACTCATTTAAAAATTTTCAAATTAAATAACATCAAGTGAAATATAAGAGTATAAGCCAAATTCATAAAAGTTATCCACAATGTTTTAAGGGATACATTTAAACCTTTCGTGTCGAGTTATCGTTAATAAGTTTCGTTAAAAAATAGTTTGAATTATAATAGTTAATTTCGAATTCGATTGAATCTTATTTATAACTTTTACGTACATATATCACTTTAAGGGACCGAAATAATTATTTTACAAAAAATGGAATATTTGGCTAAAAACTAATACTACGAACACCATCAGTTTGTACGATGTCAAGTAATCAGCTAAATTTTTATTTTGATTGTATTCCTCTTTAGGCAAATATTCCCTGATATGTCGCGTTTTATTCATCATCCAATAGAATGCTGGTAAATTACTTTGTCGTTTCAGTTCTTCACCAACCAGATCGCGGATCTTAGCGTTGTATTCGTTTAACCATCGTTTCTGAAATAAAGATTTATTTGAAACGTGTTTGTTTGATGAATGTAACATATCACACTAATTACTCACTTGGGGTACACTCAACAATGATTTATCTATTAATTTTGGCTCGTAGGGTACCAAGGTAACTTCCTTGAATCTCAGAAATCGAACACCGGACGGATGTCTATGTCCAGTATCTACTACTTCAAGCACATTTTCTAGGCGTATTCCGAATATTCCGTTTTTGTAGTAACCAGGTTCTGAAGGTATGTTGAAAGCGAATTAGATAAACCTACTCGTAAAATGTAGCATAACAATACCCTACCATTCGAGAAAAAGTAACCTTCCTTGAAATTGAATCTTTGTTTAGCTGTGTAGGAAATATCAATCGGAGCTGAAATTAATTAAAAAAGAAAGAATTAATTTTTGAAATTTTCTAAGAACAATACTAACATTCTCGCACAGATGAAAACGATCCAATACCATGCCCGGTTGCATGAGGATAATCACTCATTGAGTCCCATACAGTGCTCCTGTAAACAATTAATTTGAGAGGATTATATTTTACGTGGTTCTTAAAGATATTTTCAATTAACGAAGGTGTTCAAAGAACATTTTTGTCGACCTTGTATTTAAAGAATAGGAATATTTTTTATAAGCTAAATAACAAGAGGAAAGCTCCTAAGAAAAGAGTGCATTTAAGGACCATCGACTTCTCGATAGAACATTCTCTGAGTGTGTGGATAAACGATATTAAACATTATCTTTTTAATTGATTTTAATTCATAAATATACTATTTTACCTTGAAAAAGCATCAAGTTCAGATGGCCAAATATTTTCTGGAAATTTCAATGTTGACAAACGAATAATTCCAGCCAACACATTGGTATATGCTCGTTTCATTTCATCTGTTGGTTCACCAAAGTGAAATGTCCTTGCGACATCTGTAGTTCCTTCTAAATATTGTCCACCCGAATCAATTACTAACGTACTTTGATCAGTTACTTCAATGTCAGTGATATTACTAGACGCGTAATGTGGCAATGAACTATGTGGTCCAAATGCGACCACAGTACTGAAAGATAAACCTTCAGAATTGTCTTGTGACTTCCGGGAACGATCCACTTCACGTTTTATTTTCATTTCAGTCAGCTTTTGTCCCAAAGCAAACTAAAGTAAAATGAACATTATTTTTTACACTTTTGAATAATAAAATATCTCTAAAATTTACTCTTTCTTCAAGGTAGCTCATAACATCACACATAGCTGCTGCATCCTTTACGTGAGCAGTGTGCATGCCAGCTCGCTCAATAGAGTTTTTTTGAGCTTTCATGAAGATTATAGGTGATATCGCTTCATAGATGACGCTTCTGTTGAAGGAAGAATAAATTGCTTCTGATGCTCCTAAATCAAAGATGCATCGAGAAGGTACAAGAATCTTTTTCCAGCGCTGTGATAGGGTTCGAAGATCACGCCAAACCATTTCGTAATCCTTGACTCTAAAATTGGAAGAAAAAATCCAACCGTAACTCAGGAATGTCTCAAAAAAAATTCTATTTCCAAAAAACTTACGAAACACATGTATCACTATAGCAGTATCCTGACTCCAAATGTATTTCCACGTCCAGTCTCATTTTTTGCTTATGCGTATAGAGAGTAAGCTGATTCTGTGCCACTACGAGGTAGCCCTACACTAAATTAGTTTTCCAAATTGTTCTAAATATCAAAAATTGTTCACTTATCCTACCTTAAACACAGGTGTATATGGAATGTCAGTACCGCGAATATTTAGTATATAAGCAATTTCTGGAAGGGAGGTCACAACCATTGCATCACAATTCATACTACGTAAGGTGGAACGTAGCGCTGAAATTTTTGATTTCCATTTCTCGCCAGCATATCTAGTTTCATGAACTCGTATACGGTTATCTTCCACAGGTGGTCTACCCGCACCCCAAATTACGTCTACCAGGTTGTTATTGACTTTTACAAGGTTCAAAAAGTATTTCAAATAAAGTTCCTTCTCCCATTGTCGCCACATTGAAAATGGTATCAAGTGTGGGTCAGCTCCGACACGCATATCGGGTTTAAGGATCGACTAATTCAAAGAAATTTCCGATAAATAAAAGCATATCAACTTGAATAATAGAACTCACTCCTAACCAATCCAATATGGTTATATTTTTTGAAGTGAGAAACAGATCCCAATCACAATTTAGTTCACCATTCGCCTGCCGGATGTAACGATCATCAACCCAAAGAGCTGCATGTGTTGCTGTTACCACGGCAATTCCACTAGATCCTGTGAATCCTGTTACATATTGAAGGCGCCTATCCCTTGGAGCAACTTCGTCGTTCTGATGTTCGTCATAAGATGGAATGATATAAGCATCTATTTCGGGCCCTTCGATAGTGGCTCGTATCAACATTTGCTCTCGTAAATCATGCAATCGCAATCGGTGAACACTAACAGGTTGCAACTGAATATGAAAAAGAGATAATTTGATAAGATCAATTGAAGGAGGATATAAACGCCCTTTTATATTTAGTCAGTAAAACCAGATATTTGATTTTTGCTCGATATAAACTTGCCAGAATCATATCAACCAAACCCTTATTAATAATGTGCCATACATTTTTCCACTGTATTGCATCGTATATTGTTATCGCATTGGGGAGGATGCAAAGAAATCGAACGATATTCCGAGATCTCACTACCATCTCCGGACTTATGGATCGAAAATATGTCAGCTTGCTTCCACACGTCAGGAAAGTAGCAGGAAGAAAGGCTAATGTCGAAAATAATTGACAGTGGGGTAGACAATGAAGAAGAGAAGTACTTTACAAAAATAATTGGTATTCCATCAGGAACCGGATCACCATTAATGTCAAGAATGAGCGATACACTGTCAATCTCTGATAAAAAGGTCACGATATACTGTACAGTAGGAGAAGAAAAGGGTCACGATGAGTATTTAGTGGGGTTCAAACTACCAATATGGGGGAAAAAAATTAGCAAAAAGCTAAGAGTTGGCTTGCCCATCAGAAGCATGGCAGTTATGCAATGTGGAGATATTATGTAGTGATAGTGATGAGTGGCATAATTGTCCATACAGGACTGCAGCGTGGACTGCTGCCTCAACGAATGCAAGATTCATGCTCAGCTGGAAATGGCCTTGTCTGGGGACGCATAAGTGTGCTGGCAAGCTAGCTTTGCTGTGTTGTGGGGCGGGTTCTTTTCCCACACCACAAGGGCCCTCAACAAAAATATTTCTCGCACTTACGATTTAAGTGAGGACCAGAGTCAACAAAAAACGCAGAAGCGATTGACTTCACTAGGCGTTAATGGCCTAGGTAAGACACCGAAAGGATTGACGAGTGAAACGCGACAGCAATAGCCGATTAACCGAGCGCGAAACACAAGGCGGTCCCATCCTTGTCACGAAAATTCACGACCTACAAATAAGAGTGGGGCATCCAGATGATGGCGGTGACCCCATGCACCACTCCCAGCCGAATCAAAACATTCGTGCGTATATCTCACGGCGAACTTCATAGCATACAATAAATATCCGGTTATAAATAAGTAAACAATCGCGACAAATATTGAAATATAAATAAACAAATAGATGTGATGAATATTTTAACGTAAATAAATAAAGGAATGCGATAAATATTTACATGTAAATAAATAAACAAATGTGATAGAGGATAAATAAATATTCAACTGCGGTAAATATCTAAATATAAATAAATATATATTCAAATGCGGTAAATATTTAAATATAAATATATAAACGAATGCGATAAATATTTAAATATAAATAAATGAATGAAATAAATATTTAAACATAAATAAATGAATGCGATAAATATTTACATATGACCTAATAAATGAATGCGATAAATATTTACATGTAAATAAATAAAGGAATGCGGAAATTATTTACATATAAATAAATAAATGAGTGCGGTAAATATTTAGATGTCACTATATAAATGAATGCGATAAATATTTACTTGTAAATAAATATATGAATGCGAAAAATATTTAAATATAAGTCACCAATTGAAGGCTATAAATATTTACATGTAACTAAATAGATGAATGCGGTAAATATTTAAAGCTAAATAAATAACTGAATGCGATACTTATTTAAATGTAAGCCAATAAATGAGTATATAACAATATAATAAAAAAGACGGACGATTACTAATTAGTTTTTTAATACGACCGACAAGTACCAATTAATTTTTAGCTCGACGGACGATTACTATTACGTTTGCATCAAATTATTTATCGTATCACTAGTCACGACTTAAACGATGAATAACTTAACACGAAATCTGTGAGGATTCAATTACAAAACACATCTAAAGAAAATTACAGTGGAATGAATAGCATACTATGTGTATCTAAGATAATGGTGTATTGTATGTATGAACTCTCACGAATTTTTGTGTACAAATGAAAATGAATTTAACAACTTATTCGGGTCTGGATGTATTTAGGGTTCAAACACAAAAAAAGGAATTGTTCGAATAAAAGAATGAAATTTAGATTTTGAATAAAATCTTTATTCAAGTCCAAGCAAAATAAAATGAAAAGTACTATATGTCATTAGAATGTAATCTAAAAATAGCACACGCAAAGCAGCAAGCATCATAAACTTCCTCGACACAACAACAAATACAATCCAACATTCTGAATTGCAACCGTATGATCGTAAATGCCGAACGGATGGCAAAATATCCAAAAACGTTTAAATGCGAATTGTATTAGCTAGAATATAATGTTGTTGCTATCGTTATCGGTTGTGCAGCAATGCGGGGCTGGATGGGGTAATATTGGATAAAAGTTTTTGATTGTACGGAAATGCGGTGTTCGATGGGCCGAAACTGAACATTCTCCCCCCGTTGAAAGCGTTGCTTGCAATGTTTTCAAATATGTTATTACTGCATCTCGATTTTTGTAGTACTACGATGTCCAAGGTTAAATACTGTGGATAATTATGTTGGCTGTTTTACGAAAAATGTGAGGGAATAAAGGAATGATGATGGGATGCATTGGAATTTTTAAGCATTTAGGTTGCGGGTATTAATGGGAAGTATACAAAATTTGGATATTGGTCTTTCAAATGTGTTGTCAAAATGGCATTCGCGCCCACGAAATTTGTACCACCCCCTTCTGGAAGTAAACCGCTTAAATGCTGCAAAAAATCCATTGGTGGTGAGGTCACTTAAGAATTCAAAATGCACCGCTTCGGTAGAGAGACATATAAAAGTTGCCATATACCCTTTGTAACTTTTGGCTCCCCTTCCCTTGGACATACGGATGTCAAAAGGGCCTGCTGTAATCCACGCCAGTATTATTGAATGGCTTGGAGATGTTTACTCTCGGCGCCGGAAGGTCGCCCATTAGTTGTTGGTGACTTTCGAGTTTATATCTGCTGCAGGTTATGCACTTGTGATTTGAGAGGTGAACTGTGGCATTTTATAATCCAATATTGTTTCATGAGAACTGCTATCATTAGTTGTACGCCGCCATGAAGAATTTTGTAGTGCACATCTCGAACTATTAATTCTGTGAGTTAATTGTTTTTAGGTAAGATAATTCCATGTTTTTCATCGAAAGTCATGTCCGCATGGCGTAGTCTGCCTCCGACTCGTAAAAGGTGATCAGTATGCAAAAATGGATCAAGTTTTGATAGTGTACTTAATCGTGAAATTGGTTTTCCTGTTCTCAATTGAAGAATTTTTTTTTGAAAATGATGGAACTGAATTCTTTTGATCCAAAACGATAACGCATGATGAATCTCTTCGGAATTCAAGTACGATGATTCTCTCTCTTCAGCCTTCCGTTTGATTTTACCGGTGAAACGAAAGCAATAAGCAGTCACTCGGCACAATTTGGACAATAATGAATGTTTGGATAGAAGATCCCATTTCGTGGAGAGATCAACGTGAAGAGAGGAGATTTTTCGAATTTCTAGTTCGGTGGAAGAAATATTGGTGGGGTTTGACCACATTTGGGCTTTTGATTTAAGCCAAAGAGGTCCATCCCACCACAAAGTGCATTTTATTTAAGTCTGCTGGTGAGAGTCTTCGAGATGCTACGTCGGCAGGGTTCTCCTTCGATGGTACGTGCTTCCAAGTATTGGCACCTAACAATTCATGGATTTGAGTTACTCTGTTTGCCACAAACCTTTTCCATTTTGATGGATGAGCTTTTAACCAATCTATGACGATTCCCGAATCGGTCCATGTGTGAAGTGTAAAATTTTGTATTTGTACTGCCTTTATGACGGAGTTTATTAGCTTTGCAAGCAATAATGCGCCAGACAGTTCTAATCTGGGCAATGAAATAGTTTTAATTGGGGCCACCTTCGTCTTTGCAGTCATTAAAGAAACCAGTCTACTGTTTCTACACTGAACGCAAACATAGACCACTGCTGCATAAGCCATCATTGAAGCATCGCAAAAGCCATGAAATTTGACGTGATGGTTTGGATCCGTATAAGGAATCCATCTTGGGATTTGAATTGATGGAATTTCTTGTAAAGAGTTATAAAAGTCCAAACACTTGTGCTGATGTCGTCTGATATTGCTTCGTCCCAGCCAATACCGATGAGCCATAAATCTTGCAAGAATATCTTCGCTTGGACATTTGTAGGAGCTATCCATCCTAAAGAGTCAAATAACTTAGCGATTTTGGAGCGAATTCTTCGTTCCGTTAGAGGTTTGATGAGTGGTTCCATCTTAAAGGTATACGAAAAACAATCGTTTGCTATATTCCATTGGGCACCTAGTGCCTTTACGTTGCCAGCCCCATCGATGCACAATGGTAAGACATTTTCATTGGTTTCCGCTGATATGTTGCGTAAAACTTCAGGTGAATTCGATGACAACTTTCGCATTTGAAATCCGCCTGATTTCATGATAGCCTTAACTTGATTCGTTTTTTCTAAAGCTTTCGGAATGGTGAAGTCACCAGTAATTAAGTCGTCCACGTACATGTCGTTGGGTATAGGTTTGGGTCCGATCGGATATCTTTTTTCTTCATCTGATGCTAGTTGCTTCAAAGTTCTGATCACGAGGAACGGTGCACTTTTTGTTCCAAAGGTAACAGTTGAGAGTGCAAAGTCTTCTATGGGAGCGTTGGGTGTCTCGCGCCAGACGATACGTTGAAAGATTGAGTCTCTTGGGTCTATCCTGATTTGACGATACATTTTTTCAGCGTCGGCCATAAGAACAATAGAATATTTTCTCCATCGAAGTAGTAACGTTGCCAAATCGTCTTGAATTGTTGGTCCTTTCATAATAACGTCATTCAATGATATCCCGCTTAATTTTTTTTTGGGAGGCATCAAACACAACACGAAGCTTGGTGGTACAACTACTTTCTTTAATAACTGCGTGATGTGGGAGGTAACAAGAAGCGTATGTCCCATTCTTGTTGCGTTCCAAAATAGCATGATCTTCTTCGGTAGTTTCCACTCGATACTTATGTCCAAGAGTCAAGTATAAATACAAACAAGAATAATACTGGTGCTTTAATTCAGGATGCCTCTGGAAACGAATCTCCATTTGATGGAGCCTATTAATGGCTATATCACGTGACTTGCCCAGGTTGGTGTTTCTCCTATCATTTATGAATGGTAAACCGATTTGTTATCGACCGTCTGAACACCGTTTAATGTTATCTTTGTAGAAATTTTCACATTTTTCTTCTTCTTCGGTGATGAATTTCTCAAATGGCGCTTCTTCCAATTTCCAAAATAGTTTTAATTGACTATCGAGTTCGCATTTTATGTGGAAATTTTGAATACTAGTGGCTCAAGGGTGACCAGTTCTAGAAGTGTCTCCTGATCCCATTGATTACAGGAGATCATTTGACTGGGGAGAAGATTTGTCAATGTTTTTAAGACAAAACAGTTTATACTAACTTTATTGAAGTTTACTCTACTAGTAATTCTTACTGCCTTAATATGACCAAGGCCCATCACATCCGTACTTATGTAATCTCTTTGTAACCGAAGAGTTTGAGCTGCAGCTTCTGTGATGAACGAAGCTTGCGAGCCAGGATCTATTAAGGCTCTCAATGTCTGTTCGATTTTCAATGGCGTTATTACTTTAATCATTGCAGTTGCTAGTAATATTTCTCTGCTTTTGAAAGAGTTATTTGCCGTGTACGAGTTGATGTTCTGTTCGGCCGAAGATGATACGAAAGCTTGTGCTTGAGGAGACAATTGTTGGTCTTGAATCAAATTTCTATTTGTGGGTGTACGTATATTAGCGGTCCCGGTTTCTGTATTTGAATCCGAAGTGTTCTGATGGAACAGCGTGTGGTGTCACTTCTGACAGTCCCTACAGCTTTTTTGCTTGGACAGTTTGATGATAAGTGCCCTTGCCCTAAGCAATTAATACATAAGCCTTTAGCCTTGATTGTATTAAATCTCGAAGCATGTTTCATTGCGAGAAATTCTGGGCATTGCCGAATATTATGTGATTGAAAGCATACACAACATATAGGTGTGGTCGCGGTGTGAAACGTTCTAGTTTGCGAAAAGCTTTTATCTGGTTTGGCATCCCTTAAACCTTTGGAGTGTGCAGATCTGAAGGACTTAGGTGGGAACGCTTCCAATGCTCTGAAACGACCTTCTAAGAAGTTTTGAACTTCTTTCCATTTTACTAAATCCGTTCGCCCACTGAGACTTTCTTCCCAGAGCAATCTCGTAGTTGGTGGTAGCTTTTCCATCTTTATGTAGACTATCAAGTCATCCCAAGTGTCGACAGGAATGTCCAAGTTTTTAAGAATTTGTAGGCACTCTTCAGTGGTATCAAGCATAGCTCTAATACTCTCGCAATTCTCATAGACCGTTGTATTTTGTGATAAAAGGCGCTTTAATTGAGCATTTACCAGAGCACGTTAGAAGCTGCCAAGCAATGTCGTAGTGATATTGGTTACTTGGATATGTCTAAGCAGCTGATGAGCATCTCCAAAAACATGAAGCTTGAGATATTACAATTTTTGAGCTGGGGATAAACTTCGATTCTCATGAACAAGACCCTTAAACAAATCGTAAAACAAAAGCCAGTTTTCGTAATCACCGGAAAATTTCGGTAGTTCTATTCTCGGTAATCTTATTCCAGTTTCTTTATTTGACTGAGCCGCCATTGAAACCTCGGAAGACGCTTCGTATTTCTATGTCACATTTACTGGCTTGGATGGCCAATCTGTGATAAAGGCTTCGTGAATAAGGGAGAGTAAGATTGAATGTATAATTCTTCGACGTCGGAATAGACGTGGTTTTCAAAATAACTTTTGCCGATAGGCGAAAGAATCTTATTGCCCACTGCCTTAAGCGCTACAATTTTCACATTGCGCGCTTGAAAATCATCCCAATACGATTTAAGCATTTGAAGCCGAGCTGAATAATAGGACTTTGTCTTCCTGTCTTTCCCATCCTTCTTGTAATTTCTTATAAATCGTTCAAGATTTTCTATTAAGTTGGATTGTTGCTCGATTAGTTCATCCATCGTATTCAATTTATAGGTTAATCTAAATACAGATAAAGAAAAATATTTACCCATCCAGTTACCAGTCGCGTTATGTGCTAATTCCAACACGGGGTTCACAATAGAGTATTTTTCCCAAAAATTCAGTGATACTAGAGTACAACGTCCACTTTGTAGTTTTAAAGTCCCTTTGCCACGAAAAGTCACGACAGTTAAAATTTTAAGTTTAGAATTCAAAACTAAAGAGTTCAAAGTCACCGTTCACAAAATCACAAGAATCCGAATTGTAAATGTTACCACACAATTTCACTAGAGTTCTAATTGCGTTTAGAGAAGACTCTCTAGATTTCAAATTATTTTCCGAATCACTAGTGTTCATAAAGTTTCCGATATTCTTAACAAATCACGTGAGTTCAAAATTATATCAAACTACACAATTCACGAGAGTTCAAAATGATATCAAACTACACAATTCACGAGAGTTCAAAATGTTTTCAAAATTCACAAAATCACTAATTTCAAAATGTTCGAAATGGATAAAACATCCGGCACGACGGACCACGTTTAAGGTTCAAAAACAAAAAAAGGAATTGTTCGAATAAAAGAATGAAATTTAAATTTTGAATAACATCTTTATTCGCCGACGGTTCGATTTCAAGTCCAAGCAAAATAAAATGAAAAGTACTATATGTCATTAGAATGTAATCTAAAAATAGCACAAGCAAAGCAGCAAACATCATAAACTTACTCGGCACAACAACAAATACAATCCAACATTCTGAATTGCAACCGTACATCCAAAAACGTTTAAATGCGGATTGTATTAGCTAGAATGTAATGTTGTTGCTATCGTTATCGGTTGTACAGCAATGCGGGGCTCGGTGGGGTAATATTGGATAATAGCTTTTGATTGTACGGAAATGCAGCGTTCGATGGACCGAGACTGAACAGGATGAATTTACTTAAGGAGTTTAGTGCTAACAATTGTTTCAAAACTTTTTTTGCGATGACTCTTACATTTCGCCCGCCAAAAATATCTCATCAACAACGGTATAGACTTCATAAAGCTGAACACAAGATCTAATTCACATGTATTGTGGAAGTATTCGTTTAGGACTTTAACAAAATTATGAATAACTTCCAAGTAACAGAGATAATTGCCATTCCATCGAATATATGCAGAAGTAGAGACCAGCGTAACGACGATAGACGATTTTAAAGTCATAAGACTCTACAAAACTTATAGGTTTAACATCCCAAACAGTCATCACAACATTCGATTTGGTGGCATGGATAAGATTTAAAAAGTGGGAGCCGATAATTTTAAGCGCAAGTTTGAAGTGCCGCTAGTATCTGTAATATCCTAAGCCCATAATTATTCATTTTCACATAATAAAATTTTGCTTGGAACTTCTTAAAGCCACGATTTCTGCTTTCTATTTCGGAAAAATCCTGGTTTTGAACAAAAAACGCAAGGTAAAAACACGTTTTTCTCTTCGTCGCAAAAAAGGGGAATAAAGTCGGGGTTCCGACCCCAACTTTATTCCCCTCTCGCTCTTCCACCACGATCGCTTTGCACGATCAAATCGCACCGATATAATTGCCTCAGTTTCATTTGTTAATCTTTCTTTTTATGAATATTTGAAACCTTCTTATTCCTTTTAAAATTAAGTTAAGAAGTATTTTCGACAGACTGTTTTTCATTTTAGTATACTTCACTTCCTAAGGGACAACGGTACAACCTCTTCTAACAATCACACAGATTTTTATGCAGTAAAACTCAATATGATTCCTTAAATGTTTCCAATTTGCGCACCACGCCAAACTTTATTCGATAGTGAATACTCGTTACAAACAGTTTTTAAGCTACTAAAATACCAACTTTTCACGTAAATTAAATTACCATCCCGCAACGCGTTCACGGCTGTCCGTGCTCCTCGGAGTAACCGTCACCATTTAAAACTTAGCAGCAACTTTTTGTTATACGTTTCTTTCTTCTCGCCAGTTGCTCACTCACCCCACATTCCCGTTACTCGCCGGAACGGGTTCCTTCCAATTTCATGGAACCGACACTAAGTTTATACTTGCGGTAACAATTGGCGAGAAGATTGCATTGACATTTACTGTTGTTTTAACAAGAGATAGTTGTAATGAATCATGCGACGCCACTGGTGACCACTACCAACACACTTTGCTGCTAGGTGGCTTGTCATTTTACGTTGATTGCGACCATTGCACATCCCACGTCTATTTTATCGTGGGATGCCAACAGAATTTTGACAGCCACATGGTAGCAGAGTGTGTTGTGGGTAGCGAGTGCCATCGAGAGGAATTGCTTTTATCGCAGCGGGATTTTTGTGTGCAAATTCTACTGTGAGTTTTGTGGATAAAGTGAAGATTCTGTGTTACAACCTAAACCCAAACGTAAACATTTCAGGTAAATATGCTTTTGGACGAGGGTAACTGGTGATGTAACTTAGTTCTTAATTCTCGCTAGACCGATAAAATCAGTGCGCCGCTAATGCTTAGCCATTTTGCAAGTGGTCGTGTATAAAAAGGCGATAAATATGTGATGCTTTCGCCAATCCGTCATTTGAAATTCATACGCTCGACACATGTCTGCCACGATTGCAATGAGGATTCACCCCTAGAATGTCTCAAGTCAGCATTGACGATTCGTTATGCAAGCACTGTCTTATCTATCCCAAGAATCGTGTTAAGGTTATGTGATTGAGAACAATTACGATGAAGCTTGAATGCTTACTAGCTTCTGCATGATTGATCTTTGCCATGCTACCGGGGTAAGAGGACGCAATTTCGTAAAATGTTGGATTGCGCCTTGGGTTAGCATTGTAATGGTCGTAAAAGCATTCCGAGGGGTAAAACGAATATTTTTAAGACTGATGCTAAGTTGATTTGATCAGAGTTTAAACATTGATGTGTACAATTATGAACGTACATTTTTTTTTTCTTGAGAATAAAACAGAACAATTGAAGATACAAACATTGAAAAACAAATAATAGAAAAAGATAGATTTTACTTAATTGCTATTGAAGTTAAAAAAAAAGACTGGAACGTAAAGCAGTAACGAACATAATTTTCAATGACATAAAAGCTAATAATGAAACAAATTTCAAATTTTTAAACTAATGAAATGTATGGTTTTAAAAGCAAAGCATGTTTCTCGACATACATTGAGTCAAACAATGGTTCTGCAATCAAATAAATAATGGACATGAGGAAATTGTTAATCGAATAAGAAAACAATTAAGAAAAATACCTCTTCTTCGTTTTCCACATTAAAAATTTTAATCCATTTACTAGTATTTGTAAAATGTTATTGAAGTAATATATATGCTATGTGGCGTAACAAGGAAACAAAAGCTATAAAAATGCTAAATCTTTCGCAATCAATGGATTTTCAAGTAAGAAAAGGATATTGAATTGACTTTTATTAGCCTTTGTAACAAAGGTCTCGATGTATGTAATGAATGATTCGAGAACCTAGTTTCTTTGTTATTTAATGATGTTTTACATTCGGTGTTCAGTCAATTCAATGAAAATAAAATCTTCGACTAATTCAAAAGCTCGGTTCGAAGTGCACACAGATAATCCCAATTTTTGCAAAGTTAATTTCTTTCATGGTTAATAATTAAAATTAGGAAGCTATTTAGAAACCAAGGAAAAAATACAGAGCATTCATTAAAATAGTTTAGCACGAAATTTGCATTCGCTAGAAAACTTACGCTACTGAAGCAAAAGAGTACATTTACAAGCAAGAAAAAAATTATATTAAAAGAAAATAAATAAATTAAATAGCTCCGAGGTTTAATGTTAATCGATATATTGAATATTATTTACACGTTTATATATATATGAACTAATAAATAAAAATTAGAATTTAATTTTGACGATAAAGAAGAAGAAAAGATGCTTAACCTATAGTCGAAAATTTATTGTTAGATGGAAATATTAAACGAAACAATTTTACAATACATACAACCTGAAGCAAGAATGATTGATGAACAATCAATGAATTTAACGTGAAAAGCTATTCAAAGAATGTTTTGTTTTAGAAGTTCCAATGTCTTGCTTATCCTCTCCCGGCTAGAATTTTCATACAAAATTTGGAGTGGAAAGAATTAGTGAAGAATAAGAAGCTTGATTTAAACAAAAAATATCAAAAATAATATTAAGTACCCACATATTTTAATTCCGTTCAAACCATACAATATTGTATTGACAATTTAAACGTTTGTATATTAATTTGCCATTTTACTATTATTGGTTTGAAGAAAAAAAAACGTATTTGTATAATTTCAAACTTTTCTCACAATTGAAATTTTAATCGTGTAATCTTTTTATTTATACGTATGTGTTCGATTGAACGTTACATGTAATCATAGTAAAAAAATATATACTGTACACTTACCCTGACAGCAAAAATATAAAAGCCACACTTAAATAACAAAATGAATTGCTAACTAAAAACACGACTTTCCTTTCCAGTGGTTCGTCTTTTCAGGGGGAAATGAGGTGTAGGGTAAGTATACCGTCGCGAGGGTAGGGTTTGAGAAAATCCGCTGAGGTTGGTTTCGCGTTGCGCACGGTACGCGGTACCTTAGTTGATTTTGATTTTTCTTTAGCGTAGCTTTTTTCGGAATTATGTTAACGTAGTGTATTATTCGGTACCGCGTCGGAAATTCGGGAACGCGAAGTAACGATTAGATCTTTGTCTTTTGACTGGTTATAGGAAGAAATACGGAGTAACGTAAAGTAGGTTTCCTCTCCGTATGGTTTTGTTTTGTAACGCGTTTGAAAACGGGCATGTATAGGTGGCTGAATATTGTAAGTGAGCGTAACCCATTCGGAGACTAGTGACCGAAATCCTCTCCGATCTAGCTGGCTGACAAGCAGCCACCGCGTGAATGGGTTACGGTGTACGGATTGGTTGACCGGTTGGTACCATCCGTTGGCACTACTCAGACTTAACGTCTAGAACCGATGAGAGGTCGGTTCCGCGTTCGCACGTAGACATAAAATCATTACATAGTTGGGAAGAGACGATGAATTATTTGATATTTTGCTGCTCCTGCCAAACATGGCTGAATGTGGAAGAATCTCCATTTTGTTATGACTGAAATGTTTTGCGTTCTGCTATAAACTTTCTATTTAAAAATTACAGTACGAGTAGGAGTGAATAATATCGCTTAGAATTTTATCATTTTCTGTCGCACAGTAACACCGCCCCTCCAGATCTGCTGCTTCTGTTTCATAAGGATTTATTCTAGATCGGTTCAATTCATTCTTCTTCAGATTTCTTGTAATTTTTGTTCTGTGGTTTTTGATCGTCAATCAAATATAAATTTGTGTTATAATGCATAAATGTTTGGATACTGAGAGTGTGTATGTATATCATTTCTTTTTTTTTTTGTCTCATTTTTATTATGTTTCCATTTGACTTTTTTTATCGACGATCAGCTTTGGCTCTTGTTTCGAGGAGAGCGGCAGATACGTATATGATTTATAATTATGTTACTGAAATGTTGGTGAAAGGTATATAACGCTGTATTGACTGCTGCAGCAATGAATTCTAGTCAATATTGTCCAGCTCTAGTTGGATGGCTGCATAGTCGGCTTTGCGGAAATTGAACCTTGAGGAAAAAGGAGTGCATTTGAATTGAGGTGTGAGAAAAGATAAACGAACCTCGAGTGGATGATGGAGATCAGGTTTTATATATTCGGAGGGCGATTTTGAAATCGTGGTAGGATTCGTAGTAAGGACAAATTCGAGAAGCTGGCTGTCTATGTTCGGTATCGTATTCAATTGTGATAGGAAGCAAGATAAAAAAGAAGAAAAAAGGATAGAAAGATCATTGTAGATCAGGAGTCAGGAGAAGAACTCCATCTTAACCAGCCAACATTTTGTTCCTATATTACTAAAATCATTGGCTGACCTGAGTCTTAAATGCATTTTTATTATACATCTTATCTGAAAGTTTAGAGAAATCCAATCAAAAGTGAAGCGTCTGGTTTGATGGGAAGCCCATGTAGTAGAAAAATCGTATATGATTCTTGTAATTGAAGGAACTTCAAATGGATCTAACTTCTGTAACTTTTGTTGATACATAGAATATGAGGATCTTTTAAAGAACTATTTGAATGGCGGGGCTCATCCAATTTAATGATACTAATATAGTTAAATATCTTGTCGCGGTCATTAACAACTGCCAAAGAACTCTTCCTGAAACTCGACAGCGAAGCAAAACTAGTAGGGCTACAAATCAATGAAAATAAAACAAAGCTCGTAGCGCAGTCGAGGAAAAATACCTCAAATACACAAAACATCACACTTGGCGAATACAGTATTGAAAATGAGATAGAATTTTTGTATCTTGGCGCCAATATAACGATAACGGATACTGAAAGAGACGATATACGCCGACGAATACACCTCGCAAATAAAATATTTTATTCAGTTTTGACGATCCTGAAGACCAGCTGCATACACAGGAAAACTAAGCTCCAAGTATACAAATCTGTGATAAGACTGCTATGGGTGTGAAACATGGACCCTAACTCAAGCATCCGCAAATATATCGAACACCTTTGACCAGTCGGTCCTGAGGCGAATTATAGGAGCGAAGCTTGACGGGGATCAATGTTGAATTCGATACAACCGCGAGTTGTATGAAATTTTCGACGAACCGGAGGTCTCAACGATTGTAAGGCTGCAAAAGTACAATGGACTGGTCACATGAATCGTATGGCCAAACAACGGATACCCAAAAAGTTATTCGGTGGGAGAACTGAAGGCCAGAGGCCAGTGGAGAAGCTGAGGAAACGCTGGTCTGGCTTGGTTGACGAAGACAGTTCATCACTGCTCGGATTTCTAAATTAGAGGACGCGGTCAACGGACCAAGACAGTAGGAGGCGCTATTTGCAGGAAGCGAGGGCCCGAGAGGGGCTGTAGTGCGTAGAAGAAGAAGAAGCCTATAGTTTTAGTGACGAAAATGTTAAATCTTACTGTTTTCAACAAAGTTCATTGAATTTCAACCTCTATGTTATTTGTTATTGGATGCAGCTCCATGAATTTTAGGGCTTCATGAATGAAGTTTTACAAAGACCTTCTAGTTTTAGATCATGATATCCGTCCGTCCGCCCGTCTGTCAATTTCTTCAGAAACTAAAGGAGCTACAAAGCTCATACTTTGTGAAAAGGATAGAAGTGGTGGTCTTCCAAATGTTTAGGTCTTATCAAATTTATCCTCATAACGAAGTGGCCCTAAAAAACGTTTTTCATCAAATGTAGTGGAGTAGGGTATCAAATGAAATGTCTAAGCATACTCAGAAACTGAAAAAAATAATTTTTTGCATTAGAGCCCCAGGGGGAAACAAAATGTATGGACAATTTTTGTGTCCCCTTCCCTTGTGATTGGACACCTTTGAGCCAAAAGTCTAAAAAAATCACGAAGGTAGGTATTTATGAGTACAAGGGCAACAAATACCTCAGAAATCAAAATCAACTCAATTCTGTTAATAATGGCATGATTTGTAAATTTTACATTTTCCCACAAAAATTGAAATGGTGTCCTTAAACTTCTTAAAATTATGTAGGTTGATATAAGACCCTTATGAAAACGAAATTTCATGGAAATCGAATTCTAATCAAGTAAGTTATAGCCATCTCAATTGTATGGAATTATAACAAAAACAACACGTGTTGATAGTTGATGCGTATTTCAAATTGACCTAGGTACTCTTATTTTCTTTGGGTTTTCATGAAAACCTTAAATGTTGAAGCTGGGGAAAAATAACTCAAGTTACTCAATCTTCTCATTTAAAACAGACACCATTTTGTTTTACGGTTACCGAATTATCTAAGAAAATGTATAATTGATAAATCATACTCTTACTTACAAAGTTGAGTGAATTTCATCTTCGCACGTATTTGTTATTATTGAAGGGGGGCGGGGGGTGGTGCGCAAAAATTTCATACATTTCCCCTATCCCCCTCGGTACCGATAAGGAACTTTTAAGACTTGTTTTGAAATATACCATTGAGACCTCTCCAATGATATCCTATTCGACTACCAATGGTGAAAAAAATTTTGTTTGAGCGGTCACCTCCCTATATGGGGAAACCCTCCTTAAAACTCTGGAAAAATTTTCACCCCGAAACATTCAAGAAGTCATCACTTCTGACCTTTTCACAAACTTTCATGGCTGTATCTTCAATAGTTTCGGTGAAAAACTGCTGTGACATACAGAGGGACAGACGGACGGACGGTCGGACAGATGGACACAGGTCATGATTTCAATAGGGTTTTGTGTTTTAGTACAGCCGACTGGATTTGGTTTGTTGGGGCAGTACTGCCACATGCGACACTTTTCAGTAAAAGGGATGATCATCTCATCAGTATTCATTTCTCTTGGACGACTTTGTTCGTGACATCCAGCTAGAATGCGTTCAAATGGAGGCTGGATTTTCCAAATTTTTTGAAGCTTTTGTTTTATTGTCACTTCAGGATCATAGACACATTTAAACCTGACTCATATGAAAAAAATCGATTTCGGGTCATGGTTATTGCTATTATTGGTACCCTCCATTTACATACATACATTGATATCTGCGGATACTGTAATGCGAGCATAACCATGGTAATTCAAATATAGACTTTGAGCTCCTTTAATGTAAGCCCCATTGATTTACCAGTTTCTAAAACATGGGTTCTATTGGTACAGTCAACCATAGTAGTAAGAATTGGTGCCATTCCCATTCCTGTGTATTTTTTCCGATGTATGCTGGTTGCATGAAATCATTTATTTGTGATTCGAGGTTGGTATGGGTCCAACCATCTTGAACGTTAGCGTTGTTTTGTCTTTTTCTGATAGCAATCTGTCGGGCGGATAATGATTTCGAACTTTCACTTCGGCCATGGTGACGAGTATGTACCCGCCCGCAGGAAGTACTGCTGGCTTGTCTTCTTGCTGATGGTACATATGAAGAAGTGGTTGATTCCAAATGCGAATTGTCTGATAGAAGTGTGTTCAATGTTTCCTCATCTGAGCTACTAGATTCGCTATTACGGTGACACGTTTTTTGTTGAAATTCTGAGGGAAGAAAGTCCGGATCTTTATTCGAATCGTCCGCAGAAAAGTCAAATTCGGAGTCATTCAAAGCTTCTGGAATTTCCTTATCCATCAAACTTGTACAACATAAAACATACGAAAAACCCATCTATGTCCTTTGCGTAGGACATGGGAACATAGGAAATAAAAATATTAATTACGTGCTGCTGTACTTTACAAAGGTCATTTGAAAGAATATCTAGCCAATAGCTCATTATCTAGTTTTCCAAGAAAATGTTACACCGAGTTTTCATTTTACAACCCGTGTCAAGCTATTTATCACCAAAAGACACATAATCACTAAATAATTCAACAGATGATTATGGATTTACTTAACATACATTTGCGTGGATGCATGTTGCGACGTTTCTATACCACTTCTATTTTGAACACTATGAACAGTTGATGTTTCCTATCAGTTATCATATGGCAATCATTGACCGCATTGCCACTAGTGAAATAGTTTTATGTTACCAGCTAAAATTAAGCCCATATAATTTTTAAATTCCTATTTACTATGCATAGGATAGTTGTACGCAGGTTAAGCATTCCAGGATCTGAATAAGACGTTTTAGTTACACCACCAACTGCAGAGAAAGTATAGAAAAGAACAAAACTCCTAAAATAGGCAGAATACCTGTCGAGCTACTCCGAACCGGGTAACTCGTCAATTTTTTAAATAAATAGAATATAAGCAGAGGAGTAGCAATCAGATATAAGTTTATTAACGACAAGAAGTTATTTTAAAAAAATATTTATTGCACAGGGTCGGATCCCTGATCTTTGTGCTTCAAAATTTGAAATACAACTCAACCCATTATTCTTAACTACTAACTTAAGTAAACTAAATCTGTTGACTTAAATTCGCTATTTACATATTTTTCCATGAAAATGTTTGAAATATTAAATGTCCAATGCTGCACTTATTGCATGCTCGTGCAGCTACGTAATTTGAATACATCTCTAGAAATTCGTCATTAACTCTTCCCCCTTCAAATACAATTGTCCTCAATTGTTTTTAGAAGAAGGGGAGGTCGTTGAACTTAACTCGCTGAGATCTCTCTGAGCTTTGGTAAGCTGTCGTGGCTGGCAGGATGCTGGGGGCTACAGTTACCGTCTTTTGATCGTCTGAATTGAGAACAGCGTTGATTTTATTTTTTGAGCGAAGCTTTTGATACGCAAGTAAAATCAAGGTGATCAAGAGGATTGCGGTGAGTGCTGATGTTGCGTATTGGTGCACCCTTTTCTCATACTGCAATAATTCAATTTCGCATCTGTTGTCGATAGTCAATTCTTCCATGGGTTTTTTCCGGTAAGAAGTCCGATCATCCCATCGGATGCTGGTTAGAGTATTGCATGTAGGACTTGTAGCGATGATACTTCTTGGGAGATGGACGTTCTATTGTTGACCGAGATGCTGGTATTTTCCAATTGAATGAGAAACGTTCCATTTAGATTGTGGGATGTGTCTTCGGTATTGAGGATTCCGGTGAATTGGTTGAGCAGAACAACTCCGGTCGAAATTTCTTCCACTGAAGGTACGTCTTTATTTTTGATCGTATTACAAGTCGACTGTAGACTTTTAAGTAGATTAGGTATACATGTACTATTGCTTATGTCTTTTAAATATTTTTGCTTGCAAATGGATAACTGATTAATTTTTTTAACATTTATCTTTGATACCAAACATTATAATGTAATTTTATATTACAAGGCTGAACGGAATTTCATTAATTGGTTTAATTATCATTGATTGGAACATATGTAAAAGTGAGTTTCCGCTTGTTATTATCTTGATCTCTGCAAAATCCAGAGCTTCTTCAACAGTTGCATATGGCAGCATTACATTATCCAAAATTTTTGTTGCAAATTTAATTTCTAATTTTGATAGGATAAGAGAATTTACTTTGCCAAGCTTAGCTCAATGTATGGCGTAGTCAATATTGCTTAGTTCTTCCTTAATTAGAGTTAACCTGAGGTGTACAACGAATAAAAAGCTATTCCTGATCTGACTATTTTCTTTTATTTATTTTTGTATTTTGTTTGCCCTTCAAGTGATATTGTTTGTCCTATCGTTATAAAGCCGATTTATTACAACCTGTTTGTTGTTCTTTTCCAACGCGTTATTTAACTTCTCGGTAATTGCGACAGCATCCTCGTGGTCCGGGCCACCAGCTAGCAAGTTCCAGGCACTGCCAAGGAAATTGAGGGATCGGGCTAATCGACGGGGTCTAAGGTTTGCGATTAGACTTCTGATTTCCTGCAGTTCATGAGATAGGAGAAGTATAAGTGAGCTGTGTTGCATTCCCGAAACATTGAGGAGAGGCTAAATTTTCTCTATCAAACGTCCGTATTCATCGATATCTATGGTGTGTATTATTATGAAATTTCCATTTTGAATTTTAGTTGGTCCGGTATAGAATGAGATAATTTAGGAGCCTGAATAGTCCAGGAATTGTACTTTATCGAGTATGGTCTGTAGGATGAATCTGAAAATGGATTCAATTTCGAATATTACTCTTATGAACTATTTTACCGCTTTAAGTAAGGATAGTAGTACTTCTGTTTTCCTTGACTATTTCCTATTTAAGCCTGAGAGATAATTTTGAACATTTCCTTTTATTTTGCTTCACATAGATGATATCCCCGACATGAGAATTTTTGATCGGTTGTCTACTTTTATTATGATATATTATGTCAGTCTCCTGTTTCTTCTTAAGTCTGTCAATGTTTGTCTGTCGTATTCTTTCAAAATTGTCCAAGTCAATGTCGGGAACCCTACCAAGGTATAATTAGACAGGTTTTTTATTGGTGGTTGAATGGATTGAGTGATTATATTCGTTGGTGGCATGTTCTAGAAGGTTTTGAACGTTCTTTGTGGTCCATCCCTCTTTAGGCATCTCATTATTTCCAGAATAGTTGATTACCTTCGTTCAACTTGGCCATTTACCTCTCTTTTGTAAAGTGGCGTCCTGTACACTTTGATTTTCAATTCGTCTTCCAATAGAGAAGTGATTGAAGCCGAGGTGAGTGATCCCTTATTACCAACTATCTCATTCTCAGGGATACAGAAGAAATAAAGGATGTCCAGTAAGGGTTGGATGCGATGACTTTAGCCATGGCAAATTTTGTCAATTTATCCATGGCAGTCAACAACTAGTTTTTTTTTCGGTAGAAAATATATCTATATGAACAGTATGCCCAGGGTAGGATGGAATAGGTGTTGGGTTCATGAAAGTTTTGTTTGGTTGCCTTTCGTATTTATTCTCCTTACAAACTCGTAAGCGGTTAACAAGGTTTTTAATATTTGCCGCCATTTTAGGACAATGAAAGGTGTTCAATATTTTTAATCTGCTTGCATTACGATGGGCACGCTTATGAATTTGAAGGATCTTCTCTTCTTGTTCAACCTCGCTAGGGACATCCTCGACCAGCTTTTGGCTAAAGCGAACCCGATAGTCTCTAAAGTGATCGGGATATATTTGCTGAATTTTTCCCATTATATCTTCACTTGTACAGAGCCCATTTATTGTACTCGGATTTAAATACCTTTTAAATATGTTTACCAAGTCCACGTCTGAGTATTGAGGTTTTATGGAAACATGTCGTTTATAATTTTCGAAAGGATTGATGAGCTGATAGCTATCCTCTTCTCCAGTCTTCAAAATAAGCTGGTTGCGGAAAACGTTGGCAGGTGTTTCTACTGTAGGGATCAGGTTCTGCGATGAACTTTCATCGCTGTGTACAGTCGGTGTCATAGAATTTATCTGGGTAAACAATGGAGGCCTCCAAAGATATAAGCTCTACCAGGTTTTTATTTAAGCTCGTAACTGTATTCTACGAGCACAGCCTTCCACCTCTTCAATTTGCTATTTGTATTTTTGCTGCTGAGGGCATAGGTGAGTGATTGGTGGTCGGTGTATATCTTTACTTTCCGTGATCCATAGAGGTAGCCTCTTGAAGAATTTAGGGCCCAGGTGATGGCAATCATCTCCTTTTCATTAGTTGCGTAATTTTCTTGGGTTTTGTTTAGCGTTCGCGAAAGGAAGAAGATGGGTGTGTTGTCTTGGGGAAGGACGGCCCCGATCGCATAGTTGGAAGCATCAGTCGTGAGCTCGAATTATTTCTCAAAATTTGGGTGTACAAATGTGACGTCTTTTGAAACAATTGTGTTTTTAAGGCTATTAAAGGACTTAAGACCCAATGAATTCAGGTGGATGGGCTTATTTTTAGAAAGGTTCTTGGTGACTCGTCCATCTTCCCCTCTCAAAAGGGCTGTCAGGGGTTTGGCAATTTTAGCGTTGTCTTGAATAAAATGCCTATAATATCCTGACATTTCCAAAAAGGATCTAAGATCCTTAAGTGTTTTTGGCAAAGGAACGTCGATGATGGCCTGGACTTTTTTAAGATTAGTTTTGATGTCTTCCTTGCTCACGATATATCCTGGGAATTCCACTTCTTCTTTCAGGAAATTGCATTTGTCAATTTGGATTTTCATATTGGCTGATTTTAGTATTGGGAAAATTTTGTTGAGGTTCTCAAGGTACTCACTTTCATTGCTCCCGAAGATGATTATATCGTCAATATATGCCATCCTCCAGAAGTTTACTGATTTCTTTCTCTACTTCAGGCTGTCATTTACGATAATTCCATCAAAAGAGATGAGTGATGGTAAAATAAAAAAATTTAATTTATTAGTGCAGTTGCCAAAGGGTCGAAAATAAAAGTGATGGGTAATTTTAACGTTTCCGCTGATGGATTTTGCGTAGAAGTTCTTTTGGTTAGGTAGAGGATATTTTGTGTGCTTTGACTGCACATAATTTCTGCTGAATCCAGTATCCATTAGAAATTTTATGGCCTTTCCGCTCTTTAATTTGTATTTAAAAGTAAGGGAGCAAAGAGCGCCTGATCCTAAAAAAATAGATGTCTTCCATTTGCTCAGCTACATCGAGATTTTCGTCGTCTATTTCATCAATATATTCGTCCAAAGTTTGGTCATGTTCTTCGTCCTGTTGCCTTCTGTGTATTCCTCATTGGACATGTCACTTTCTGTATTTGTTAAATCCTCTGCATTTTTCGTGGTGCATGGTTCTGCGGCGGTTGCAAGCGTTTTTGTAATAGAGGCTGGCTAGGGGGTCTGTTCGCGTAGTTGATTCCGTTCTTCTCATGGAAATATCGACATCCATAGGCTCGGCCCTGGTTAGTGGTTTATGTGGGAGCGGTCTAGTATTAACCATTGTGGCGGTCTAGGATTAAAGAATTGTGGCTGTCTTTGGTATACGGGCTGGTGGTTGAACTGTGGTTGCTGTGCATTTCGTGGTATATGTGCCAACTCAGGGTAAAATATTTGCCTAGAAGCTGGAATTGGTGCGGGTCTTGGCTGAGAAATTGAGTTTCCACGAGGCGGGACTGGAGATGGTTGTTGATAATGGGCTTTTCTTACTAAATTTTGAGAGTTGTTTGCATACTGCGCCCGATAGTCCATATTCTTGAGCTTCAGGCAAAGGTGCAATGCCCGAGGTAGGTCAACTGGTTCACAAATTCCCAGGAACCTGGGAAGGTCACCACGCAGCCCCCTGGTAAAAGTATCGAGATCTTTGTCCCTATATACCTGAGTCATGATGTTGGCGGACTCAGTGCTCAATTCCATTGAAGATATTTTGTTTAAAATAAAGAAGGGATTTTGGTAGACAGCTTGGTAGAATTCCTCAATAGAACTTGCCCCTTGCACCAAAGTTATCATTTGATACTCCAGCGTACCAAGATGTCCTTTATCCGCGTAGTGTACAGTTAAACGTTTAGATATTGTGGGCCAGTATAGGGGAGTATTGTATGACTGCAATGGAACATCGGCGTGACCAGTAATCTTGTTACTGATCACAGATAAAATGCCGTAATATTTGGGAGTCCCTTTAAGGTGATCATATATCTTAAGGATACGCTCCACACTTTTTTCCAAGAACCGACATCGAGGACATCTATTTCGTTACTGATGTCTACGGCAGGATTCATAAGGGAATCAAATAAATCTCTTCTTCGTCATTCAAATGTCTCTGTTACAAGTCGAGCAACGAGTTGGGTAAGGTCGCGGTTGTTTCGACTAGTTGGGTTAACGCGTGGAGCAGGGGCGTGATCGGCAGTTGGGAGAATGGCAGGACCGTCGGGCATAAAGGGACTTGCAGCAACTTTATCCAGCAGGGTTCGACATGACTGATTTGAACTTCAGTAGATTATCCCGAACCGCTGATCAAATTTCACAGAAAATTGTTTTAGGATTTTATCAGGGCCACAGAGTCTAGGGACACTAATAAATCGGGCAAATTTTTATTGAGATCGATAAATTTAGATAGGATTTCACGTAATTTAAACAAAATACTCAACTGCACAAATCAGAAAGGATTACGCGATCCCGAAAAAAATCACGGATAGTGAGAAGTGTCGCGGAAACACAACACAGTGCTGGACTTGTAAAATGAAATTTTTCAAGGGAAGCTGTTGCGAGATACTAATAGAGATATCCGAATTTAATTATCTTCCCCCAAATAACACACAAGATTGCAGGAAAGACAACAACAAACGCTTGAAATAGGGACACTCAGAATAATGATTTATATTGCAGAATTTCACCTTTCACTTTTCACTAATAAACAATTTCACTCTGTGGATCAATATATATATATATATATATATATATATATATATATATATATATATATATATATATATATATAGAATAATCCAAATATAGTTTTATCAATAAATTTAAATGCACAAAAGGGTAAGCGAATTTAAAATTTCATTCTTTGATATCATGGAAATTATATGTATTTATTTTACAATTGAATTTATCTAATTGAAATTAGGAGAAATAGTCAGATTTATAATAAAATATCGACTTACGTTAGAATGATTGTAATTATATGCTTCATCTTTCAAATAGTTGACCGTCAAATAGTTAATTTACTCCTCGTCGGGAGTTGTTCTGCTTGTATAGGTATTTGTTATCCTTGGCTGCTTCCAGGTCAAAACGGCGGTCACTTTCAGGACTCCTTCGGTAGCAGTGCCTATGCTGCCTTTCGGTAGCAGCATAGGCACTGCTACCGAAAGGCCTATTTTGGCTACGCGTTTCCTTGGGTACTTGGTTGTTGCATCCGATTCTGCTCTTGCGCTCGCGTCCCGACTTTTTTTGCGTCGCACCTGTTACGAATTTTTCGTCATTCCTTTTACGGATTGTTCGCGTTGGTTTTTTCGCGGAATTATACTTCTTACTTAATTGACGAAAATTGGACCACTGGCTAGTCTCAACACAGTGTTAAGATCTAAAAATACTTAATTTTTTGATCAATGATCAAAAAAACCTGATCGATCCAATAGAAACGCAGCCCCACGTTGGGCGCCAGTTAATAATTAACGACAAGAAGTTATTTTAAAAAAAATTTTATTGCACTGGGTCGGATCCCCGATCTTTGTTATTCAAAATTTGAAATCAACGACTGACTTAAGTAAACTTAATCTGCTGACTCGAATTCACTGTTTGCATATATTCCTATGAAAATGTGTGAAATATGAAAAGTGCAATACTGCACTTATTGCAGGTAAGTAATTTTAATACAACTCTAGGAATTCATCATTAACTTATACAGTAATGTGTATATTGTACAAAGCGTTCACTGAAATAATTGAGCAAAATCTATGGCCTTCCAATGAAAATATAATCGGAGAGTACCAAGGGGGTTCCAGAAGCAGCTGGTCTACGATTGACCAAAAACTGTCAGTGACTTACTCCACGTGAAAAGCTGGCAATACAACAATTATGTACATCAACATTTTGTAGACTTCTAGTAATGCGACAGATAAAGGTATCAATGCTAAGCCCCGAGTCTTAGGTCAAAGTCAACGTAGACCTGACATCAGGCCAAAGCAGAAGGAATAGCCTAAAACAGAAGGATAGAGAAGCCTAAGTAGTGCTCAATATTGCTGTGAACACGTTATTAGGAAGGTACCAGCCAACATAACAGAAATCGTAGTCTACAAAACCACACAAACAGAGTCCGCGCACGAAGTCAACAATATGTTTCGATCAATTTCAGAACCTACTCGGTTGTTTCTTTGTATTGGGTGTACAACTTAATAACCGGAATTTGATGCTAGATGTCCGTAATAACAAATCTCGTGAAAGTTCGAACTTTATATATGCGTCATTTTGAAGGTACATTCGACAGCTATCAAAATCAGTCAACAAAACAATTTTATCTTGTGTGCATTATTATTATTTTTCACGATGAATAACTTCAAAAATTGGAGAAGAAGGCGGCGTTTGCGGGAGGTTCGGTTGGGTCACTTGTTTGCATAGAAAACTGCTGCGGAAAGTCATCGTTTGCTTGTAGAAGTTTATGGCGACAATGCTTTAGAAAAAACACAGTGTTTTGAATGATTTTAACGCTTCAAAAGTGCCGATTTTGACATCAAAGACAAAGAACGCCCAGGAAAGCCAAAAAGTTTGAAGACGAAAAATGGGAGACGCTACTCGATGAGGATTCATGTCAAACACAAGATGAACTTGCCAAATTGTTGAAAGTGACTCAGCAAGTCATTTCGAAACGTTTGGAAGCCACCGGATACATTCAGAAGCAAGGTAATTTGGTCCCCTATGAGTTGAAGCCGAGAGACGTTGAACGGCGCTTCTGTATGTCTGACATGCTGCTTGACAAACATAAAAAGAAATCATTTTTGCATCGTATCGTGACTAGGGATGAAAAATGGATCCATTATGACAATCCCAAGCGCAAAAAGTCATACGTGAAGCCCGGGCAACCAGCCAAATCAAGGGCGAAGCCAAATATCCATGACGCCGAGGTTATGCTGTGTATTTGGTGGGATCAGAAAGGGCCGTTATATTATGAATTGTTGAAATCGGGCCAAAAAATCATAAGTGACCTGTACCAAACACAATTAATACGTTTGAAGCGTGCCATCATCGAAAAACGCCCGGAATATGCGACCAGACACGAGGCTATAATTTTTCATCATGACAACACTCGGCCGCATGTTGCAAGACCCGTGAAAAACTATTTGGAAAATAGTGGATGGGAAGTTTTGGCCCACCCGCCTTATAGTCCGGACCTTGCTTCATCTGACTTTCATTTATTTCGCTCGATGCAAAACGCCCTCACTGGAATACGCTTTACTTCAGAGCAAGGCATCCGAAATTGGATAGATTCGTTTTTGGCCGCCAAGCCGGCGCAATTTTTTGGGATAGAATTCATAAATTGCCTGAAAGATGGGGAAATGTTGTAGCTTCCGATGGACAATATTTTGAATTAAATATATTGCTAGATTTTTCTACAGTAAAGCATCAAACTTCGCTAAAAAAATTCCGGTTATTAAGTTGTACACCCAATAATATTACGAGTATATGTATTTCTTTATAAAACCGTAAAGAACGTAAAGACTATTACAAAGAAATAAAGATCGCCCACTTTTTGACCCGAATAGTATGAAATGGACTCTCATATTTGGTCACTAGAGCAAACTGAAATTCTAGCAGATCATACTCGTATTCTAACAAACAGCGATTTCATTCCCACCCGAAAAGTTAGCAATGATATCTAAATCAAAGACTTTTTATAAACAACATTTGTATTTTCAGTATATAAAAATTTGACCTTGTATTCCCATAATTATTAAACATTGAGCATCATTAAAATTCTGCTTTGACAGAATGTAATTTTTCACTACCACGTATTTTTCATTTATTTCATTTCTTCCCCCTTTTTAATGGCAAATTCCCATCAATCAAACTGGACACCGAATAACATTTATCTATGGATTAGATTTACGACTGGATACACCACTTCTGGTGATATGATAATGCTTGTTCTAATTTATATTATGTTTGAATTGCAAGACATCAAACTGGCAAACATCCAGAAAATTGAATTAGGCCAAAACACAAAATTCTAAATAAAAATTTTGATTTTTTTCTTTTGAACTATGTATACATCTCAAACATGAATCAGTTTCAATTATGTTTAATAATTGATCGTGATTTTGTTGATTTCTTAATTCGAGTTCTGGTGGGAACTAATTTATTAGTGCTATAAATCTCCTTAGTATCGGTAATTCATCTTATTTCGCAAGAATAAACTTGAATATTAATTCTTCCATAGAAATTTAGTTCCTTACCACTTTGCCTTTCCTGTAAGCGCATGTTTCACGTTCGATTCCAGTGATTCTGCCTGTTGCGCATTGAGAAATCAACGCTGGAAATAGAATTTCGAAAAATTACGATTTTGATATGACTAAAAATTATATGTGTAAGGAAATTGTATTTATTGTTCTGGATTATTCATGTGGAGAGCAATTTGAATACTATTGTGTGGGATTTTCTTACATCAATACAATCTATTTATTATTGTACGAGTAAAAGCGACAGAAGTATGCTCTAAACATAAAAGTAACAATTTGAATTTAACCATGATTGATGCATCGGCAAATGCAAATGATCTGAGGTGGAAAAAAATGAAAATAATCAACTGCTTCAAGATAATGCTTGAAAAAGATGAATGTTCCATCAAAATATTAACAACTAGAAACCAAAAGACTTTGGCAACTCAACCGACTAGTTTTATTATTGTTTTGGGGCTCAGAGTTGGATACAGTATAGGCTAGCGTCAGCCCTTAGCTCACCGCGAATGGTATGGCTTTTCGTTGATGATCCAACCTACCCAGTTATTTGACAGAAATCAAGGAAACCCCAGCGATTTGATATGCTAGCGAATCGGGCGAGGCTCTAATAGGAAGTGTTCAGAATAATCGATGATCAACTAATTAACCAAACCTGTGTTAGTTATTATCTAAATCCGATCTAAATATGCGCATTCGTAGTTTGTTTCGAACTTTTGCAATTCACTAATTGCCACGAGGTTTGTTTCTAAATGGAATCGCTCGATCGGCAACATAAAATTCATGCAAGGGCGAAGTTTGCTTGATGAGTATGCTCAATTTGCTAGCGCTTCTTCTTCTTAGCACTACAGCCCCTCTCAGGCCTTCGCTTCCTGCTAATAGCACCTCCAACTGCCTCGGTCCATTAAGCGCGCCTCTAATTTCGAAGTCTGAGCAGCGATGAACTGTCTTTGTCGACCGAGTCAGACCAGCCTTTCTTCGGTTTCCCCACTGATCTCCAGCCTCTAGTTCTCCCAACGAATACCTTTTTGAGTATCCGTTGTTCGTCCATACGATTCATGTGGCCTGCCTATTGCAGCTTCCGCAGCCTTACAATCGTTGAGACCTCCAGGATGTCAAAAATTTCACACAGCTCATGGTTGTATCGAATTCGCCATTGGTCCCCGTCTAGCTTCGCTCCGATTATTCGCCTCAGGGCCCGTCGCTCAAAGGCGTTCAATATGTTTGCAGATGCTTGGGTTAGGGTGTCTGTTTCACACGCATAGCATAACACAGGTCTTATCACAGATTTGTATAGTTGGAGCTTTATTTTCCCGTGTATGCAGCTGGTTTTCAAGATCGTCAAAACTGAATAAAATATTTTATTTACAAGCTATATTCTTTGGCGGTTTTCGTTTCTTTCATTGCTGGTTCTCGTTATTTTGGCGCATAAATACACAAATTCGCTAACAATTTCGATACTGTATTCGCCAAGTCTGGTATTTTGTGTGCTTGAGGTATTTTCTTCGACTCTGTCATGAGCTTTGTTTTATTTTCATTGATTTGTAGCCCTACTAGTTTTGCTTGCTATCAAGTTTCAGGAAGAGTTTTTTGGCAGTTGTTAATGACCGTGACAAAATGTTGATGTCGTCCGCATAGGCTACTACTTGGCTCGACTTGTACAGTACTGTACCTTCCTTATGACGTATTCTAGAGCCAAATTGAATAGCAATGGGGCCAGCCCATCTCCCTGGTTTAGTCCGACATTTGTGTCAAAGGCATTGGTCATTTTCATTTTGGTAAGACGGACTAATTTGCCTGGGGTGCCAAAATAAAGCATTATTTGGTACAGTACGTTACGATCAAAACTGTCGTATGCTTGCTTAAAGTTAACGAAAATTTGATGTACGTCTATGTTGAACTTCCATCATTTTTCAAGTACCTGTTTGACAGTCAACAATTGGTCCATTGTTGATCTACCTGCTCGAAAACCACCTTGATACTCCCGAATAATACTGTTTGCGTATGATCCAATTTTATTTTCTAAGATCTTTCAAAATACAATATTTTGTACTCCGTGCAAAGTAATGATATGCCTCTATAATTTTCGCACTGTAGCTTGTCATCTTTTTTGTGGATATGAAATATTTGCTGCTGCTAGATAGAGGATATTCTCCGCAGTTTTTGTGATTTAAAGCAAAGAACCTGAAAAATTGTTCGCAGTCCAAAAAAGTAATTGAAAAGGTCGCAAACCACGAGTGCATGTTAAGTGTCCAACGTACTTAAAGGCGTGATTGCAGTTGCCGCAAGTATTTGTCTGTCCTACATGTCCACAAATCGTTGCGTAGCTTCTGAATATACGAGTATTCCCCTTTTTGCAGGCGGTTGATAAGAGATGAATGCTCTTCCGAGTCGAGTAAAAGTCCACAGCTGATTCCAATTAGGAAATGATTTGGTGTCAAAGGATCGACATTGCTGGGATCACTTGTAAGAGGACATAGTGGCCGGCTATTTAAACAATGTTCCACTTGACAGAGCAGAGTGTAGAGTTCTTCGAATGTGAATGTCGCATTGCCGATGACTCTGGTCAAGTGAAATTTAAACGAATTGACTCCTGTTTCCCAGAGTCCTCCAAACTGAGGGACTGCCGGAGGAATGAAGTGACAGGTGATGCTCTTCGAAGATGTGAAATTCATGATGGCGCCCACCGCCTTCCGAGGTGTGAGCATCCGATGCATTGATGCTATTTCCTTGTTTGCTCCTACGAAGTTGGTTCCTTTGTGGCTATAAATGGACAGCCGCGCTGATATACTATATAAACCGCCTTAGAGTTGCTATAAAGCATTCCGTAGCTAATTCCGTGATTGTTTCAATGTGAATGGCCTTCGCAGCCAAACAGACAAAGAGCGGTATGTAGGTCTTGTACAGCAAGGCTGACCTTCCGCGCCATGATTTGACAATAGGTGGTCCTGCATAGTCGACACCGTAGTTTCTGAAGGCTCTTGCAAGTGTAATTGGGCCATCTAGGTAATTGGGCCACCTTGGTAGTTGGGCCATCTGCTGATGCAATGTCTTCGCCCAATGTCGTGTACACGTAATGCAGCTGCAAATGGTCTGCTTGATGGCAATCCGTGATCCAATTATCCCAAATTTGTGGAGTAAAACGGTTTGTAGTAATCGATAAGCCGCATGCAAATGTTGCTGATGGTCATGGATGATGAGAAGTGAAGTTATGTGAAGAATCTGATCTAGCAGGATTGGATGCCGCTGGTTGAAGGGTAATTCCCCATTTTCCAATCTGTTGCTGATCCGCAAAATACCATCAGTTGCTTGCGTCAGGAAACGGACGATTCCGCGTAAGAAGATGAATTTCCTGACCCAAAGACTCCGGCTGGGCCTATCGTACCAAAATGAAGAAGGCTTGATTAAGTTCTGTCTTCATTAGCGGACTGATGACACGATGAGATTTAACCTTTATTCGTCAATTGTTGATAAGCCTTAAGCAGGTGGTGATGATCCGAAGCAGTTTTTTCTATTTCGAGAAATTGTAAATCGGGAGGCTGCTATCAACCGTTAGCAGGTTAACTTGTACATTCCGAACTTCTGACACGACTGATTCGTCCGTTATGGGCAATGGCCGTGAATATAAATATATTTCTGAAGTTAGAAAGGTTGGTCCGTTCCACTTGAGACGAGGTTGACATAGTTGTACTGGTTGCAGGCTGCGTGACACACAATCCGCTGGGTTAAGTTTAGACTTAATGTGATGCCATCTCTCAGGTGGAATTATGTTGATGATGTTGGATGTGTGATTTGCCACAAATGTTTTCCAGTGCTTAGGGTTGTCCGATAGCCAAGCTTATGCCACTTGCGAATCCGTAATGCAGTGGCAGTTGTCCAGATTGACATTCATGCAGGATGATATTTTCCACGTAATTTTAGCGAGTAGATCCGTTGCACATAGTTCAAGTCGAGGAATGGTGACTTGCTTGATGGGTGCTACTTTAGTTCGCGCTGCTGGCAATGTGACTCAAAAAGGCATGTGTGCATCTCCTGTTTGCATTTTAGCGTAAACCACTGTGGCGTATGCCACTTCCGATGCATCTGCAAAGCCAATGATCTCCATCAATAAACAGAAAATACTCTTCAATTATATGACATACAATCCATCAGTGCATGGTCATTGAATTACTTATGATCAAGTTCTTCTGCTTGTTGTGAGAGTAATTTAATTCATTGTTTAAAACATACATGCGATACGAGTATTTATATTACTTTGTTGTTTTTTTCATGTTATGATCCTTACCAAAGTAGAATAAAATAATTTTAATGGTGCTAGAAGATGTGATTTCATAAGATTCAAAAGCAAAATAAAACGAGCTCTTAATAAAATTTATAGGTCTACTCACTTCCAATGGGCAAATGAAATTTCAGGTAGACCCCAGCTGAGTATTTCAGGGCAGCAGCAGTTGTGTAGGGTTAGCAAGCACTGAATATGTAATATACGTATGATGCTGAGGGCTCATCAATGACGACTGATGACTCAAGATATTAAAATACCTGATATTCAGAGCTTACGAGTTCCTTTAGGTAAATTTTCTTTAGTTCCACCATTGACCCCCCGACAAACTGACTAGCAATTGACTCCGACCCCAATTTTGGATACATACCCTTACTTGTGCGCGTGAGAAATTTATTTTTGTAGCGTGGCTTGGCACTGTATAAAAGAATCCACCCTATGTGACCACAAATGCTAGTCGACTAGCAGGCGCATGCACATCCGGGCAGGCCAAGTCAACTCAAGGTCAGCTATTTTCACAGTTCGCTGACCAAATCTTTCAAATTTCTATACGATATAACTATAGTAATTTTAGCTATCACAAGTAATTTGAAAACACATTACATTAAATTTTATCGTCGTAATTTTACTTCTTATTTGTACGAATTTTAAATTTCCTATATTTAATAAATGTGAAATTACTGGCATTTCAATCATTTTTTGTAAGCACGCAATTCAAAATTTTACCGAAGAATATCGATAGGGCACACATATTTGGTAAACATTTAAGCATGTTTAGAAAATTTTTCTGGAAATGCAAAAGGAAAGTGGCAATTGCATCATTGATTTTCGAACATCAGACACGCCTTTAGGTGGTGGAAAGAGCCCTAACCAGCTAGCCGACGGGTATGTGGGAAATAAAATACCACTCATGGACTTAAAGCCTACTATGTTGAAATGCTGACAATGCTCGACTTAGTATTTACTTGTCATGGAACCAGGACAATAGCCTCGGATCGGATTGTAAGTTCATTGAACAGACCAGGTGCACTTCGACAACTTCTGGATAAAATAAAGAAATCAACATCCGCGTAGTACAAGAAACCAGATGACATGGTGAAGACACATTTGGTATGCCAACGCGCACCGCATACAAAAGCGGAAGATTGCAAGGAAGCGAAGAGTTGGTAGTGGCTTTCATTGTTGACAGTATATTTAAAAAAATTATCACCGACTTCATGCCCGTTAACAAAAGGATATGTGCGATTCGTATCCAGACCAAGTTCTTTTATGTCTGGCTGGTCAACTGTCACGCACCCACAGAAGACGAGGTGGTGGCAATCAAGGAGGAATTTTACAGCACTCTGGAATGCACTTTCGATACATTGCCGTCAAATGCTGTTAAAATAAGTCTGAATGATTGCAATGCAAAAATCGGCCGAGAAACAACACATAGAGGAACAAGAGGCAAGCAAAGCCTCCATGTAGAGACCAACGACAACAGGCAGTGCCTGATGGACTTCATAACTAGCAGAGGCTTCACAGTAAACCCTTATACACTTCCCACATCGAGATATTCATAAGAGAAGGTGGGCATCTCCAGACGGTCGCACATTCGACCAAATTGACCATTTTCTCGACATGTGTTCGTTCCGCCACGAACCACTACTTTATAACACTCAAGTTCCAATGCCGCATCTTCAAGATCTATCAACAAGGAAAATCAGTTAACCCAAGTTACTAGATACACAAGCTAAGTGAGAGTAAGTAAGTAAGTAAGTAAGTAACTGCCACGCGCATGGCAGCGCTGGAAAATCGCATCAACATATCCCCGCCAGTGGGAGAAAGTATGGATGACTTCAAAACCACAGGGTAACAGAAGCAGCCCAAGAGGCTTTGGGGAGCCAGCATAAGAAAAGGAGGAACCAGACAGAGTTTTGTTTTCAACTTCTCAGAAATGCAGTCGCCAGCAACGAATAAAGTCAAGAAAAAAATCCATTGTTTTTCTATTTTCAACGGTTGCAAACCAACAAAAATCAGTCAAATCATGAATTTCTAAAAATATTAATGTTATTGACCTTATTTGAAAATTTCAAGAAGATCAAATCAAAGCTGCAGTGACTGATTCGATGGAAAGTCCATAAAATACCAAAATCATGTGTTATTGTCGTTGTTAGTGGAGAAATTTCAAATGACTATAACTTCCACGTATAGTATATCATTCGATTTTCATAAAACTTACAAAGTTTAAGGACCTTTTATGGGACTACTTAAATGCTTAATAGTTTAAGGGTACCTATACGATTTTATTGGGGAAAATGTGAAATTATATCATACTATCATTAACAAAGCTGAGCAAATTTTGACTTCTAACGTATTTGTTGTTGTTGTACTCATAAACACCTAACTCCATAATTTTTTTCAGATGTTTGGATAACAGGTGTCCAATCGCGAGGGAAGGACACCAATTTTTCGTGTAGATCTTATGAAGACCTTTTATTTGATACCCATATCGGCTATCTTTGATGAAATTTTTTTTTGGGCCACACCCCTATATGGGGAGCCCCCCTTAAATATCTTATACATTTTTTTTTTGTAGGTGAACTTTGAAGAGAGTGCCACTTTACACCTGCATACAAAATTCGATGTTTCTAGCTTAAGAAGTTTTCGAGAACAGATAGACAGATAGGCGCGATTTTAGTAGGGTTTTGTAAAATTATTTTACAAAACCCTAAAAAGGAGGCACTCACATACTCCAGTGACATATTCGGGCCAAAGAAAAATAATATAAAAGCCTTCGACGTCAAGCTAAAAAACCTCAGTAACCTCAGAAATAAATAAGGCTCCTGGAGTAGATGGAATACCAGTAGAACCACTCCAGAGGGTGATCACCATCTATGTAACCTTCTCTGTCAGCTAATATGCAGATTATAGTCAGAAGAGCAGTTACCAGAGAGAGGACTGGCGAAAAAGTATAATATGTCCTGTACACAAAAATGGATACAAATTAAGGCGAGAAAATTAAAGAAGTATCGCTCTACTATGTGCGTCTTATAAAGTGCTCTCAAAAATTGTTGGAAGGAAATTAAAATCATACTATGAAAGTATTACAGGAGAGTTCAGGGAGGCTTTCGCAGCGAATGTTCTATGATAGACCAAACATTCTCTGCTCAGCAGACGTTCGAAAAGTACTGGTAATACAACATCGACGGGCACCAACTCTTTGTAGACTTCAAGCAAGCATGCAAAAGCATCGACAGAAATACGCGGTACAAAATAAATATTTGCGTTTGGCGTCCCAAAATAAATTCGTTCGCATGGTCAAAGTCGCGATGCTTAGCGCAGAGTTCCAGTTTGAGGTAAACGGTGGACTAACGGATAGCTTCATCAGGGACTAACGGATAGCTTCATCAGGGAAATATGAGGATAGACAAGTTCCAATGCTCTTTGATATTGAGCTGGAACACGTCATCAGGAAGATATAAGCTGAAACCGTGGGCACACTAATATCTAAGTCCACGCAATTGATAGCATATGCTGATGACGTCAATATTATGGCACGTTCAATCTCAGATTCTAAAAGAGCACTTTTGAATCATGAATCCGAAGCAAATCGAATTGGCCTACGAGTTAATGAAACTAAAACTAAATTCATGAATCAAACAAGGAAGGACACTCCATTGTGCAAGTACTTGACCGAAGGAGACCATAACCTTGAAAAAGTGGGTAAGTTTATTTATCTTGGAGCCAACCTGAAAAGAAGAGGCACCAAAAAGGGCAAAATTAGATGCTACTTAATCCTACTTACACCTCCTTTGTGGAGATGCAAGAGAGTGAAGGCGAGTCTTCCGCATCTGATAACGGAATCGAAATACTAACCATACCCTCAAAATGGAGATTAGGCGATAGGCTAGCTCCTCGTCCGTGGAAAAGCCTAAAATGTTTTGAAACCCAAAGAAGAGCCTCAGAATGAATTGGACTTACGGTAACGATGTCGTTGACGCAAAAAGGACTATGGTATTGGATCCTGAAATGTCATCAGATCACTCAACTACAAAAGGCCAGTCAATATCAATTGAAAATACTGGCAATCCAGGAAACAAAAATCATATACAAGGCATAAGATCGCACACAATATTCAAAAGTGGGAAGTCTACAGCTAAACAACAATCTGGAGTGGCCTTTGTTGTGGGTAGGGAATTCGAATCGTACGTTATTGATTTTAAGGCGGCTAATCAACGGTTTTGTGCGATCCATATAAAAGTGAAATTCTTCCAAATTTGGCTAATAAATGTACACGCCTTAACCGAAGAAAGGGACGCAGAAACGAAGAAAACGTTCTACAATCACCTGGAAAGACAAGTCGACTCATTGCCTACAAACGACACAAAAATAATTTTGGGTGATTTCAACGCTAAGGTTGGCAATGAGCTATCTCATCGGGGAACGAGTGGAGGGTATAGCCTCCATGATGAAACAAATGACAACGGCCAGCGCCTGACTGACTTTGCAAGTAGTAGAAATCTAGTCATCCGTTCAATCTTCTTTCCTCATCGACCCATACATAAAATCACCTGGGTATCACCAGATGGCAACACATAAAATCAAATCGACCACGTTCTGATCAAAGAACATTGGGCCTTGAGCATACTTCGCGCCCATACATACCAAGGAGCCAAATGTAACTCAGATCATTACTTGATCGAATTTACCTATCGATGTCGTATGCCAAAGGCATATTCAGCGAAGAACAGCCCTCTAAGAAAATTTGACACTGAAAGGCTCCAAACGGCATCTGTAGCAAAACATTCACAGAGACCCTCGCCAACCAGCTGGCTCAAATCTTTATTAGACGAGAGAATGGAAGTGAAAGCGGCTTTTTAGACCATCGTAAAACAGACGATCAGACATCGAACCCAGCGCAAGAATTTTTGGTTAGATGATGAGTGCCAAAATACGTTAGACAAAAAGAATCAGGCGTACAATGAATACTTAAGTGGGAAAAGCAGAACAAAGAGAGACCACTATGGAAATCTCAGGAGATACCGCACAAGATCATTAGAATTAAGAAAAGGAAATAAAATGACGACCAATTGAGAAATATCGATGTTAGTCTAGCAAACAACAACACAAGGCAAGCATGCAAAGTAGTGAAAAATCTTGAAACGAAGTTATTAGCCTAAAACTATGCTCTGTCGTTATTACATCAGCAATATCATTACTAATGAAATCAGGATTAAGGAAAGATGGGCAACTAACAAACAGCTTCTTTATGGAATCAGTCTCGCACTGGAATATGTCAATAGGAAGACATCAACTAAAAACTTGGGCTCACTAATGTTCAAGTCCACATTATCGGTAGCATATGCTGATGACGTCAATATTATACCACTATCAATCGCAGATACCAAAGGAATATTTCTGAGCCTAGAATCTAAGACAATGCAAATTGGCCTATAAGCTGGTGAAACGAAAGCTAAGTTCATGACTCAAACGAGGAAGAAAACTCTAATTTGACAAAATATGACGATACGCCACTATAACATTGAAAGTGTGGATAACTTTGTATACCTTGGAGCCAACCTGAACAGAAGAGGCACCAAAAAGGACGAGATTGGACGCCATATAAACGCCACAAATAAAGCTTACTACTCCTTACTTTCCATTCTAAAGCCGCGCCGACATTATGCAAGTTGGCTAGCGCCAGTTGACTGGTACTAGTGGACTAGCATACTCGTAGATGTGTCCACTACATGTAAGTTGAGTGACGCGAGTCAGTTGACAGGTTCATCATGAGTAGCAAACAGGTGAATTTGGCTACACCCATAGTGGCAGAAATGTTACAAACAGAACTTTAAAATCCCGTTAAGAGCAAAAAGCGTCAAATGTTTGGGTTCGCGGATGGATACAGAGACGAAATCTGCTGAGTTTGAGATGTAACTTCTTACGAGAAGTTCGAAAAAAGGATTCTGCAACATATCAAAATCATTTGCTTTTGAGCCCCAAAAAATTTGAACAGTTGCAAAGTTTGGTAAAACCATTACTTACCAAAAACGATTTGTGGAGCCCTGTCACCTAAAATAAAATTACAAATTACTTTGAGGCTATTAGCAACCGGTGATTCGTTTGGCAACCAGAACATGCGTATCGGGTGCCAAAGTTACCAATTTCAAGATTTCTTGTGGAATTCGTTAGATCGATTTACAATGCTTTAAGTCATTTCATACAGGTAAATATTGTGATCTCCTTTGAGAACAGTGAAACATATAAAAAAATGCTAAAGGGTGATTCATAACAAGTGTACCCATTTTTGTCGAAATAAAGCATAGTTTTTGTGAAGATTGAGCTGTAATGTTTATTCATTATAAAAATTTGGTTCCTTACAATTAAATATAAAATATTACTTCGGGCATATGTGCACCTCGTGCTGCTTTACAGACTATCAAACGATGATTGTAATTTTCGATGACTTTTTCGCACATTTCCGGCGTTATTAGGCGTATGTTGGCTCGAATATTGTTTTTTAATACTTCAAGTCTGGGACGCATTAGCGTAAACACGGTCCTTCAGAAATCCCCAAAGAAAGAAGTCACAAGGAGTCAAATCACACGACCTCGCCGGCCAATTTATGGGTGGACCAAAAAATTCACGTAGAGCGCGAACTGTTTGCACTGGCGATTCATTATTTTTGTAAAAAGTTTTAACAATAATAAAACGTTTGGCGGATGTGTATGACACCATGGTTCAAATTGTAAAAGACCAAACTATCACAATCTGTCAATATATGGACCTGAAATTGGTGATAAATAAGAGTTAAGGCCCATTCACATGTGTACACTTGTTATGAATCACTCTATACGAGCTCTGTTCAAAAGGTACCGGGAATTTTCGTTTTTTCAAAAAAATATTTATTTATTCATCTTCATCAATGTGGTCCCCTTCAAAGTAGTCCCCCCCAGATATAATACACTTATGCCAGCGTTTTTTCCAATCTTCGAAGCACTTTTGATATTCTTTTTTCGGTATGTCCTTGAGCACTCTCAGCGATTTGGCCTTTATTTCTTCAATCGAGGAAAAACGCCGACCTTTCATGGGTCTCTTCAATTTTGGGAACAGGAAAAAGTCACATGGAGCCATATCTGGTGAATATGGAGGTTGGGGCATGACTACGGTATTGTTTTTGGCCAAAAAATTACGAACAAGCAACGACGAGTGAGCAGTGCATTATCGTGGTGCAAAAGCCATGAATTCTTTTTCCATAAATCGGGGCGTTTTTTCAGATTGCTTCACGCAAACGTCGCATAACTTCTAGGTAATACTCCTTATTAACACGTTATTTCATTTTTTACGCAAAATTTAATAAAAATTCTTTGACCCTTCAATTCTTCCATTGTTTAAACAAGCAAAAATCGCTGAGCTCATAAAAACACGTCGGACCTTAGTGACTACCACAGACAAAGTAAACAGTGAATATGGCTTTAGGGGCATGTATACCAATACAATAAAAAAAATTTTGATAATCGGACTCTCCAGACCCGCGAAATTTAAAAATTCCGGGTACTTTTTGAACAGACCTCATATATTACATACTTTCATTGTGTACTAGGTTCAAAAATTCCGAAAAGGAAGGGCATAATGTTGCAAACGGGTTTTCTACACTATGGAACTTTCCCAGATGTTGCGGAGCGATGGATGGGAAGCATATCCGAATTAACTGTCCTCGTAATAGTGAAAGTGACTTTAAAAATTATAAGCATCATTTCAGTACGATTTTGTTTGCTTTAGTTGATACCAATTATAAGTTCTCATATATTGAAACTAGTTCCAATAGAAGAATGAACGATTTACGGAGAATCATAGTTAAAGGCCTTGTAGGAAACGGATTTTTAAATTTCCCAGAATGGGGAGTATTTGTGGGGTATGATACTTTTCCGTTAAGTAAATACTTAATGAAACCATATTCATCTTGCGGCAGATCGACAAACGAACAAAAAAATTTCAAGTATCGCCTTTCGATAGCGTGTAGAGTTGTGTAGAATCCCTTTGGCATATTGTCTGCAAGATTTCGAATCTTCTTAACATTTGTAGAGTTATGTCCAGAAAAAATTGATGAAATTATTAAAGTATGGTGCGCTCTACATAATTGGCTACCAACCGCTGACTTGACTTATATGCAACCAGGGAATGCATATCAAAAGGATCCAGAAACTGGAATCGTAAATCTCGGAACTTGGAGGCAAGAAGTGAATAATTGTAGATTTAGGTTACTTTCGAGTAATTCGGGCAGTAATAATTTTTCAAGAGAAGCAGCACTACGAAGAAACAACTATAGTAAATACTTTAAAGTAGACGGAGCTGTGGACTGGTAGTGGTGGTTGATTAAATAAAATGCACAATTAGAATGTGAAATGTTTATTAAAAATTAAGGGTTTTCTTCATCTATTCTCATTGGGAACACATTAGTCAAGGCCAATGTTATAATTTTTTGATATGATGAAGGAGATTTATCTGGCTGACTCGTTTCGGAAGTGCCTTCACAAAAATGGTGAGTTTAAAAGTGATATTCTGCTAGGTAGCAATGAACGTGAATCGTGAGGAGAACATTGTGCCGATGAACATATGTACTGTATACACAGAAGATGAATGCATAGAAGAACGACTTTCACCATCCTTTTCACCCTCAAAAGAGATACGATCTGTCAATAGCGAATCGGTTAAAATATAGATTTACGTATTGCTGTTTTTCTTATTATTTTTTCAATCTGAAATTTTGAAGAGATATTTATAAGCATCTTTGACTCTCAGAGGTTAAAAATTAATCGCAATATAAATACTTACCTACTGGTTAATATTTCTCATGATTTACATACAGAAAGGAACGAGTCCGCGATATTGTACCATACAAGTCGTGGAAAATACAAATCCTCTGTCCCCGTTCTCGATTTCATTGATTGTTTAATTTTCCTTTTTTTCGAGAAAATACGTGTCTCAAATCGATTTAATTTTCTTTATGACATTTTCATCGTTATTCTGAAATGCTTTGAAATTTCCTCAAAAGCACTATCGCATAAATGTTTCTTTTTGTAATTCCAAAGACACCCCGCGATCTTATACATATGTATCTACAAATCTGCACTCATTTTTTAGTAGCCGTCGTTCTTTAATTATCACTGGTAGACGATAACTGGTAAAAAGTGGAACGTCTGTTAAATTTTCCATGCTAGTCGCACCAGCGCAAAAACGTACCAGTAGCACTCGCATATGTGTTTACATTGTGCGATTAGTATGCTAGGACACAATACCAATCAACTAACGCTAGTCAACTCGCATTATGTCGCCACGGCTTAAGGGCCACAGTTATGCATAGGCAAATTTATATACAAATCACTACTCAAACCTGTGCTATTTTATGGAAGTGAAACATGGACCCTGATAAGGGAACCCGGAAAGGTAGTGGATATATTTGAACGCAAAGTTTTCGGAAAAATGTATGTCTCTGTGAAATAAGGACGCAGTCTAGGAAAAATATCTCAACCACACAAAATATTACACTTGGCGAATACAGTATCAAAAATGTTAGCGAATTTGTGTATTTAGGCGCCAAAATAACGAGAACCAGTAATGAAAGAGATGAAATACGCCGAAGAATATAGCTCGCAAATAAAATATTTCATTCAGTTTTGACGATCTTGAAAACCAGCTGCATACACAGGAGAACAAACCTCCAAGTATACAAATCTGTGATAAGACCTGTCTTATGCTATGGGTGTGAAACATGGACCCTAACCCAAGCATCCGCAAATATATTGAGCACCATTGAGCGAAGTTAATGCGGAACCAATGGCGAATTCGAAACAGCCATGAGTTGTATGAAATTTTTGACGTCCCTGAGGTCTCAACGATTGCCAGACTGTGAAAGCTGCAATGGGCTGGACACATGAATTGTATGGACGAACAACGGATACCCAAAAAGATATTCGTTGGGAGAACTGAAGGCCGGAGACCAGTGGGGAAACCGAGGAAACGTTGGTCTCTGTTGGTCCATGTTTCACACTAGCGAACGAGGTCGCAGGAACCGTGATGATTGAAGGACATTAATCCTGGAGGCCAAGGCCGGGCTTGAGCTGTCATGCTATAGATGATGTATTTGTTACTGAGAGTTTAAGATATGAATTTCTTTTGATCATGATAAAAACTTTAATTCACGAATTATACTATTATTAACAAAGTTGAGCCAATTTGGGCTTCTGGGGTGTCTGCTGCCTATATTATCATTAAGGTTGACTTCCTTGATTTTTTTTTCTGATTTTCATGTCATCATAGTACTATCACGATGGGGTATACAAAACTTTCACATATTTGACTTCCTCCGCGTCCCTCAACAAAGTTACTCGACTTGTAATACCTGATTTTGAATGTTCTCATCAAAACATTTCAGTTGATAAAAGGTTACTTCCATATATGAAGAGACTCCCTTAAGAGTCGTATAAATTTTTAGGGTTTTGTAAAAGAATTTTACAAAACCCTACTAAAATAGCGTCCTGTCTGTCCGTCTGTCTGTCGGTCCGTCCGTCCGTCCGTGTGCCACAGCAGTTTTTCTCGGAAACTACTTAAGCTAGAAATATCAAATTTTGTATGTAGGTGTCAAGTGGTGCTCTCTTCAAAGTTCAACTACAAAAAAATTTTATAAGGTATTTAAGGGTGGTCTCCCCATATAGGGGAATGACCCCCCGAAAAAAAGTTTCATTGAAGGTAGCCGATATGGGTATCAAATGAAAGGTCTTGATGAGAGCTTTTCAAAACAGGTCTTAGTTTGGCAAGGTTTGCTTCTTTGGGCGCACAGGGAGGGGAAATACACGAAAAATTGGTCTCCCCCCCCCCCCCCCCTCGGGATTGGACACCTGTGATCCGAAAAATCTGAAAAAAATCAGGAATGCAGGCCTTGGTGAGAACAACAACAACAAATACATGAGAAGTCGAAACTCACTCAACTTTGTTAGTAATAGTATGATTTATCGCTTTTAGGTTTTCTTGAATAAAATCTTAACGGTGCCCTTAAATTCAATGAAATTCAGTACACAGATGACTATTTATAAGATGGATCTATTCTGAAAGTTTCATTAAGATTGATCCTATTTAGCGAAGTTATAGCGGTTTGAATTTGCCTGTGTTACTATGGAACAATATGCGGTGCATGTATTATTATGGCTATGGAACAACATGCGCTTTTTACCAACTCAGACACTACAGTTTTGCTAGGATTTTCAGGAATGATAGGTGTCATGTATATCTTTGAGAATTGGTTCAGCTAGTGGTATTAGTAATCGTAAAACAAAATAGTGGCTGTTAATGCGAAGATTGAATAATTTTGAGTTATTTTTTACCAACTTCAACGTTTAAGGTGCATGCTTTGAACACTTGATTCAATTGAATGAATGACTGAAGATGAGTACCTACAATTAATGCTCATAAGTGAAACAAGTCAAGGAGGCGGGAGAGAGCTCCTAGCAAAAGGGCTTTGTAACAATTCTAGGATACGAAAAAATTGGCCATTAATCGATGATAACAGTACAGGAGAGTGGCCCCTGAAAAAAAAAATCATCAAACGTAGCCAATATGAGTATGAGATGAACGTTTTTATGGGAGCTTTTCAAAACAGTTCTTAAAGTGTCAGTTCTTGCTTCAGTGGGGGCACAGGGGGGAAATACATGAAAAATGTGTTTCCTGCCTCGCGAATGGACAACTGAAATATTTATCAAGGGAGATATTTATGAGTATAACAATAACAAAAACCTCAGAAGTCGAAATTCGTTCAACTTTGTTAATAATAGTATGATCTTCCTATTTCATATTTTCTCCAATAAAATCGTCTTTGACATGTTTCTTGATTTGATTCGATCTGGTGACTGCATTTTGTAAATTGAATACAAAACCTTTCTGACATGAGCGTAGGTCTGTTTACCCAACTTGTTTTTTTATGTTGAAATTTTAAAGAGGGCATTATTTTAACCTACTTACAAAATTTCATGTTCAAATCTTGCTGTGGCGCACGGACTCACTTGCTTTGATGCATTGGCAGATAAAAAGGTAACGATATCAGTAGGGTCTTGTAAAATTATTTTATATAAACTTGAGCCCAATATGAATTTTAAATATAAAAACTCGTATCAAATACTGAAATTTAAACTATAAATGAGATTTGTACTGTGCTGCAAACAAAGCTTTATTATTTCCTGGAAAAAAGCTTGCTGTAAACTTACATTAACAATCGGATAAGGTAAATAATTTATAAAAATTACATAAACAGTGAAGAAATACGACAAACACGCCCATTGAAAGCTATTTCTGAATTTATTTTATTGCGATAAGCATATTAACATGGTTCGAAATTAATTTAATACGGTAATGCGCCCGTTTTCGAAATCACATGTTAAAGTCGTATGTTTGTGGCTTATGGCACCGCAAAATTGAATATTATCAATAATTGCTCAATCTAACTCTACATGAAATCAGTGGGAGTGCAACTACAGGTGATCCGCATATAAACTAAAACAGACCTATTCCATAAAAACTGTATCACATATCATTAGTGAATCAATGAGTTTCACAACCTTGTTACGTTACATGTTAAGATCTTTTGAAGTCAACTCACCTGTTTGTATTATTGTCATCCAAAGGGCAGCCCAATGCACGTAGGCTGAGCCCATGATCAAACCACAATCAAGTTATTAATTCCACACTTTCCGAACGATTTCGTGACTTTACCATCAGCTGCAAAGAATCATTGAAGCACACGTAAGAAATTTATTAATCACAGAATATATTTATAATGCTCTATCATCATTTATAGTATGTTTCTGGAACACTTAAATCTAATAGGAGTATGTTTATTTTTAGAAGACAATTTAATTTGATTTTTTAAATAAGGTAGAAATTTAATGAAAAGTTCTGTCTTCATCTGCCATGTGTTCACCACACAATTGGAACGTGTCCAACGATTAGTCAAGTAGAAAAATAAAACAGACAAAAATCCAAAATCGCATACTTGAAATAAAACAGAAGAGAATGGAACGTTATTAAAGTGTGCTTTTAATTGAAAAAGTGTTGAAAGCACGTGAATTACCGTCATTACGAAAGTGAGCTTCTATTTATTGTTTTTTCAGTGGAAAATTTGCGTGTCTGGGATATGAACAGGAAGTAACATTGTGTAATCTCCTTAATATAGGCCCACGGAATTGAAAGATGATAAGATAATGAACTAATTTTAGCAATAAAATAGCTGCAAATTGAACAGCAGCCTGAGTAAAATTAGAGAAACGATTTTCTTTGTAATAGTTGAATTGCGGGTTCAGGTATCAAATATTTTATGAAGAGTATCCAAAACCAAAAGTTTCATTCGACATTTTCTAGCACAGATAATTTGCTGGTAATCGGCTTGCAAAATTACTTCAACACTCCAGTTTCCTTATTTTCTTACTTCTTTCATTTAATGAATTTTAGAGCTCATAGTGACTTCCTCCTGGAAAAAATAATGAATTAAGGATCAATTTGCCCGTCGTTGGATTGGAGTTAAGCAAATTATCAGCACATTTTTATATTAAGCTAAGGAATTTAATGAATAATTCTTGAAAATGGAGCAAATCCATAAACTTTGTTGAATACTTTCATTTAAAATTTTTATATTTTGCGACACTTGGAACGACTGTTAAAACTCATTACTATAAATTTTCTCTGTCCTGCCTGTAACAAATATTTAATTTTACAAAAACCATGATTACAGGTAGCATTGAAATCAGTATCGGTTGCATGAGTATGGACTATAAAATTAAATTAATTTAGACCGCTTGAGTTTTCCCCAAAAACTTTAGTAATCACATATGATTTACAGACCAAAATTATGGAAACACAATTTCGCACCGATTTGCATCAATTTCGCAGAAATGATGAATAAGGGAAAAGTCTAGAATATGTAAATTAATCAGCCAAATGTAATATGTAGACCATTTTTGACGAAAATCCATGATTTCTGTTCTGATTGAAGTACAGCTCTGATTTGGACGAAACCTCGTACAAAGTTTATAATGCAGCTAACAATAAACAATTTAACTGTCTGAAACAAAACGACCGTCGTTCTAGGGTCATAACGTGCGAAAATTTGTTTTTGTAGTAAATACCGCACTACCGGAACGACTTTTAATCAATTTTTGAAATATCGAAAATATGCAGATAACTGAATAGCAATTAGTGAAGCTGCCCTTCGAATTTCAAAATGGCGGTTGGTCAAGGTTTGTTCGATTTAAATGAAACTTAAAATTAAGGGAAGTGCTTATAATATCTAGCGTTGTTATGTTATGTTCTTGTGTTGTGTGACAGCATTTTGAGGCTCCTGGGCACTTGCCAGAGAGTGGGCCCCTGTCACCAACTCTCACCACTTGTTTTCTTATCACAACAAAGTTTTTTACTAACTTGTATCATTAAAGCTTACCTGGTGATATGTAGAGCAATATCATATCACTAAGCATATCGATCTGTTTAGTATGGAGAGAGACATAACAATTTGAATACTTTATACTTATAAGACTGTAATAGTTGATTTAAATTTTATGTTTATTCAATAAAACTAAACCACAGACTTAGTTACACTTAGAACAGTTTTAAAGACAAATACAAGAATTTTTTATTGAAATTCCACTCTCCAGGCTCCTTTTTTGGCAAAGTCATCGATTATATTGTCGAACCTCATGCTTCGAGCCAAATCTGGTTCCATAGCTAAAATATTTAGATCATTTAAGCGTTCCTGTACCATTGTCGATCAATTCACATTTTTAATTCGTTTCATTATGCCAAAACGTCTTTCACCTTGACTTACTGACACTGGGATGGAGCAAAATAGTCTGATTGCTATGCATATATTTGGAAATAAACAATCTAGCTTTGTCTTTCTTAGTTCGTTTAACAATTGTAGTGATTGTAATGTACCTTCTCCCAAATAAGTTTTATGAATTGCCTTCAGGTCTTTAATTTCTGTGGAAATATTTGAATTCAAGTCTTCTTTGTTGGTTTGACATAACGCTGAACTTGCTCCTCAATTAAACCATCATTTACGTCTGGAAAAGGTCGTTAATATTTTTGGAATATATAAATCTTTGTGTGAGATTACCACTAACACTATCAAGTAGTTTGTAAAACACGTTTATTTTGAATTGTTCCTCCTCGTGTTTTACTTGGCGTTTGGCTTCATTGTCGCATTTTTATGTTTTCTCAAAATTTTATGATTAATCATGGAAGATTTTCCTTTTTTTGAATCGTTTTCTTTAAAGTCTTTTTCTCAGTCGATATTTGCAGCTAAATTTTCAGGCACTAGTTTAGATTCGCTGTAGATGATGCTCCATTTACTTCGCATATCTTTCAATTCTCTAATTAGATCATCGATGTTCTTGATTACTACGTCAAGAGTTGCAGATCTAGCTTGTGAAACTTTCTTTGTGCGACCAATAGTGGCAAGAACTTTAAACCATATTGTAGACATTATAATACAGTTGAAGAATTTGAGATATTTCATAATTCCATTCATTTCTGTTCTACATTCGGTAGTTACATTTAACTCCCTACAATCGTTAATGGCATGAACAATGAAAGACAAATACTTTGCGTATGGGAAAATACTGTCCATTCTTGTTGACCATCCTCTTTTTCTTCTTAGCACTACAGCCCCTCTCGGACCTTCGCTTCCTGCTAATAGCGCCTCCAACTTTCTTGGTCCATTGACCGCGTCCTCCAATTTCCAAATCCGAGCAGCGATGAACTGTCTTCGTCGACCGAGGCAGACCAGCGTTTCCTCGGTTTACCCACTTATCTTCAGCCTTCAGTTCTCCCAACGAATATCTTTTTGAGTATCCGTTGTTCATCCATACGATTTATGTGGCCTGCTTATTGCAGCTTCCGCAGCCTTACAATCGTTGAGACCTCCGGGACGCCAAAAATTTCATACAGCTCATGGTTGTATCGAATTCGCCATTGGTCCCCGTCTAGCTTCGCTCCGATTATTCGCCTCAGAGCCCGTCGCTCAAAGGCGTTCAATTTGTTTGCGGATGCTTGGTTTAGGGTGTCTGTTTTACACCCATAGCATAACACAGGTCTTATCACAGATTCGTATAGTTGAAGCTTTGTTTTCCCGTGTATGTATCGAATTCGCCATTGGTCCCCGTCTAGCTTCGCTTCGATTATTCACCTCAGAGCCCGTCGCTCAAAGGCGTTCAATATGTTTGCGGATGCTTGGTTTAGGGTGTCTGTTTCACACCCATAGCATAACACAGGTCTTATCACAGATTTGTATACTTGGAGCTTAGTTTTCCTGTGTATGCAGCTGGTTTTAAGATCGTCAAAACTGAATAAAATATTATATTTGCCGGCTATATTCTTGGGCGTATTTCGTTTCTTGCATTGCTGGTTCTCGTTATGTTGGCGCATAAATACACAAATTCGCTAACATTTTCGATACTGTATTCGCCAAGTGTGATATTTTGTGTACTTGAGGTATTTTTCCTCGACTGTGTCATCAGCTTTGTTTCATTTTCATTGACTTGTAGCCCTACTAGTTTCGCTTCGCTATCGAGCTTCAGGAAAAGTTCTTTGACATGTCAATGACCGTTAGCAATTGCTGACCATCTAGTTTGGGAAAAGTTATGAAAGGAGCATGTTAATCACCTTTCTAGATACTCCCATCTCAGGCGACTTCTGGCAAAACAATTATTAGGTTATTACTTCTTCGCAGCATTCAGCAGCATTGGCCCCACAAAAATTGAGACTATGTGTGGCGCAATTCGAATAAAGAACAAGATTATTCATTTGGCTTGAGCACCATTATAAATTCCAGCCATATTTGCTCCATTGTCATAGCTTTGTCCCCTACAATATTTTAATTGAATCGAGTTTTTTTCAACCTCACTAAGGATCAAGTTGGTAACACCTATACATGTTTTTTTGTTACAGTCAACAAAATTTAAAAATCTTTCACAAATTTTCAACTCTAACTCGCAATCCAAAATGTATAGTAGCACTATTGTTGCTTGTTCCATGTTTGAGGATTCGGGGGTAGAGTCAGTAATAATAGAAAAATATTTAAATTTTTTTCTTTCCGCTAGGAACTTGTGTCGAGCTCTAGCACCACAAATTTGAAAAAATTCATTTTATGAATCTTCCAAAAATAGTGTGCTTGAAGACGTTTTCCCTCTTCTTGCGTTCTTTTGATTTTCGAGACGAACTCATATTCTGAGATAAGCTCAATTAGCCTCAAAAAGTTGGCATTACTTATTTGGATCACTTATTTTTTTGGAGGTTTCTCTAAAAGCTAAGTCCCACTCTGAAAGAAACAAAATAACTAATAATAATTGTTAAAATATTTCCCTCCAATATTTTGTTCTTGAAGCTATCAAGCTGCGAGTGGATGTCTGCATTGATATTGAGTCGTCTTTCTAACTCCCGCCATTGCATATAATATTTTTTATGTGAGGAACTCTTCTAATGAGAAGGCAATTTGTCATAGAGCTTTCGTGTACCATAACCCTTCTTCCACCATCATTGCTTAACAAAACAGACTTTTTTATATCAGATTTCTCCCCATCCGCATCTGTTATCAAAAATTATGCATGGGAAATAAAATAATGCCTTTGTGATCTCATTCCATACGAGCCAGTCACGTCAAATACTTTCTCCGTTTGATCGTTTTGAAAAAATAACAGCCTTCGGGAATGCCCTCTTGCCACAATTTGGTAGGTTTGGTGGCATTACTGTGGGGCCCATTTTCACAAAGCTCACAATAATGCTGCTATTGATCGTTTTATTTCTTAATAGTCTCAGGTTTGAGTTTGCAATTAAAGTTGGAGTTCCACTAGGAGTATCTTCATGTCTACCTTCCCGGGGTCGTTCAGATACGTCTGTTTCTTCAGTTTCATGATGATCTTCAAAGTGAAGTGAACTGTTTTCGAAACTCGTGTCACATTCTTTAGTTAGTAAGTTTAACTCCTACATCAAATAATGACCGTGTTCTTCTTTGCTTTCGTCTACTTTCTTTTGTTTTTCTTGCCGCTTTTGAGCCCCTGACTTGTGTTTCTACGGGTCCATATTGAACTATCTTGCTTTGTAAATTTAAATCAATCTCATTGTTGTTTGCTACAAAATAGTTTAACTAGAGAGTAATCTACGAAATGAATTTTATTGCACTCGATTGTTAATATCACTACTTCCAAAGAATTGAATAGAATAAATACATAAATTACGGCAATATTGGTTTTTCTTTCATTAGCTGCAACACTGCAATATGTTTTCTATATTGCACTTAGAATACGGGCTAGAACAATTTTTTAATTCAATGGCTGTCGTTTATGATGTCTGATTAAACGACGAAAAATCCAAAATAATTGTAAATTTCATTAGCAACCGTGATGATTGGAGGAGTTTAATCCTGGAGACCAAAGTCCGCCTTGGGCTGTTACGCCATAAATGATGATGACTTGTTTGTAATAATCTCCATGAAAATATATTAAGTATCTATAGAATCTTCTTGTTCGATTTGTGATCGTTTTCATTAAAAATCAAATCAAGTGAAAAATCATTACTTTTTCAATGGAACTGTGCATTTTTTAAGAAATTTCATTATACACCTCTACCTCTCTATGTACCGCATGCTTACTTACTTGCTTAGTAGAGCAAATGAAAAGTCGATTTCACTAAGCGAATACAATTGAAGAACACTTTTCTTAGAAATTCGATCACTTCAACGATATACACGTGTCCAGAAACGATTTCCAATTAATGAGGTAGCAAACAATTTTCAATGACCCAAGCATAAACCGCTAAGCTGCAAGAATGTGCAGGCAGGCTGGTATTATGCTAGTGAGCTGCTTTTACGTGAGATGCACCTAAAATAAGGAGGCGAAAGCGACTTTGCAAGTCTTAAAGTCTTCTATCCTCGAATGTTACAAGTTCTGCTTAATAATGTGCAAAGCTTTTCTTGTGTTCATCGAACCTTATCTTTGCTTACCTGTTTATCTTACCAATAGATACATATTATACCTAAATGACCTTCCAATTTGATTCAAAAATTGATTTCGATTGTTTTGCTGGTTAGTTTAGTCTTTTTTCATTGTTTACAACACCTCTGTGGAGTTGTTGTTGTACTTGGCGGTTCGGAGTGTCGATCCAGAGCCCTGAGCGTAATGCAATAAATTCTTTAAGGAAATTAAGCAGTAAAACCTTTTTTTAAGCAATTAGATTAAGTTGTAATTTTGGCCATTTATATTGACATTTTGTTCAGTGAGGACCTTGATATTGGGCCCCTTCTGAATAGTTCCAAAAGTGAACATTGAATGTCGCTAATTTCTGGATTTTTGCACACCACAGGAAAAATTTTTATAACATTTTCTCAACATCTAGCTGTTTCTGGCCTCGACTGCGGCCCCATTACGAGGCCGGGCCCCAGGGTCCAGGGTGGCCCCATCTAAGGATGTGACCCCTTGAATTTTTTTTCACTGACAATACTCGAATAGGGTAACAAATGAAAGGTCTTGATCAGGCCTTTTAATATCCATTGTTAAAATTTCAATTTAAGTGACGAAGTAGGCAGGGCAAGTGAAAGTGCAAAAATTATGTATATGTGTCTCTCTACACTATTGGACACTGTGAATGGAAAAACCTTTAAACTTATCATTTGACATATAGGGCTATAGAAATATTTCTTAAGTCTTAATATTAACTCAGTGAGATAAATGTCTGCATTTCATAGGTTGAATGCATGACCCTCCTGACAAAAGCGTACTCTTGTCTACTTCATTTATTGATGAGGACTATAATTGCTACAGCTCGAATTTACAATTGCAATACAGTGAAAAATTATTTCCTTATCAAAGTCTATCTTTGCAAAAGGGGAATTTTACCTTTCTAGCTGGTGGTGCCTGGAGCGACTTTTAAAATTGGTCAGATATAAACGTTGAATTGATGGAAGGTAAATCCTATAAGTATACCTAAGATTTTTGATCACAAATCATAAAATTTTTGATGAGATTCAAGAGATCGAAATTCCGGGCAATGCCTACAAGCCTATCGAGCCTTGCTTTTTTGAGTGAGCAGAAGCATTTTAACTAGTTTGAGTCATTTTTGGTATCTAAACAAGTTGGGTAAACAGACCTACGCTCATGTCAGAAGGGTTTTGTATTCAATTTTCAAAATGCAGTCACCAGATTGTATAAAGTCAAGAAGCATATCAATGACGATTTTATTGGAGAAACTATGAAATTCGAAGACCATACTATTATTAACAAAGTTGAAAGAATTTCGACTTCTGAGGTTTTTGTTATTGTTCTACTCATAAATATCTCCCTTGATAATTATTTCAGATGTCCATTCGCGACGGAGGAAACACATTTTTCATGTATTTCCCCCCATGTGCCCCCACTGGAGCAAAAACTGACAGTTTAAGAACTGTTTTGAAAAGCTCCCATGAAAGCTATCATTTCATCCTCATATCGGCTACGTTTGATGAATTTTTTTTCAGGGGCCACTCTCCTGTACTGTTATCATCGATTAATAGCCAATTTTTTCGAATCCTAGAGTTGTTACAAAGCCCTTTTGTTAGAAGCTCCCTCCCGCCTCCTTGAATTGTTTCACTTATGAGTATTAATTGTAGGTACTCAGCTTCAGTCATTCATTAAATTGAATCAAGTGTTCAAAGCATGCGCCTTAAACGTTGAAGTTGGGAAAAAATAACTCAAAGTTATTCAATCTTCGCATTTAAAACAGCCACTATTTTGTTTTACGATTACTGATACCACTAGCTGAACAGATTCTCAAAGTTATTCATGACACCTATCATTCCTGAAATTTTCATGCAAATCCTAGCAAAACTGTAGTGTCTGAGTCGGTAAAAAGCGCATGTTGTTCCATAGCCATATGTTGCCATAGTAATACATGCAGCGCATATTGTTCCATAGTAACACAGGAAAATTCAAACCGCTATAACTTCGCTAAATATGATGCAATCTTTATGAAACTTGCAGGGTTGATCATAGACATAGATAGATAAATAGACATCTGTGTACTGAATTACATTGAATTTAAGGGTACCGTCAAGATTTTATTCAAGAAAACATAAAATCGATAAATCATACTATTACTAACAAAGTTGAGTGAATTGCGACTTCTCACGTATTTTTTGTTGTTGTACTCATCAAGGCCTACATTCGTGATTTTTTTCAGATTTTTCGGATCACAGGTGTCCAATCGCGAGGGGGGGGACACAAATTTTTCGTGTATTTCCCCTCCCTGTGCGCCCCTCGAAGCAAACTTTGCCAAACTAAGACCTGTTTTGAAAAGTTCTCTTCAAGACCTTTCATTTGATACCCATATCGGCTACCTTCAATGAAATTTTTTTTTCGGGGGTCACTCCCCTACATGGGGAGACCCCCCTTAAATACCTTATAAAATTTTTTAGTAGTTGAACTTTGAAGAGATCACCACTTTACACCTATATACAAAATTTGATGCTTCTAGCTTCAGTAGTTTCCGAGAAAAACTGCTGTGACACACGGACGGACGGACGGGCGGACGGACGGACAGACAGACGGACAGACGGACAGACAGGACGCGATTTTAGAAGGGTTTTGTAAAATTATTTTAACAAAACCCTAAAAATGTGTGTAAGGGGATTTCTTCCCATATACCTTTTAGACACTGAAGGTGACTCAAAGAAGTCAAAATGCGTCTGCTTTGTTAAAAAAGCAAGGCCCGATGACTTTTCAAGATAATAGTGAATTTAACTGCAGATTTCAAATAAACAAAATATTTTTTAACTTGGTGAGATCAAAGTGGTCGGATAGATGCTCACACAGCACAAAGACTGCAAACTGATGCGCAGCACCACATTTTAGATCAAGACATCTTTAAGACTGAGCGTCATGTAAAAGTTAACTATGACTTTTTTCACAAACTCGTCTGGATTAAGTCATAATTTAGCCAAAATATCAAAATTATCCAAAGCGCGCAGAGAGAGATCGCTGGCTTACGCCGAATAGAATCCACCGCATTTCAGTTCATGAAAGAGATGTAGGAGAGTCTCAGAGGTCAATTTTTTCAATTTTTCCAGTTTTTGGTAATTATCTCGAAAACGGGGCATCGTAGAGGAGAAGCTTTGACTGAAATTGAACCTGGTTAGAATTTCTGCTAGATGGTGTAACTACATTTGCCGCTTCGTTTCCGCCCTCAAGCATATGAGCTCACGGGAACGGGAAACTTATGGAACTCAAAAATGCCTTACTTTGATTTTATAAAATCATTTTCAAAACCATACTAAAATCACGTCCTGTCTGTCCGTCCGTCCGTCCGTCCGTGTGTCACACCACCTTTTCTCACAAACTATACAAGCTAGAAAGACAAAGAAACATAAGTTTTAGTAGGTAGGTGCAAAATAACGCCCTCTTCAAAATTCCACTACGGAAGGAAATTTTAAAGGTGTTTAAGGGGGGCTCTCCCCATATAGGGGAGTGGCTACTGAAAAAAAAGTCATTGCAAGTAGACAATATGGATATAAAATGAAAGGTCTTGATGAGAGCTTTTCAAAACAAGTCTTAAAATTACAAATTTTGCTACGAGGGGTGCAGGGGAAGGGGAAATGTACGAAAATTCTGTCTCCCATCGCGATTGCACACGTTTGACCTGAAAAATCTGAAAAAAATCACATACGTGAGACTTGAAGAGTACAAGGGCAACAAATGTCTCAGAATTCGAAATTCGATCAACTTTGTTAATATTCGAAGTATATTTTATAAATTTTAGATTTCGCCTATAAAATCAAAATGGGACCCTTAAATTTCCCAAAAACTACAATTTAAGTTTTTTGAAAGCAATCATATGTTTTCTGGAAGTTTCACAATAATTGAACAATAAACAGCTTAGTTCTAGCCGATTGAATATTTAATAATAATATTGATGTGTTATAATGACTAACCAAGCGACGGGGTCAAAACACTTGAAACAAATGGTGGCAAACTTAACAAAATAAAAACCATAATAATTTTTTCGAAATCAATTTATGGAATCTGTATATTAGTCAAGTTTGACATGCAGAATATATTGTTTGATTTACTAATTGTTTTACAAAACCCTTCTGACAGGAGCACTCTCCTGCTACTTCAACTTGCTTTAGTTTTTCTTAAATACCATCGATATGGTGTACCGTAGAGAAAAAATAATTATGACTAAAATTAAACTTATTAAAATAATATAAAATATAAATAAATTTATATTAACATTTTGTATCCCCTTTCTAGTATATGAACAAACGATGATGGGTAGCTTGGTGGGCCCAAAAACATTTTTTCAATTTTCGATAAATATTACGGAAGCGGTACATTTTTGAAAAAAAATAGGGATACCAAAATTAAAGCTAATTAGAATCTCATTTAGGTGGTATTTCTACATTCACTTATTTCTTTCTCCTCTCATGTATATGAGCCAATGGTATTAGGAAGTTCATGGGACTCAAAAAGGCCTTTGTTAATATTTGCCACGTATATTGAAAGTGGTGCATCGCACTGAAAACTTTATTTTGATCAAAAATAAAGCACATAAAACTTCTTGTGAAATAATTTAATTTGTATAAGCTTATGTTCCTTCTCTCAAATGTGTGAGAGGCTGCCAGAAAGTTATTTAAGATTCTTTGTATATACATTAACAATGGTCTCACGTCCTGGAAATTTTCTTTATATGCTAACTAAATTTAAAATGTATTAAAATTTCCTTAGAATAATATTTGATGTAAACTCCTACTTTTAATTGCTTCTGAAACGTGAGCCAAAAACTAAGTCAAAAGTTGATAATAAAATTTAAAATATTCACTTTTGAAACTAGTGTAGAGTTTGGCGTAAGCAAAACTAAGAAACCTCAATGTTCACCCGTAACACAGTTTCTGAGTTTTGCAAAGCAAATGATTAGTTTTAGTCAACACTGGAAGTTAATGGAAATTCTAAGAAATCGCAAACAATTACAGAACACTTCTTAAGCGCATCGCGAAGCACGAACTTTCTGAATTCGCTTACCAATTTTCCAACTCTCGAAACTTGAATATCCGTGTCCTTTGAAAAATGTTCCAACTCTCGAATCTCAATTGTACTTTTGAAGAATTTTCCACCGCTCAATTCATGAGCACCCGTGCTCCTTGCAGAATTTTCCAACTATCGCAAAACTCTTGCGATTCATTTTTCGTTCCGACTCCCCAAGTTAGTCTTTCCTTATTTTTACTAAAAAATTGTCTGCTTTATTTTTCTTTGGTTTTTTGACTACTTGAATTCTTTTCTTTGACAACAACATTAATACTAATAATTTTAAGTGCAGGTGTTGATTTTTTTGACAACAACATTTATAATAATAATAATAATAATGTTATTAATAATAATAATAATACTGGCTATTAGTTTCTCAGTACACTGAAACAGTTCTACAACTGAAGCAACAGAAACGATGTCTTGCAGACTCTCAACCCAATGACAGATGATCAAGAAAGCTAGTGGATACCTGAATGTGACATGCATTGCCGAACTGAAGTAATGCGAAAGCGGTTTCTAGTTTGGGTCGGCAGGTTAGGTTTTTGGCTGGTGAAAACCCAACATAATTTAGACAGGTCCACTAGATTTTCTATCTGCTGTCTATATATCTCTTCAAGGCTTCCCTCCTGCCTAAACAAAAAAACTAACAATAATAATAATAATATAATAATAATAATAATAATAATACTAAGGACTTTCACCGTTAAAATTAAATAATTCCCAACTTTCAGCATAACTGACCGAAGCGTGTAAGGATTTCAAATAAAAGACAACATATTGAGCTAAGATATGTCGATACGGAGTTGTAATCTTTTCAATGACTCTATAGATATCAAAAGTTCAATATGGTACATTGATGTCGAGAAATTGAATTTTAATGTCAATTATTTTGCACTCTTCAAGGATTTGATGGTGATACCGTATCGTTTAGTGATGGATGGTAAAAAAAGATCAACACTCTTAATTTTCTGCATAAACGGTACATTTTACTCAATTATTTCTACAAAATCAAATAGCTATGATTTTTTAGCCTTCTTAGTCCCTAAATCTACTTCTCAGCTACTTTCCTTTTTCCACACATAAAATCAGCCCTGATCAAATGATATTTTCACTCAATTAATCAAATTGAGAACAACTTGTCCCTGGCATGGAAGGATGTTTCAAGGAAGCTTGTCAGGACTACATTATGAAGTCGAAGAGGTTAGTTCGATGGAGACAGAAAAAAAACATTGTACCTAAATTAAATAAAAAAATTTAACAAGTTTATAGTTCAAACTACATCTAAGTAAATTTAAGAAAGCTTTAAATATTTATTTAAATGGACGGAAGCTCAAAAAATTTAAAATTGCCAGAGATTGTCTGTTGTATTACCAAGTAAAAGTATTTAAACTTGACTTCTGTTAAAATTAATGGAAGAGTTTCAAGCAACACATTAAATAAAATGTACAATTTATTTCTATTTGTCGAGGAATTTGTTGCAATACATGACAAAAAGCGTTGGTGTGTTTCCGCCAAAAAATTACCAAGAGTGCAAACAAAATCAGGTCCAAAGCCATTTCAAATAAGATTTGTTATGACATTTTATTATTGGGAACATTGCAAAATCAACTTTGATTTCATCGTACATTTGCGTTTATAACGAAAAATAAACGCATATGTTTTAATCTAGCATCAATGTAATATTAATAGATTTTGACGAACAGATGTTATTGAAGATATAAATATGAAACAAATGGTAAGTTCGACTATGGTGCTCTTGAAAAAATACGCAATGCGCTTACTTTCAAATTTATTTTTTCATACCTTAGATATTTTAGGCTTTGAAATGAGATTATTGTTTCAGTTTACAAGCAGAAATAAATTCAAATATTCTAATGGCAATTAATTATTTTAGCAAGTTGACATTGACTTTTATTCAAACAAACCTTTAGAGGATCATTCGTGTGTCTATCTATCATCTGTCATAGCCCATTAGACCCGAACGTAGCGAACCGATTAAGTTCAAATTTGATACACATATGAATTCCTGTAGACCAAACACCCACTATGTAATTTAAATAAATGAATATTTAAAATGAAGGTCACTTTTCGGGGAGGTAGAGGGAGTTCAAAAAAGTTTTACAGAGTGTATAATGTGGCATATCAAATAAAAGGTACAGTATTTATTTTCCCATATTTGGCGCTTCCAAACGATCCTTATTTCCACCAAAACGTTATTTATTTTACTTTTTGACACACATATATATATATATATATATATATATATATATATATATATATATATATATATATATATATATATATATATATATAATATATATATATATATATATATATATATATATATATATATATATTGGGAGTACGTTGCTGTAACTGACATTGAAGAAGGGAGTAACTTACTCCCAAAATATACATACATATGTATGTCAAAAACAAATAGCGTTTTGATGGAAATAAAACAAGCTAAGGATGAGTAAAAGTTATTGTTGTGAGGCTCTCAAATATAATTTTTCTATAATTTTCTAGTTAATGGCTAATTTAAGAAAATGGAAGAAAAATTAACCCTCCCTCTTATCTCCGAAACTACTGAACTTAAAATTTTGAAAAAAATACAGAAAATAGAAATGAAGATATTTACAAATGCATGAGAAGGAATGCGGGATATTAGTCAAGTGTAAAATTGATCAAAAAAAAACAAGATTAACTCTTTGGCAAGACTGGCAAAAAGATACAAATTTAAAAAAAAATTTAGCTCTTTGACAAGACCGTCAAAAAGCGAATTTATTAACCATTTCAGTGCTTTATTTTGATATGCAAAACACTTCCTGCATGCTCATTTATTTTTCAGCGATGATGAGTATACTCATCTTAAACAGAATAAACCTTCGTTGTAATAAGTTTGATAACAAAATCAATGACTACTTGTGCGTCATTTAGAAAATACGAAATTCTATTCAAATTTAACAAAGATTGAATATTTTACTTATTAAGATAAGATAATTATTCGTAGATATTACCAATTGTAACTCAGCTCATTACTTGATCAAATTAATCTTTTAATGTTGTATGTCAAAGGCGTATTCGACAAAGGCCAGCCCTCAAAAAAATTCGACATCGAAAAGCTCCAAACGGCGTTTTTAGCCAAAAATTTTACGGAGACCCCATAGAGGTATACACTGGAGACGGCGAGCTTTTATTTCCCATATAAAATATTGAAGTCTCTTAAAAAATGCTCAATACGAACAAACATTTCATGTACGTATACTTCAATTTTCGAAAGCTTTTGGACTTTCACGAATGAGCTTACGTATGATTGTCGAAATGCTATCATTGTTCGAAATTAATTTCGAAATAGCTAAAAAAGTTCATCATTTTTAGTTTTCTCTCTGATGATCATACAGCATTTACAATTGTAAACAATGCCTCCAAATATTGTTCAACAAACTTCTTTCTTTTCCATAAAATGTACTGACAAACTACGAAGTGCGCCACATTTAAATCGTTTTCGATCGAAATCAACAATTGTGACACCCCTGATTCCGGAAATAATATTTCAGCTGATGGAAAATCGTCAGTTGACAATTCTTGCGAAAATTCCATCAAAGATCGTATTTTTTTTAAATTTTAAATGAAAACGCTTGTTTCGGGTGGATTGTATAAGTGATTTCGAAAATAAAGTGTTCAATGTGTAAACGTGAGTAAAAATCTGAAAGCGTCATCGACTATTTTTCATTATTTAGGTAAGTAAAGTGCAGTCAAGGAAACAATTATGTGTCCGGGTATAATTTACGTGATGTTTTCTGTGTCCGTCCAGGTTTTCGGTGCGTTTCGTGAATGAAAACATAATTTCGAATGTTGTGTGAATCGTTCCTGCTTTAAACGGCACATGGGAGACGCGAATTTAAAGATTTTCTCGGTTTAAACAGATTTGACGTCGGTCATAGAATTCCGACAACATGTAACTGAAACTCGCTTGCATTGTAAGTATTTACGTGCTTTTTTTCTGATTTTTATGATTGATTTAAATGAGCCTAAGTTATCCTTAAAGCTTCGTGTTGAAGTAATTAATTGTGATTTTAAGTAAAAGTTCATAATTATCCAAGTGCAATTTGCATGTGAAATAGATTTTCCGCGCAAATGTTGAATTTTTGTCGGCTCCGTCCATAATGGTGTTGAGATTAAATTGTTGAAAATAATTCGTTTTGTTGCTGCGAAGGTTCTTGTAAAAGTTTCATGTATCGGAGTAAACGTTTTAATTGAAAAACTTTGAAGGTTTTCTAAAATACGAGATCTCGTATCAGTGCAGTCCACCTACAATATGGGAGCTGTTTTATTAATTTCGAAAATTGGTCGGTTGAATTTAAAAATGTTTTTCTAGGTTTCCGGAGTTGTGGTGATGGAACTGAAAGTGTTGGTGAAAATCGAGCCAATTAATGCGGAAATGCATGCATGGCGGTTTAATTTGAAAATATTTGTTTATTTACCGGAAAACGAAGAAAACCGACTTCCAAAGTGCCCTACAAAGGATGAAATGAATTTTATGGAGGTGATATTAAATCACCATGGAATATCACTAATATAGCACCGCTTTTAAAAATTTTTATTCATCTCTCTTACTTTGGAGTCGGTTTTTTTTTATTTTAGGTTAATTTCTCAAGAGAAATTTACCTATTGCGTAGAGTGCTTTATATATATATATATATATATATATATATATATATATATATATATATATATATATATATATATATATATATATATATATATATATATATATATATATATATATATATATATATATATATATTTATGTAGATATATATATATATATATATATATATATATATATATATATATGTATATAAAAATATATACATATATATATATATATATATATATATATATATATATATATATACGAGGTGTGTTCAAAAAATATCGCGAATTTCATTTTTTTTCAAAAATTATTTATTTATTCATGAATATCTATTTTGTCCCCTTCAAAGTAATCCCCATGAGATATTATACACTTGTGCCAATGGTTTTTCCAATCTTCGAAGCACTTCAAAAAATCATTTTTTTTAATCTTGTTCAGCTCCTCCTTCGATGCCGTCTTTATCTCGTCAAGCGTAGCGTGACGTCGTCCTTTCATGGGCCTCTTCAGTTTAGGAAACAAGAAAAAGTCACAGGGGGCCAGATCTGGGGAATACGGTGGCTGCGGCATCATTAGTGTGTTGTTTTTGGCCAAAAAGTCGCGCACAAGCAACGATGTGTGAGCAGGGGCGTTATCGTGGTGCAAAAGCCAATTTTTGTTCTCCCACAAATCCGGGCGTTTCTGGTGGATTGCTTCACGCAAATTGCGCATAACTTGCAGGTAATATTCCTTATTGACCGTTCTTCCCTGTGGCAAGAACTCATGATGCACCACGCCCCTGCAATCGAAGAAAACTGTCAGCAAAACTTTCACATTCGACCGAACTTGGCGCGCTTTTTTCGGTCTTGGTTCATGCGGCAGCTTCCATTGAGATGATTGAGCTTTGGTTTCCACGTCATAACCATAAACCCACGATTCGTCACCAGTTATGACCCTCTGGAGCAAATTTGGTTCGTCGCGGACAGAGTTTAACATCTCATTAGCAATGTTCATGCGTTGCTGTTTTTGGTCGCAATTGAGCAATTTTGGTACGAATTTCGCGGCGACCCGTCTCATGCCCAAATCGTTGATAAAAATCGAATGGCACGAGCCAATCGATATGTTTAGGTCCTCAGCTACTTCTCAAACGGTGATTCGACGATTGGCCAATACCATTTTCTCCACTTCATTATATATATAACGAAAATCGTGACTATGCTAGAGGTCACAATTTCGCTCCAATTTTCACAACATTTTTAGGAAAGGCGTATTGCGTAAGTATATCAGTTGTTGTTTAACCAGCTGAATCGGTCGAGGGAAAACAAAATGGCGGCCATTTTAGAAAAACATTCGTGATTTCATTTCTGACCAAACCATGGCTCCTATTTGGATGAAATTTGGTACAGGGGTTTGTTGAAGTATGCGATGAATTTCACAATAAAAAATCCAAAGTCGAACCGTTTGAAACAAAATGGTGGCCACTCAAACGTCGAAAAGTGTGTAAGCATTGGATGTTGTTGTTGTGACCAAACTTTTCAACCGATGTTTATGAAATTCGGTTCTTTGGTAAAGACTGTAAATGTCTAAAGAATTATGTAAAAAAACTAGAGATTATGTAAAAAAATTAGAGATCAGCTAGTTGAAGCTTGAAATTTCAAAGGGATCTGAAAGACCCAATTTTAATTTGGTGTAAATGATATTTATTTTCAAGATAGAAAACAATTAGATCTGAACATTTTGCTATTTTCGTGCACATGCATGCTCAAGTTTCAAAATGGCGGCGATTCAAATATGCGATTTTTTCAGATTTTTGTGGCCCTCTTGTGGCCAAATTTTCCAATGGATTTTAATGAAACTTGACATTATGGATAATTGTACTAAGTCCTTGTACTAAGCAAAAAATTATCAAAATCGGATGAAAAATAAAGAAGTCGAAAATTTAAAACCTAATATTTTTCGCTGCCATTTTCATTAAAAATTTAATACTTTTGCCCTGACTAGTGGGAAACTGATTTGAATGATATTAGGAAAATTGACTGATGAGACTCTAAGATTGAAATATTTTACAAAATCCAAAAAAATGCATGCATTCAAAATGATGACCCCCAAAAATCAGAAGGTAAGCGCAATTCGCTATTTTAGTAGCAACTGAAGTAATGAATGTTTATCATGGAAACATTTTTAATGGCGTAACTTGCAAGTATTTATACAACAGACCATTTTAGTGGATCGTAAAATATTTTTACAATGCCCTATTAAAATCGCGATCTGTCTTTTCGTCCGCCTATCCATCGGTCCGTGCAGCACAGCAAGTTTTCTCGCAAACCACACAAGCTAGAATGATGAAATTTTCTACGTAGTTCAAAAGTGGTACCCTCTCAAGCGTTTGCAAGATAATTCCACCAGAATAATAATATCAGCACATATGACAATTTTTTGGCTTTCTTTTTGTAGTAAACAATTAATTTTCAAACGCTGCACTCTCATAGAGTTTATCGCCAAGAGTATGATACACCTTATAATATGGTGAATGAAATTTCGACCCCAATTTCGAAATTTGCTTCGAGCCTATGCGAGTTATCACAATAGCAAAGGTAAAAGCTCGTGGCTTCATGAATTTGACCTTTCGTCGTCTCCTGTATGTACCTCTATGGGAGACCCCAACCAGCTAGCTCCCATTCTGTCAGACATATCGCTGAAACTAAGAAACGAGCTTTGGGTGGAAGTGAAAGCCGCAGTTAAGACCATAGCAAAACGTACGATTGAACATTAAGCCCAGCTCAAAAGGAATGATTGGTTCGATGATGAATGCCAGGATGCGTGAAACATAACGAATCAGGCGTACAAACAATACTTAAGTAGGAAAACCAGGACGAAGAGAGAACACTATGAAAATATCAGAAGAGGAGTAAATATGTCGACCAATTGAGAAGCATCGATGTAAGTCTAGTGAGCAACAACACAAGATAAGCATACAAAGAGGCTATCAGCCCAAGAGCACGCTCTGCCTTGATGACATCGGCATCATCATCGCTAATGAAAATTGGATTAAATAAAACTGGGCATCATATTTCAAGAGCCTTCTAAATTCTCCGCACAGTTCCAGATCATAGGAGCCTATCGATATTTCCAGTGAGCTTCCATTGTCCCCATCAACTCTGGATGAATTTTGTTCCACCATCAAGGCCCAAAACATAATAAGGCGTCGGGCATTGATGATATTTCAGTTGAGCTCATAAAATATGGCAACAACGATGCTCAGAAAGCCATGTACAAAGTCATCCAGCATATTTGGCAACACGAATATATGCCAAACGAGTAGAGCCAATCAATTATATTCCCTATCAACAAAAAAGGCGACAAGCTACAGTGCGAAAACTATAGAGGCATATCACTACTTTGTACGGCGAACAAAATATTTTCAAATATTTTATAAAATAAAATCAGATCATACTTCAACAGTATTATTGAGGAGTATCAAGGTGGCTTTAGAGCAGGTAGATCGACGATAGTCGATTCACAAAATTCAAGACCATTCATGATCACGAAAGACTTTCTGCGCCAACACAAGGAAGGTGGGAAGCATAAATGGGGCTACAAGTTAATAAAACAAAAACAAAAATAAATGATGCTACAAATTTTTCACAACACACAAAATGTAATGCTCGATCAACAGCAAATCAAAAACATAGATGAATTTGTATATTTAGGCGATAAATTGACAAAAAATGCCAACGAAATTGTAGAAATACGCTATCAAATTCAGCTAACATACATCAATTTTAATGCTTCAAAGCTCCAAGTGTATAAATTTATGATAAAACCTGTGATATGCTATGATTTTGAGACATGAACCCTCACCAAAGCTTCCGAAAACATATTGAACGCATTTTAAAGAATAAGGTAAGAAGCAGACTGATGGCGAACACGATGCAACTACGAGTCGCATGAAATATCTGACGAGCCAGAAGTCTCTACTATAATAAAGTTACAAAAACTTTGAAGGAGCTACGGGTACCTCAAAATATATTCATCGGAGAAATTAAAAGATAGAAATCAGTGGGAAAGCCGAGGAAATGCTAGCCTAACCAGAGCGTATGAACTATTAAGTGAGTTCATATAGAACAAACTCCCAACATAACGGTATTGAAACGTCAAAGATCAATTTGAGTATGTATAAGCGTTCGCAGATGTTTTCACGGAGGAATGTTGGGAAGGGTTTGATGCTTCAAATATTGCCTTGCATATGGGCCTGAATGAAATGCAAATCAGATGTGTGAAAGATTCCCCTTTTATTTGATATGTGTACGTAGATGTAAACACAACAGCAAATCAATTTTGTGCTTGAAAGTTTTGTCCTAAGTGGATAGTGGTATCACGTTTTATCTCAAATGGAAACAAATGATGACAGACATGCTATTCAGCTCTCTATCTTGTGTAAATTTTTCGCATGTTTTATTTAAACATTTTCCCTCTCTTTTAATTTGGCTGATCGGCAGGTGAAAATGCTTGTTAGTATATAAGCTCCGCCTTACTCTATCAAAGAAGAGAGCTCATCACTACTCGGTTTCGGACATCTGAGGTTGCGGTTGATGGACAGAGACAACTGTCTGCTGGAAGCCAGTGCCCAAGAGATATTATATACTGTATGTATAGCTATTGTAGTGTCTTTCTCTCTTTTAATTAGGCTAATCAGCTGGTAATATTGTTTGTTACTGTAAGTACACTGCTCGAATCGAATCTTGTTTGTGAATCTCAAACGGGAATTGAGCTTTTTCGCTTAACACAAATAGTGAGCGAGTTGCAGCCCGTAATGAAATGATATTCAAATTGAAATTTTATATAATCGTATTCATTCGATAACCAAAGTCAAGCACTATTAGTATTTAAAAACGGACAACAATTTTTCCTCATCGTAATGCGCCATTCACAGAACTTTTGGTATGTTCAGAATTGAAACTATTTACGATATCGAATTGATGATTAAATCTGCTTCCTGACCAAGTTTCATTCATCTGTTGAGAGCTTGAAATCCATATTTGAACCTCATTTAGAAGAAAATTTAGTTAGTGAATTTCAAAACGTAGGATGGTTTTTGCTTTGATAATTTTATTCAAATATTTACTATCAGAAGCGTTGAGCCATGAAGTTGGTAGAATTATAATGTTTCATACATATCCATGTTGTAGGCATTCATACATATAGCATCTGACATATAGACGGACTTACAGGCCCCTATTCCAATAGAGCTTTGAAAGATTAATCAAAATTTAGAAATACTCGTAGATGCCTGAACTTTTTTTGTGTTGGAGTCCTGTTGGCGATACCTAGAAAAGTGAAAAGATTTATATTTATATTTGATATGTAAACACTCCACCGCAGATGGTCCTAAGCCCATTTGAAAAAGGAGGCGGGAACCCCTTGCTTCCCCAACCCCCAGCTTCAATGATTCCCCACGAACAAATGGCAGTAAATGGTCTCGGGGTGGCACATTGGGTTTACTGGCTCCCCATTGATAGGTCACTAATGCCGAAAAATGCCAATAATTGAAATACATCTTTAAATCTGCTACTAACTCTTACTTACACCTCCTTTGTGGATACGTTAGAGGATGAAGGCGAGTCTTCCGCGGCTGATAACGGAATTGAAGTAATAAATATGCCGCCGGAATGGAGGTTGGGCGGCGGGATAACCCCCTACCACTGGAAAACCCTACAATGTTTCGACACCTGCAAGAGAACCTCGGAATGGATTGAACTCACGGCAACGGCTTCCGAACGGTAAAAGGACTATGGCATAAGATCCTAGAATGTCAGATCACTCAACTACCCTGGCGCTATTAAAGGCGATTTATAACAGGCCAGTCAATATAAATTAAACATACTGGCAATCCAGGAAACGAACTGGATTGGAAATAATATTCAAGACATGAGATTGCACACAATATTCAAAAGTGGGAAGCCTACTGAGAAACGAGAATCTGGAGTGGCCATTATTGTGGATAGAGAGTTCCAATCACAAGCTATTGGTTTTAAGCCAGTAAATAAACGAATGTGTGCGATCTGTAGAAAAGTGAAATTCTTCAAAATTTGGCTGATCAGCGTACACGCCCCGCCCAAAGAAAAAGACGAAGAAGGTCGCTCATTGCCTACAAACGACACAAAAATAATGCTGGATGATTTCATCGCTAAAGTTAGCAATGAGCACCCTCATCGGGGAACAACTCAAGGATATAGCCTCCACAATGAAACAAATGACAACGACTAGCGCCTGATTGACTTTGCATGTACCAAAAACCTAGTCATACGTTCGACTTGCTTTCCACATCAGTGCATTCATAAAATTACTGGGGTATCACCGGATGGCAACGCACAAAACCAGACCAACCATGTCCTGATCAACAACGTTGGGCCTCGAGCATACTTGACGCCCATACATACCGGGGCGCCAATTTTAACTCAGATCGTTACTTGATCAAATTAATCTATCGATGTCACATGTCAAAGGCGGATTCGGCAAAGACCAGCCCGCTATAAAAATCTTACATCAAAAGGCTCCAAACGGCGTCTATAGCAAAAAAATTTCACAGAGACACTCGACAATCAGCTGGCTCCCATCTTATCAGGCATACCGCTGAAAACATGCTACGAGCTTTGGATGGAAGTGAAAGTGGTGATTAAGACCGTGGCAGAACACACAATCGGACATCGATCCTGACGCAAAAGAAGTAATCGGTTCGATTCTAAGTGCAAGAATGCGTTAGACAAAAAGATTCATGCGATCGAAGAATAGGATAACCAGGACGCAGAGAGAACACAATGAAAATGTCAGAAGAGCAGCGAACAAGATAATTAGAATTAAGAAAATAAAATACTATGATGACCAACTGAGAAGTATAGATGTAAGTCTAGTGAGCAAAACACAAGATAAGCATATAAGGCAGTGAAAAGCCTCAAACGTGGTTCTCAGCCCAAAACCACGCTCTGTCGTGATGACACGGCAATATCATCGTTGATGAAACCAGGCTGAAGGAAAGATCAGCATTATATATCAAGAATCTCATTAATCCTCCGCTCAACTCCAGAATATCGAATTCTATAAATTTTTCCGGAAAGTATGAATACTTCCAAGTTAAGCCATTAAACGAATTTCCAGGAAAAATATTCATTATTTCAGTTGCTACTAAAATAGCAAATTGCGCTTACTTTCTGACCTTTTTTTTTTTTTTTTTTTTTTTTTTTGTGGGAGGGAGGTGAAGGCATTTATGCCCGCCGAGTCTGGCAGTGTGGGACTCCCATGGAGGATACCTTTGGACTACCCACTAAACACCTCCCCTGTCAATCTGAGAACCTAGCCTGGAACCGTTTGACACATTACTTCGGGCCAGGTCTCGTTTTGTTACGCCGTGGGGCGCCTTCAAGCTGGGGAGTCCCTTTCCTAGCGGGAGGGGAGGGGGGAAGAGGAATTGCCAGAAGAGCGATCCCCCAGCCCCAGCGCCTCCGGCTGCTGTGAGTCCCTTTTATATTTTAGGACTGCCCGAGCATAACGTGCCACCTGCTTTCTGACCTTTGGAGCCACTATTTTGAATGAATGCATTAGATTTTGGAGCTTTTTAAATTTTTGTCTTAGGGTTTCATTAATCAATGCTTCGAGTCTAGTTTAAATCAGAGGACCGTTCTCGACAGGGCAAAATATTATATTTTAGTGAAAATGGAAGATAAAAATATTAAGTTTTAAAATTTTTGGCTTTTTTATTTTTCATCCGATTTTGATGATTTCTTGTGCAATACAAAAACTTAGCACAGTTATCCATAATTCCAAGTTCATCAAAGTCCATTTAAAAATATGGCCGCTAGGGGGCCACAAAAACCTGAAAAAATCGCATATTTGAACCGCTGCCATTTTGAAACTTGTGCATGAATGATCACCAAAACAACGAAATCTTTAGATCGAATCATTTTCCATCCAAGAACAAAATTTCATACACATTGAATCAAAATTGCGAATTTTAGAAGCCTTTTGTTTTATGAGAACTGAACTCTTACCAAACTGCTGAATTTCATTAATATCGGTTGAAGGATCTATTTGCAACTACAACAACAAATTTTCGCACGTTTTTTAACTTTTAGTGGCCGCCATTTTGTTTCAGACGGTTCAACTTTGGAATTTATCACACAGTTCAATGAGCCTCTGTACTAAATTTCGTCCAAATCAAAGCTATGCTTTGGTTAGAACAGACACATATAGTCTAAAGACCTATGTCAAAAAACTAGAGGTCAAGTCTCAAAAGCCAAAATGTAAGCTAGTTGAAGGTTTTATGGGCGCTAGGGTCCCCCATAAAATTATATTGAAATCGGATCAAAATCAAAGGAGATGTAGCCATTTCAATGTGGTTGAAATTCAACAATAACATGTGATGTTGGTTAGTATACATTTTGCTAAAGCCTTTGACAGTGTTGATCACGGCCTTTTGGCTAACAAACTCCGATCGTTCCGCATATCCGACTCCATCCTCTCTTGGATCTTATCCTGCTCATCCTATCGCTCCTGCATCGTTGCACGAAATAATTTTTTTTGGTCAGTCTCATTTAGCCCAAAATCTGTTGTTCCTCAAGTATCAATTTTAGGCCTTTTGCTATTCAACATATTCATCAATGATCTTCCCAAACGCCTGTCCTCTAATTGTCTTCTTTACGCTGATGATTTAAAAATTTATCCTTCCATTAACTCCAGCAAAGACTGCTCATACCTTGAAAATGTTCTTGACAATCTCCAAAATTGGTGCCAAGGTAATTTACTTCCTCTTAACATTTCAAAATTTTGTCACATGAGACTCACCAACACAATTCATCCAATTTTATATGCATACCGGATTGATGGATCGCTGCTCGCACTTGTGGACAAATTTAACGATTTGGGAGTAGTATTTGACCCAGGTTTGAAATTTATCCTCCATATTTCATGCATAGCCACAAGAGCTTCACAAGTCGCCGGTTTTATTTACGATCCTCTTGCAAGTCTTTTAACATTTCAATCACCGTCCATCTATTTGTACTCCTAACCCGGTCAATCCTTGAGTATGCCTCCCAAGTATGGTCTCCTCACTATACCAATCTATTGGATGCTATTGAAACTGTACAGCGTAAATTCACACGTTCTCTACGATGAGCGCTTAGAGATCCTCAACATTCCATCACTCAAAAAAAGAGAGTATTAGACCTTTGTTGCTTATTTAATTATATCACGGTATATTTTCAAATAAGGTCAATATCATTAATATTTTTGGAAATTCATAACTTGAGTGATTTTTATTGACTTGCAACAAAATGGTGACCGTTGAAAGTAGAAAAACAATGGATTTTCGTTTAAACGTGCACATCTCTTTGACATATTTCTTGACTTTATTCGTTGCTGGTGACTGCTTTTTTGGGAAGTTGGATACAAAACCCTTCTGAAATGAGCGTAGGTCTATTTACCCTACTTGTTAGTACGCGTATCACGCCCTTACAATGAGCTCCAGCTGGGTCCCCTGCCACATTCCTAAAACACTTTTAAAAGCATATTACATAATATTCTCCTTAGCTTCCAACCGTTTATAGTCTTGTTTTTTTTTTCTTATTTCAAGTTGCTCACTTTGTTTTTGTCGCATGTATTATATCATATTATATTATGTTATCGTATTTCATTACCTATTTTGTAATTGTATTCATAAAGCTGTAAAATAGCGTAAATAAAATAAAACAAATAAAATATACATATAATGCCAATCGACGTAGACAATACAATTTTTTTCGGATTTTCATGAAAATTGAAAAAACAGTATTTGATTTGAATATATTTAGAACAAAATGACCTCAATCTTTCGTTTATAATTGAACGATTCATCGTATGTCATTGATTCATATCATCAGAAAAGTTATTTTGATGCCAAAAGCCATATTGCGATAGCAGCTGATCTAAATCTAAGGAGGTTTGGTAACCCCCTGCAACTTCAGAGGGGAATAAATGACAGTCGCTGCGGCCCATCTTAATAGGTGTAAACGCAACTGTCCACAATGAGTTTTGTGTCAATTCGATTACAAATTTACGATACGACGCTAAATATGAAATATGAGCACTTTCTATCAAACTGCAAGGCTCTTTGGTAGCAGCTGACAATACTGCTTCCTTAACTCATCGTCATCTATGACGTGACAGCCCAAGCTGGGCCTTGGCCTCCAAGATTAATCTCCTCCCATTATCACGGTTCTACGCCTTTGTTTCCAGTTGTTCACTCCCAGTGAGGATCTGCTGACAGCTTCTATCGTGCCTTCCCACTGAGCCCCCGGTCTTGCTGCTGGACGTCTAACTTGTACGCCACCCTTTAATGATCTTTTGGGTAGCCAGTTTTCTTCCATTCCTGGTATTCCATCTAATCAAGGAGCCATATCCTTTCTGAGGTCACATACTGCTGTCTGTACTTTGTCTCTGTTTGGGACCTCTTGTTCACAGCTTCATTAATTTTTGGGGGCACTGCGAATAATTTCTGGAAATACTTTCTATACCGTCTGTTGGGGTAAGATTGGCCCTTTAGGGGTAACATTCGCCCAAAGTTAGAAAAGTTTTGCTGTGCTGTATTGTGTTATCGACCTAGTTTACCCATTACTGGATAGGTAGCACCACTGGCCCACCTGTTGATGAAGTGGGAGATTAGTTCCATATCTCACCACCACTCCAGTGTTGCTCCATCTTTACTGTGAGAAAGTAGTGAAATTTGTTGTCTCCCGACTTTTACTTGTGAACGCTAATTCTTGAAGAGCTACTAGCAGGTAAGTGTATAATAATATTATATATTCAATTGTTTCAAGTATTTTTGGTGTAATAATGCTGTTACCTTTGTTATATACAAAATAATTCGATTTTGCTATTTCATGACATCTTTGGCCCAGAGTTGGGGTAACTTTGGCCCAGTAGTTGGGATAGCTTTGACCCAAGATGGGGACTGGGCCAAAGTTACCCCAAGACTCATATTTTCGATATAATACTTGAGTAGTAGGTATTTTAGAAGCTGTTTCTTAAACAAAACCACTTAAAATATTTTTAACTACTATTGTAAGCACTTTTTTTTGTATTTTTTTGCAGGAAAAATGCCGAGAAATCGGATAAAACCTCTTGGGACAAGAAATTACGCCAATTACAAACCAGAAGTGTTAGAGGAGTGTTTAGAGGCTATTAGATCAGGTGACTTAACCCAAAGAGCTGCAGAAAAAAGGTATAATATACCTAGATCTACAATAAAGAACGACCTATGGTTGAATGCATGGAAAAAAGACGCAAGTTTTGGCGCTGGCCAGAAAAACAAGATAGCCTGACTTACGACTGGGTGGATGTTTGTCAGAAGATCAGTCCTCCAAAAACAGCTTCAGAGAGGAACCAGTTCCATGTACCAGAACTGGACAACTAGTATGTATTATGTAATCTGATATCTTTTTTTATACAGTACAATTTTTTTCAATAAAATGAAGTTCGTTTCATTTATTCCCATTTCTCATCATTTCATGAATGTTTTTTAAATAAAAGCAGGTAAAACAACAAACTAATATGTCTAGTGGTAATTTTATCTTGTCTAACATTAGTCCAACCAATAATAAACATAGGTTTTATATGGTTTAAAAGTATGGGACAAAGTTTCCCCAATTCAAGGCAACTTTGGCCTAAACATTAAAAAAAATCAGTATAATATTGCAAAATGATTGAGGGGTCTCAATATTGTTTTAATTTAATGATATAATGTTTGCTTACACATTAAGATACATTGAAAACTAATATAATCAATGTCAAAAGATATGGAGCTGATAAAACCATAACAAAGCTATAGATTTGGGCCAGTCTTACCCCAGCTGACGGTATGTATATATATATATATATATATATATATATATATATATATATATATATATATATGTATGTATATATATATGCATATATATATATATATATATATATATATATATATATATATATATATATATATATATATATATATATATATATAACTATATATATATATATATGCATATAAATATATATATATATATATATATATATATATATATATATATATATATATATACGAGACTGATTTCATTGCCGCGCTTTTGGTAAACCTGCGACCTTGAAATTCCCTTGCCCTTGCCTCGCATCCTTCTCCTCTCGATAAATATATTAATCGTTGCTCTAGCTTGTTGAGTTCACCTGCTGAGTCGTGTTGAGTAGACGTGTGTTGGTGGTGCTCGTCACGAAAATGGAGAAACGAAACCAAGAGCAACGCGTTGCGATAAAATTTTGCTCCAAGTTGGGCGAAACAGCTTCGAAAACGTACGCTAAAATTACATGGTGACAGTGCTCTTAGTCGTGCCCGGGTGTTTCGATGGCATAAAAAGTTTAAGGAGAGGCGTGAAAGCGTGGAAGACGAGGTGCGGACTGATGCAAATGCGCACCCTAATCCGTGAAGATCGGTGTTTAACAGTTCAAATGTTGGCCTCAGAACTGGGTATGAGCCGTGAAATAGTCAGACAAATTTTGGGATGAAAAAGTTGTGCGCGAAGATGGTTCCAAAGAACCTTTCTGGCGAGTCCCAGTATGTGGCATCTAAAGGGATTGCCATGTTGCAACAGCCGCCTTATTCACCCAATATGTCATCCTGTGACTTTTTTGGTTCCCTAGAACAAAATCGGTGGTCAATAGAACACATTATGAGTCCATTACGGATATCCAGGCCCCCTTGACGAGGGTTCCCGTGGTCTTCCCAGTCAAAGCGTTCCAGAAATGTTTCGAAGCATGGAAAACGCGCTGGGATCGTTGTATAGCTGCCCAAGGGGACTACTTTGCAGGTGATGGCAGAGTTGTAGAATAATTTTTAAATATACTTTTTTCATGGAATAAGTCTAATTACTTAATTGTCACACCTCATATATATAATAGGGGTACCGGCTAATTCGTGCGGTTTTTTCGCTTTATTGTGATAAATTGCTTTTAGACGATCGGAAATGATTTTTTGAGTGACGAAAAGTGATTTTGCAAGTTCTTCTTGCATTTGGGATGAACGTTGGCCGAGCAATGTCTTCAATTCGTGATCTTCAAACTTTTTTGGCTGACCGGGCCGCCCGTCGTCCTCCAAGTCAAAATTGCCATTTTTAAACCGTGCAAACCCTTCTGGCACGTACGCTCAGCTAGAACATGCACACCATACACTTCCACCAAAATACGATGACTATCGGCAGCCTTTTTCATCAATGAAGAAGTACTCCTCGCAAAAACACTTTATTCGGCACGAAATTCGACATTTTCAGAGTAAAAAAAAAGTATTTTTGTTTACGCTTCAGCCAAAAGACACATACTGATTCTGAAACTATATGACAGTAGCTTTCCAACACATATTTGGAAAGGTGAATCACTGGAATAAAAATCAAGTTACACCATCTGTTAGAAAACCACATGATTAACCGGTACCCCTATTATATATATATATATATATATATATATATATATATATATATATATATATATATATATATATATATATATATATATATATATAGAGAGAGAGAGAGAGAGAGAGAGAGAGAGGGTATTGCATTATTGACATAACAACTTCGTATCTCTATATGAAAGCACTCTTTAACTTTTTTAATGAGCTGTCAAGGTCAAAACCTTAGTTAAAATAAACATTTTCACATTTAGTTATCATAAAAATTTTCACATTTTCAACTAGTTCACAAACCAGCAATTGGACTTTGGCAAAACTTGAAGAAAATGAAGAATTTCATCAAAAAATCATCTTCAGCGATGAAGCTCATTTCTGGCTCAATGGCAAAATATGCATTACTTGTCAGCACAATTACTGTTTCTGCGGTTTTCATGCCGGAGGTGTTACTGGGCCGTATTTTTTCGTGGATGAGAACGACCGTCATGTTACCGTCAATGGAGAGCGCTCTCGTTTTTGTGATCAAAATTGGTTGAACTTGACATCAACTGTGTGTGGTTTCAACAAGACAGTGCCACCAGCCACACAACACGCCTCACAAACGATTTACTAATATTTTTTTATTGTTATGTCCTTAATGGAAAATCCTATATATATATATATATATATATATATATATATATATATATATATATATATATGTATAAATGAGTGTGTATGTGTATTTATATATTCTTACTATACCACAAGAAAATCTTCAGGAAACTTATATCTAAATAATTTTACGATACTTTCGAAATCACAAGCATTTAAGCCGTGATTTTGCTATCATTATATACGAATATTTACACTGTATAATAATTTTTCCTTGGTAAGTTAGCATTCCTTTTGGTCCCAATTTAATTATTTCCGAATAACATTTAAACTTAAGATTGTTTCCTTAAAAAGATGCCTTGCTGTTTAAAGAGTTTAATTAGATGCTAAGATTCATTATCTATTCAACACAAGAAATTCAGTATTGATGGTTGCAGAATATTCGATTCAACGCTTAAAATTCAATATATTCGCAGAATATTAATTGGAAATATAATGAATATGACCAAAAATAAATGTGGATTGCGCAGCGTGAAAAATAAATACATACACAATAAATTTTAAAGATTTCACCAACATATACTGAAAATTTGGTGGTCTCCAATTTTCGATTCTTATTCAACAATTAGGATGCAGATTGGAATGCATATTAAAAATTTAAAGACCACCTATTACGGAATCACAATCTATTAACCACTACCAATCATTCATTTCATTTATCCAAGGCGGACTTAATTAATTCGTTTAATTTTTCAAATACTAACCAATTAAATGATGCGACGCGATTGTTTCGCTCCAATTGAAGATCACAAGCAAAAAATATTAAAAATAATTGCAACGATTCCGAAAGTTAATCCTTGATGCACAACTTATTTTTGGTGGCACTCTCAACTTATAAACTGGCAGCTGTTACTCTAGAAAATTTTCTTTAAAATTTCCATACTACACACAAATACATTTCCAATGATTGACTTCTTTCAAATTTCAACTTTCAAAAATAACACATCGATTATCCGTTTTCATTCATACTTTTCTAGGGCTTTTAAAGATCAAAATCCTTAACATCATTTATTCACTGTGACGTTGAAGCATAGAGGTATACACTGGAGACGGCGAGCTTTCATTTCCCATATAAAATATTGAAGTCTCTTAATACATGCTCAATACGAACAAACATTTCATGTCCGTATACTCTAATTTTCGAAAGCTTTTGGACTTTCACGAATGAGCTTACGTATGATTGTCCAAATTCTATCATTGTTCGAAATTAATTTCGAAATAGCTAAAAAAGTTCATTATTTTTAGTTTTCTCTTTAATGATCATACAGCATTTACAATTGTAAACAATGCCTCCAAATATTGTTCAACAAACTTCTTTCCTTTCCATAAAATATACTAACAAACTACGAAGTGCGCCACATTCAAATCGTTTTCGATCGAAATCAACAATTGTGACACCCCTGATTTCGGAAATGATGTTTCAGCTGATAGAAAACAGGAAGTTGACAATTCCCGCGAAAACTCCATCAAATATCGTAATTTTTAAAAATTTTCAATGAAAACGCTTGTTTCGGGTGGATTCTATAAGTGGATTCGAAAATAAAGTGTTCAATGTGTAAACGTGAGCAAAAATGTGAGCGCGTTATCGAGTATTTTTCATTATTTACGTAAGTAAAGTGCAGTCAGGGAAACAATTATGTGTCCGGGTATAATTTACGTGATGTTTTCTGTGTCCGTCCAGGTTTTCGGTGCGAATCGTGAATGAGAACATAATTTCGAATGTTGTGTGAATCGTGCCTGCTAGAAACGGTATATGGGAGACGCGAGTTTAAAGATTTTCTCGGTTGAAACAGATTTGACGCCGGTCATAGAATTCCGATAACATGCAACTGAAACTCCTTTGCATTTTAAGAATTTACGCGCTTTTTTTTCTGATTTTTATTCCTACGGATTTAAATGGGCCTAAGTTATCCTTAAAGCTTCGTGTTGAAGTAATAAATTGTGTTTTTAAGTAAAAGTTCGTAATTATCAAAGAGCAAATTGCATGTGAAATATATGTTGCGCGCAAATGTTGAAGTTTTGTTGGCTCCGTCCATAATGGTGTTAAGGTTAAATTGTTGAAAATAATTCGTTTTGTTATTGCGAAAATGCTTGTAAAAGTTTCATGTATCGGAGTAAAAATTTTAATTGAAAAACTTTGAATGTTTTCTAAAATACGTGATCTCATACCAGTGCAGTGCACCTACAATATGGGAGCTGTTTTATTAATTTCGAAAACTGGTCGGTTGAATTTAAAAATGTTTTTCTAGGTTTCTGGAGTTGTGGTGATGAGACTGAAATTGTTGTTGAAAATCGAGTCAATTAATACCGAAATGCATGCATGGTGGTTTAATTTGAAAATATTTGTTTCTTTACCGGAAAACGAAGAAAACCGACTTCAAAGTGCCCTACAAAGGATGAAATAAGTTTTATGAAAGTGATATTAAAGCACCATGCAATATAGCACCGCTTTTAAAAAATTTTATTCATCTTTCTTACTTTGGAGTCGGTTTTTTTTTTTAGCTGAGTTTCTCAAGAGATATTTACCTATTGCGTATATATATATATATATATATATATATATATATATATATATATATATATATATATATATATATACATATGATTTATATATAATATAACGAAAATCGTGACTATGCTAGAGGTCACAATTTCGCTCCAATTTTCACAAAATTTTTAGGAAAGGCGTATTGGGTGAATATCTCAGTTAAGTTGTTTAACCAGCCAAATCGGTCGAGGGAAAACAAAATGGCGGCCATTTTAGACAAACATTCGTGATTTCATTTCTGACCAAACCGTGGCTCCTATTTGGATGAAATTTGTTACAGAGGTTTATTGAGGTGTGCGATGAATTTCACAATAAAAAATCCAAAGTCGAACCGTTTGAAACAAAATGGTGGCCGCTCAGACGTCGAAAAGCGTGTAATCATTGGATGTTGTAGTTGTGACCAAATTTTTCAACTGATGTTAATGAAATTCGGTTCTTTGGTAATTACTGTAAATGCCTAAAGAATCATGTTAAAAAACTGGAGATCAGGTCTCCAAAAACAAAATGGCGGCTAGTTGAAGCTAGAAATTTCAAAGGCTTCTGAAAGACCCAATTTTGATTCGATGTAAGTGAAATTTATTTTCGAGATAGAAAACAATTAGATCTAAACATTTTGCTATTTCGGTGCACAGACATGCTCAAGTTTCAAAATGGCGGCGATTCAAATATGCGATTTTTTCAGATTTTTGTGGCCCTCTAGTGGCCGAATTTTCCAATGGATTTCAATGAAACTTGAGACTATGGATAATTGTACAAAGTCCTTGTACTAAACAAAAAATCATCAAAATCGGATGAAAAATAAAGAAGTCGAGAATATAAAACCTAATATTTTTCGCTGCCATTTTCATTAAAAATTTAATACTTTTGCCATGTCTAGAGGGAAACTGATTTGACTGCGATTGGACAAATTGACTGATGAGACTCTAAGATTGAAATATTTTTAAAAATCAAAAATCAAATGCATGCATTCAAAATGGCGGCCCACAAAGGTCAGAAGATTTTAGTAGCAACTGAAGTAATGAATGTTTATCATGGAAACATTTTTAATGGCGTAACTTGCAAGTATTTATAAAACAGACCATTTTAGGGGATTGTAAAATATTTTTACAATCCCCTATTAAAATCGCGATCTGTCTTTTCGTTTGCCTGTCCATCCGTCCGTGCGTCACAGTAAGTTTTTTCGCAAACCACATACTTGAATGATGAAATTTTCTTCGTAGGTCAAAAGTGGTACCCTCTCAAGCGTTTGCAAGAAAATTCCACCAGAATAATAATATCAGCACAAATGATAATTTTTTGGCTTTCTTTTTGTAGTAAACAATTAATTTTCAACCGCTGCATTCTCATAAAGTTTATCGTCAAGAGTATGATACACCTTATCATGTGATGAACGAAATTTCGACCCCAATTTCGAAATTAGCTTCGAGCCTATGCGAGTTATCACAATAGCAAAGGCAAAAGCTCGTGGCTTCATGAATTTGATCTTTCGCCGTCTCCTGTATATACCTCTATGCGTTGAAGTAAGTCTCAAGACGATTTTCTTTATTACGTATCACAACTTTTCAAACACACACGCCCAACGTCTTGTCGTGACCATATCAAACTCGAAACTGCCGCTAGATCAGATATTCCAATGTAAAGATTATTGAATTTTCTTTCTTTGATGTGGATTGCAGGAAAATCGTGAAAAAGTCTGCGGAAACTCAAAGTTTCTACTATTCGTACAAATAAAATTTATGATAATTTAAGCCCGGATGTCTGTTTCGCCGTAATAATTTTGAAATTGTGGTGAACTTTGCAACCCAGCTCCATTTTTGGCAAACTGTTGGAAATTATTGCTTCCTATATGAAACTATAGAATCTAAGTTAAGAACAAATATGTTATTGTGTATGTATTTCAAGGTTAATTACATAATTATCTTACAACTCTAGAATGGAATCTTTGATCTAGTCTGCAATAAGAAGCTATCATAGCGCTATTAATTGTTTGTTTTTGTGTGGAACGATCATGTAGGTGACCAAACCATAACGAGATGAAGTATGTGTGATTATTAGCATCTAATTATAGCGGATAGGTACTAGCATGGCTAGCATGAGAAAAGAAAAACTTCGGTGCGTAGTCGTAGGTGTTTTTTTTTTCTGGCAAGAATCTCCATTTAGAATCTTGTTTTTTAATTTAACAAAGAAGTAGAATGTAATGATTCCTATTAAGCTTGAAAGCTAACTTAAATACTTAACTATTAATCAACTTCATTTCATAATATCAGTTCCATCGAGAGCGTCACACGGTTTTATGAGAAACGGTCCACATTATTTTCTAATCTCTATAAAATGAGTTTTTGAAACTAATCAAATCTCAATTTACCCGTCATCAGTTTCAACATCAATGCCCTGCACTTTTTTATTTAGTAATAGTTTCCCATACATTAACGACACGTATAAAACAATTTTTTACTTAAAGTCATGAAAGGGTATATCTAGTTGAAACTTTTTTAGTAGAGTGCACTACTCTACTCGTTCCTAATAATTTATGATTAATAACGATAAATATAAGTGTTTAAAAATAAATTGCTCCCCCTTGGCTAAAATTGTCTAATTAATCAGACGCACCAATTCGGCTGGGTCACCAAAGCAAAGCATTGTTTGGTACAGTACGTTACGATCAATACTGTCGTAGGCTTGCTTAAAGTCAACGAAGATTTGGTTTACGTCTATGTTAAACTCCCAGCGTTTCTCAATTGCCTGTTTGACTGTCTTTTGTCAATCTATGTAATAATTTGCAGCTTGGTCCTGGAGAGGGATCTGGCACTTAGCACTCTGGCAGCCCCAATCGGTCCAACAAGTGCCGGAGTGACAGATCTCTGACCGGGAACTGCAAGACTTTGCGACTTCTTCCCTCGTGGCTGTCGTCGATAAACATAACTAATACGTGGCCGGTAAATTGAAATTTCCTTTGTGTGGAGTCATGTTCGAAGATAAGTAATTGAAAGGTTACACACAAGCATTACGGCTAATTTGTCTTCCCTCTGGTAATTTTCTTTTTCCCTAAACCTGAGAACTTGGGTGGCAAACGTGAAAAGGACGATGGCAAATTCAGAACGAAATTAAGCCTTTAAAGGAACATCAGGCAATCTTCTACCTCGGACTAGCCCGGTCATGGCAAGAATACAGATAAGAGTTTCTACATCAGTATCAACTAAAATTGAAAATTTGCAATAAATGTCTGTAAATTAGCGCATATAAAAGCTGGGACGTTTGCGTGGCGAGTGGATAAGCATTAGTGAAACTTACATGGTGGGAAAAACGAAAAAATTGTTGGTAGAAAAGTGCTTGCAGACGGCTTGCTAGGCCATTCCGAACTCGCCACTTCGAGTTTATGCTGCAGTGTTGAGTAATTTTTCCGAAAGAATTTCGCGGTTTTTACGTGTTTTAGACCCGCTGGCCTATTCAGAACTTAGCGTCTGAGGCTGTTCTATTTATGAGTTCAATGTGACCCATGTCACATATAACGAACGAATACGATTACATATACCAAGATTCGTCTGGTCAGTTATACAAAGCGTTAAAAAGAGAAAGATCACAAAGGCCCGCGATACATTTAAGGCCAAATAAGTTTGCAAGTGTTACAATGTCACACTTAGTTTGTCATACATGAAATCAAATACACAAACATGCATGGCATAACCCGCAACTTTATTCAAGTCAGATGTGTCAGTAAAATGTGAAGATGTCAAGTCAAGTCAAAGCGCTTTTTTCAATACCAATCATTATATATTTTCAAAGAATATAAAGCAAATTCCAAACAATAACAATGCAAAAACTTAATGGTCCAAATGGCTCTAAATTTATACGTTATCAGGTCAACACATTTTATCAAAAAAACTATACCAAATTCAAATTAATTAAAATTATTACATATTTTATGATTTAATTGGAAAAGGGGAAAAACCAAACAACACCATTCCAAAATCATTTATAATTTTAACACAACAGTGAACTTTTATCCTACACCTTATATGTTATAACCTAATTCTATTCGAATTCAATCAAAAACTTTATCTTATACTGAAAAATTCTATCACAATATTCCTAACCAATGCGTTTCACCTTATCTCTAAATCTAATATAATAAACATAACATATACCTAACCTATTCCTAATTTTTAACACAAATCAACAACAACATTAAATGCAGCAATAACGAGCTGAAACTCAAAAACTAAGTAACGAAAAACACAAAAACTGAAAATAGCTGCGAGTAATTTAGACATTGTCATTCAGCCACCAATACCTAGATGACTCCATTTCAGCTCGACCAGCTTCAACAAATTTAGCAAATGAGTATCTCCGTTGGAATTATTGGTCTCGTAAACTCAAACTCGGAGGATATTTTATCTTCTTATCGGTGGCCCGTCGATATATGTGATATATGATTGGGACGCCGTCAGAATCAAAAACATATCGATTCATGTCCAATTACACGAATGCTTCTGAAGGAATGAAGCCAGTAGCGATGCAAGTCGCAATATACCCGTCTGTAGGGTGGAACGGCTGGTTTAAAATCAAAACGTATCGCAGCTTGGTGGACGGACACAGAGCAAAAGCGTGATAATGATCATATCACCTTGTAGGGTGCCGATATATTAGATCATGACAATGAGATACCCTAACTATCTCTAATCGAAGACCCGAAAGGGGCTGCAGGGCTACAAAGAAGAAGAAGGGTGGAACGGCTGTAAAATCTAAGGGTTTTCACTCACAGTTACAGATCTTGCGATATGATTCCGAAGGAGTCTCAATATGAAGATATCGACTCTTGTCACTTCAGCAGCTTGATAAATTCTTCTATTCGGTATATAGTGCTTACATTCCGTCTCCGGGCTTATGTACAAACCAGTACACTCGCGAAGATATTTCCTTTCGAAAACTTTAAATTTTTCCATAATACCAGCACTCAGGTTGTACTAGATCTGACCTCCATATGACAAAACTGGTCTAACCAGGGTCTTGAAAAAGATAATTTTGACCTTTTGATCAATGTATTTGGAAAGAAAGAGTCTTCGTATGGCCATGACTACTTTTTGTGCCTTCCTGACCATGGTTTTGATATGTTCAGTACAGTACCGACACTGATCAAGATGAACACCGAGGTATCGAACACAGGATTTATGAGGAACCCGTTCTGAACTACCTTCACCAGCCATGATGTGGAAATGCTTCCAATTACGTTTCAGGTCTTGACCGACCCCCTGCAGCGTTGCCCAAAACAAGATTGTTTCACACTTCTGCGCATTGATTTTCATTCGCCAATTGTAAGTGTACCACTACACATCACTGAACATTTTTTGGAGATTGCTCTGAACTATTGTAGCTTTTCGGTCTGCCGTATAGACGATCAGATCATCAGCAAGCGCTGACATTGATCGCGTTGGCGAGACGTTAAAATCAAAGCCGTTCAATAGCTTGCGAATGAACATTGAGAAGAGCAGAGGCGCAGCTACTGTTCCCTCGCGCATTGTTGTCAGATTTCCATCAGTTACAACAAACGATTTCCCGTATAACATATTACACATCATGGCGACAAGGTGTCTGGGGAACTTTTCCTGAAGGAGTTTAAAAACTAGTCCATCTAACCACACCGTATCGAAGGCTTTCTCCATATCAATGAGACATGCTCCAACACATTGTCTTTCATTTAGTTTCCAGCAGACGTCTGAGGTTACTTTCGGTATCGGATGTATGGTCGAACGCCTGGCACGAAAACCAAATTGGCAATTCAGCATCAACTCATATTTCTCAATGTGGGCATTTAATGCATTGTTGATTATCACTTCAAACACCTTACTGATGTTAGGCAGCAAGCTGATTGGGCGATAGCTTATTTCCCTTTTTTCAAGATTGGAAATACCTTAGCCTTTTTCCACTTAATTGGGAAATATGAATTGCTCAACATGTTGTTGAATAATATGCAATAATTCCTAATAGCAACCTCAGGCAAATTCCGGAGGCTGTGTTTGAAACACCGTCAATACCAAATGATTTCTTGTTATTTATTTGCCAAATATGAAACACAGGTCTTCATAGCTAACAAAATAATCAACAAGATTCAAGCTCGGTATGAGGTCAGATGTCAATGTTTCATTGAAATGAAGAACAGATTCGCCATTCAGGCTTGATTTGAAGTCGGAAACTTTCACTTCAACGACCTCTGAAAATATTAGATTCCTCAAAAATCAATATAAGTACTGATGAGGACATGGTTATGCAAACTACCACATTTTATCTTGTTTCTATTTCTATCCGGAGTCGTACTATCAATTTCGATACCATACCTATTGAAAAGATTTAGCTATTCACTTTTGCAAAAACGCCATCTCGGGTTCCATGGGCCAATACCCCTCTGTTTTCCTGTCCATTGGTTGCTGACCTCACTCCTGAAGTTTGAACGGATTAAGTTCCGGACATTCTTCGGTTGTAAATTTAACAAAGCCAACGAGGGATGGTTGTAGTCCAAAAATTGTCGATAAATATTGTTGACGCATGTGAGAAGAAGGCTTTTCAATCTTTTCAACCTTGCAATGGTTGGTGTTTCATATCCTTCCATATTGTTTCGATATTTAATCTTGGAAACTACTTTCTCAATCGTTTCCAACGTCAGCTTCTCTAACTTCACCAAATAAACATCTGTTTCATCGTTAGTTAGATTCCTGTCATTAGGAACCATTGAGCAAGTATTTCCATCACCAGGCGGAGGCCATTGCTTCTGGTACTCCCGATTAAACTTCTTTTGAAATTTTCCCCAGTCTGTTTTTTTGAAATTCAACAGATTTTCATACTGAACTGGAATGAGGAAGACATAATCCCTTTGATGATTGATTTCCATTACGATTGCATTAGGGTCACTATCGTAAGGAAACACCTGCAATTTCCGTTGAGGACTATTAAAGCTGACTTCAAGTCGTCCGCAATACAGAGGTCCAAATATGAATTTATTCTAGGGTATGTTGGGAACTCCGACCCATATAGATTGCGCCTGTATTCAATTTGGTTCTCTGTTATCCATGATTTCAGGAATACACCTCTGGAATTATTTTTGGCGTTCAGCCTTGATGTATGCTTGGCGTTCAGGTCACCAGCAGGAACATAATAACTATGCAGCCTATTCAATTCGAATATTTCAAACAAGGAATTGAGCTCCTCCTTGAGCTTGAGAACAGTTCCACCAGTTGCATAGGCAGAGATAACGAAGAGGTTATCCCCACCTCGCAGTGAGATTTTGAAAACGGACACTTCAAGAGATTCAAAGCTTTTGAATTCGACTTTTTCAATATTTTGAAAACAATAGGGTCTTCGAACCAATATCTCGGTGCCACCTCCCCCATCACCTATTACCCTATCGTTTCTTACGAATTCAAAATCCTTGAATGTCATGGAGTGCCATGAATTAAGGTGGGTTTCAGTGAGAAGCATAATGTCAGGCTTTTGCTTAGTAATGAATTCAAGGAGATAATCATGTCGATGTAAAGTAACAATGGAGTTGACGTTGATCGAGATGAAAAGAATCCTATCCATGGGAATTTGATTGAATAACAAGTTATTTTGAGGCATTTGAAAGCCCTAAACGCTGAAAGACAAGATTTATTTTCGTATCTTGTTTATCGATTCTCTCCGAGAAAGAATTTAGTTGCTTGTAAATTTTGAGAAGGAGCTAATTATTGCCTTTTACATTATTTACCACATTTTCTGCTGGTCCTCTAGCGGCGAGTGCAAATTATACTCCAGACTTGACGAAGTTTGTAGCTAAGACACTGCTGTGTAGTTGTGTTTGCTTTGGGACAAATTTTACTCTTGCATCTTGATATCAGGAGCATCCTCGATATGATGCCGAGTGCCCAAAAACACCGCAGTTAACACATTATAATTTATCTTTTGGCTCCGTCTGAGCCAATTTGCACTCACCGGGAGCATGAACGTTCTTGCATTTGACGCATCGGTAATGCATGGCGCAGTTGGCAGCCAAATGTCCAAATCTTTGACACTGATATCACTGATTCACTTCTCTTTCCTAGGGGCGCTCCCACATCACCACTTGGAAGTTCAAGCATCTTATTTATCTAAGAGCACTTGGACTGCTCTTATTTGAAATCTGCAACAAATAGCGTAGTGAATTTTTTTTCCACCGTCGACCTTCTTGCTACAAATGTTTGAATGGAAATAAATTCAATTTCTAGTGCTGCTTCCTTGAGCACCTGAAGAAGACCGATGGTATCTTCTCCGCAGTCCAAGCCCTTCAACAAAAAGGTCTGGTTCTTCTCACTTTTCGGGGTATAGGTGAAGTGTAGAACCTCCCCAAAATTTAGGGCATTTTAAGCTGATTTGAAATCAACCAGTGATTTCGTTCTGATTGTTGATGTTTTGGCATTGATTCTTTTAATCTCGAAATTCGTTAATTTATTTTTGGCTGCCAATAGCCGAACCGTACCCTTTCCGCTTTGATCGAAAACATTGACTGGCGGAGCTTTCTCCATATTTTTGGCAACTTTTTGAGAAGGACCAGCAGAACTGCGAGCTGGTTTCTTCTCCTTATTTTTATTTTTTCAGTAAAGGATAAAATTATCATTGTTATCTTGATTAACATTACCTTCAAAACTTTCGTCAACGTCCATTTCTTGTTGGAGTCCGTTCAGCGGTGCATAGTATTTTTGGCTGTCGTTAGCGCCTCCAGCACTTAGTATTTCTTCTGGGATGACTTGTTTGATAGCTTTCTTCGCCTTAGTTTCCGTATTTATTTGCTTTACCGGCTCTGTATCTTGAGTTTTCTTCCCTCTTTTGTACATATCTTCGAAGGTTTTGAGTCATAGTTTCAATTCCTGATTTTCAGCTAGAAGTCGAATCACTTCTTTTTTGTCTTCGACTAATTTTTGAGTCTTACAGCCGCCATCTGCGGAGTCCTGGTTACTCGTGTGTCTTCTTTTATTGACGCTGGCCGCCAATTTCGTATTGCTACTCTCCCCGGGGCCCCCCAACGGAGGGAAGCCGTCAGGCTCCTCCATACAGCAGTCCCGAATTAGTCTTTGGCTTATTTGCTTTTGTTGATTTATCGAAGTCAGATAATATTCGATATCCGTGGGTCGATTCCTTCAACGATAAATGCTTTTTCCAAAAAAATCAAGATCTGCTTTTGACTGACATAAAAAAATAATTTAATTTTTTGAAACTAGTTTTTGTGAAAAATTAATTAATTTTTAAAATTAATGACAGGAGCGATTAAAAACGCATCTACACACAACGAGTATAGATGTAGAATCCAATTTTTTTTTAATGAATAACAACAGATTTCACAGTTCATATCAGAAACGTTTCAGTTTGAAAGATTTAACTAATAAAAGAAAAACAAATATGAATTGCTAGACGTAAAAAAATCTTTCCTTTTCAGTAGATAGTCATTCTTTTTTCAGGAGATAATGAAGACGGGAGGTGAGAATGCCGCCAAAAAGGCAGGACTTTAAAAATCCCCAACTTATCGGCTCGGTAGTTCCGTTCAGTACGTAGTGCCGTTTTTTGGCTTTGCGTTTTTAGTTAGAGTAGATTGATTTGGTTATTAAATTTGAGTAGTCTAGTTCTGGCAAGAGATCGTTGAATAAACGGGAATTTGTGATTATTGGATTGATTTATTTTTCCTTTATTTTTGGACTTGACGTACGGTGTGAAAGAGATAAAAATGGATTAGATTAAGGTCGAGTAAAGTCTTGTTATTGGAAATGTTTTGACGCGTTTTAAATCGGACATTTGAATGTGGCTGAAAATTTGTATTCAGACTAAGTCTGCTCGCGGCAGACCTACGACTGAAATCCCTCTCCGAAGTAGCTAGTCCGCTAGCAGCCACCTTGGACTAGACTAAGGGTGCCTTGACTAATTGACTTATCGGGTACAGCCTGTCGATCATACCAAGACTTCACGGCTATAACTGATTAGAGGTTGGTTTAAATTTCCTTCGGGAAATCTCAAGCGAAGAAGAAAAATCATTACAGAATTGCTTCTGCATCGAGAGGTACTAAAGTATGGGAAATTTTTTTTTTAAATTGTTGTGATTCCTGCCAAAGCAAACTGAGCTACAGTTCTCTTGAACCATGTATCAGAAAGTTCCTTCCAAAAAGGAGGTAGCTTAACTGTAATTGCTCCTATACGAGTAGCAGGAGTGGCATTTAAAAATTTATTATTATTCGAGGTCATGTTAGGAAACAACAAAATTAAAAAGTAAAAAACAAAAAAATGCCCTTCGTCTTAAAATGAGCTAACTTTGTTCAAAAAACCAGTCTTCCCAAAGAGTAACCTTCGCAATAAAGTTTTACTTTTAAATATTTAAATTTGAATTTTAAATAAAAGAAGATGTAAATTTGAATTAAAGAGTGTATACTTTGGAGATCAAATTTGATAATTAAACTGGTTGTGATTAATGAAGGGCCCATCAATTATAGGGGCCTCGCAATTATTTCCCTCTAAATGGCTATTTCGGTAATAGAAGCGTGCTGAAAATCCAAATCCAGAAGATCTAGTGCTAATTGCAGTGGAGCCTGGAGTAGCGAATAAGGAAGTTGGAGTGCTCTGTGTCGCTGTAACCGATAAAAGAATAAATCCTGTCAAAGCAGACAGAAAAGATGTTTGACTCGATGAACTCAACACTACCGGAGTTTTTGTTGCTCCAAATATACAATACTTGGAGCTGGTTTCGCAATGGCTGTTTGAACACCGAAAATATTGCTAATTGTATTTGTGCTGGCAGCTCCAAAAGAGAAGCTGGTGCCAACTCCTGTAGATTTATTCCAACTCAACGCCGCAAATGGTGAAGCAGTTTTTCGTCTGGGGTCACTAGTTTGAAGGGAGTGGCTATGTTCCACTAGATGGGATGAACTTTCCATTGAATAAACATAGTGTACTTTACGTTATATTTAAAACTATTGCAAAGGTACCAAATTGTTATACATAGACATTAATTGCTTCAAAATTATTTATTAACTTATGATATATGTATAATACTAAACCATAATTCATAATAGAGCAAACATCTTTGCTTTTATGATGATATGCAACGACTGAAATTATTTTATTTTTCAATGTGAAATAATTAACTTAGACTACTCCTTGTTAATGTAAATCTATACGACAAATTTGCTCTACATTTGAAGCTTATCTAACGTCGCGCGGATATCGATCACTCTTTCGGATGGCTCCGATAGCTTATTAAATTACTTTTTATGGAATTTTTTGCAGCTACATATAAATGAGTTGCATATTTTGAATAATAATTTTTCTGAAAAATTATTAGAGAAGAAAAATGTTAGAAGAAGCATGGTGGTCGCCATCACCGGTGTGTATCTAAGAGTGATGGCCTGAGGAGAATTAGTGCACACGTCGAAACCACCTTCTTCTAACATTTTTCTTCTCTAATAATTTTTCAGAAAAATTATTATTCAAAATATGCAACTCATTTATATGTAGCTGCAAACAATTCCATAAAAAGTAATTTAAAGCTATCGGAGCCATCCGAAAGAGTGATCGATATCCGCACGACGTTAGATAAGCTTCAAATGTAGAGCAAATTTGTCGTATAGATTTACATTAAGTTGATGTGAAAAGGGTGAAATGATCCAATTAAAAAGTTTAGCTAATACTCCTTGTTAATTTTTTAGAATTAATTCTGTTTCTTAAAATAAATTTATACGGTGGATTTTCAGTAAGGTTGATTGCCGCAAGTCCTTTGAGCTGTTACCTTTATTTTACAAACCCCTGAAAGGCAAGTAAAATAATCCTACATATATTTAATCGACAATTTATGTTCAGGACATTCCAACTAGTGACATTCTCGGGATATCGAAAATTCATATTAGGGGCAGTAATATAAGATTACCCAATACCGGTAAAATCATCGCCTTTGAAGCGATACATACATATATGATTCACAGTGTCTTGCATGATTATCATATTAATGTGTAATTTAATATAACCCTATATTTTTGCAATGCAAGTAAATGGTGCTAATCATAAAATCCTCCCTCAAAAACTCCAAAACCTGAAATAATAAATTGTATGCGTACATCCAGCTCCATGCAGGTGAATCCTCACTATTTTTAGTAGTGAACGAATAGTAAGCATATCTTTTGTTAGTATCGGATATCCTATCACAAATAGAAGAAACCCATTGAATACACTACATGCGAATCTAAAACTATGACGTATTAATAATGTCTGAAAAGAACGTCCCCGAAACGGAAAATTTCCGTGTTTTCCCATCTTAAATAAGTACAAATACAAAATCGAATAACAACCCTTCCCAATTCCTCACTTTATTCGTACATATTGTAATTGGATGTACGCTACTGTTGTTGAACAAAATCCATTCTCGTACATACTTAAGCCACGCATAGCAACCAAGTGAGTGCTAATCAGGAGGGTTGGAAAAACCCACCCTCAGGCGAAGAAAATAGGATTTGGTCCATTGAAAAGCGGAGTTTGAGTCGCAGTTTTCAGCGCAATGAAAATTTCAAAGTCGACATGTGTTCACCATTCATTCAACTAAGATTTCGTGCATGAACTATGATGGATGTGGTGTAGCTTGTGCATGCAGTGTACTTGTTTCCTTTAGATGTTATAAGGTTGATACGAAGATGCGGGTTGTCGTTTTTAATAGCGAATTATAGTTTTTCTATATTTTATTATGCATTGATAATCTAAGAATAATTCAAATTATTTTTAATAGGAGAAAAAATGAGAGTGGACTATGATTATATTGAAAATATTTTGTTGCCCCCTCCATGAGCACAAAATCCATTTTTAGGGTTTTGTAGTACGTATAAAACCCTGTTTAAATCAGTTTTGTCGGTCCGTCCGTCCGTCTGTGTGTCAAAGCAGGAAATGGTAACCTCTTACCAGCTTAGGTATTTCGAACTATTTTAAGGGGGGTCCCTATATAACGGAAGGGGATACAAACACTTTTTTACCGAAAATATTCGCATGGGATGTCAAACGAAAGTTCTTGATGAGGGCTTTCCAAAGCAGGTTTTCCAACAGTGATGCGAACGCCATGCAGTGTGGGGGAAGAGGAGATTTTAAGAGTATAATAAGACGATACTTTGGATGACTCAAATTAGTCGAAACGCGTCTGCAAGCAAGACCCGACGGCTGTTCAAGATAAATATCTTTGAGAATTTTTTTTCTTGAGAAGCCATCGGGCCTCGCTTAATTGAGAGAGCGGATGTGTTTAACTTCTTTGAGTCATCTATCAAAATAAAAAACTTAAATAACGACTTCGAAATGCCCTAAAAGGGGTATAATAATATGTATAGAATCAGACCTATATCTGTTTCCCTGCTTTGAAAAGTGAGTAGCAGCAAGTTATTAATCAATCGTAACTAAAACGGAGAAAAACTGATTTGACCCCATGCCATAAATTTTACTTTACCCTTTTTAATGCATTATGAAGTCGGTTATTTTGGTTTATTTTTATTATAATAGTAGAATGTCAGTTTATAACTTCGATTAAAAATTTATGTTCAGTTTCATTTCGGTAGAAATGAAATAGGAACCGTGCTTCTATTTGATTTAATATAGTCTTGAATGTTATAGCACCTCAACTTAGATAAAAGTGTTACGAACAAAAAATTAAGAGTTACATCGATGTATAGAAGGTATTTTCTTCTATACATCGATGTAACTCTTAATTTTTTGTTCGTAACACTTTTATCTAAGTTGAGGTGCTATAACATTCAAGACTATATTAAATCAAATAGAAGCACGGTTCCTTACTAGACTTTCCTAGAAAAAAAATTGTTAAAAAACTTGACAAAAATAAACAATATTACTTCCTATAGTTATTTGAATTCTTAGTTATTCTTTTTCTTCTTCGTAGCACTACTGGCCGTCTCAGTCGTTCGCTTCTTGCCTTAAGCGCCTCCAACTACCTCAGCCCATGAACCAAGCCTTTCAATTTCGAAATCTGAGCAGCGATGAATGAGTCACACCAGCATTTCCTCAATTTACCCACTGGTCTCCATTCTTCAGTTCTCCCAACAAATACCTTTTTGAGTATATGTTGCTCGTCCATACGATTCATGTGGCCAGCTCATTGCAGCCTCCGCAGTCTTAGGAGCCGACGCTCATAGGCTTTAATATGCTGGCGGATGCTTTGGTTTGATTCCATATTTCATACCCATAGCATAACCCAGGTCTTTTCCCATATTTGTATACTTGGTGCTTCATTTTCCTGTGTATGCAGCTGGTCTTCGAAATTGTCAAAACTGAAACAATCATTTTATTTGTCAACTGTATTCTTCGGTGTATTTCGTCTCTTCCATTAGCGGTTTTCATTATTTCGATGAATAAATACACACATTTGCCCATATCTTCGACACTGTACTTGACAAGCGTGATATTTTGTGCGTTTGAAGTATTTTTCCTTGACTGCGTTATGAGCTTTGTTTTATTCTAGTTTTGCTTCGCTGTTTAGTTTCAGCAAGAGTTCTTTGGCTGTTGTTACCGACCGAGGCAAAATTTTGATATCCTCTGCATAGACTACCACTTGGCTTGACTTGCATAATAACTTACCTCTGATATTGACAGGTGCTGTTTGACATATTCCAGAGCAAAAGCAATGGGGCAAACCCATCTCCCTGCTTTAGTCCGATATTTGTGTCAAAGGCGTCGGTGAGTTGGTTATTGATGTGAACTTTGGAGATTACCGACGTCATTGTCATTTTGGTACGACTGCTGTGCCAAAGCAAAGCATTATTTGGTACAGTACGTTACGATCAATACTGTCGTATGCTTGCTTAAAGTCAACGAAAATTTGGCGTACATCTGTATTGAACTTCCAGCATTTCTCACGTAGCTGCTTGACTGTGAACAATTGGTCTATTGTCGATTTGTCTGCTCTAACGCTATCTTGATACTCCCCAATAATACTGCTGACGTATGATCCGATTTTATTTTCTAAAATGTTTGGAAATATTTTGTACGCCATACAAAGTAGTGACATGCTTTATAGCTTTCGCACTGTAGCTTGTCAGCTTTATTATGAATAGGGAATATAATTGAGTGAATTCGCCCATTTGGCATATGTTCTTGTTGCCAAATATACTAGATGACAGTGGATAGCTTCCTCAACACCACTGCCACCATATTTAATGAGGTCTACTGGAATTTCATTCATGTCCGGTGGAATCGACCTCATCCAGAATTGATGGGGCCAATGGGAGCTCTCCAGGAATATCCATAGGCTCCAATTTTCTGGAGTTGTGCGGAGAATTAAGGAGGTTCTTGAAATATGATGCCCATCTTCCCTTTATCTTCTTTTCATCAGCGATGATGTTTCTGATGTCATCACGACAGAGCGTTTTCTTGGGCTGATAACCACGTTTCAAGCCTTTCACTAATTGGTATGCTTGTATTGTGCTTTTGCTCGCTAGACTTAAATTGATACTTCTCAATTGCTCGTCATAGTATTTTCTTTTCTTAGCTCCTGTTATCTTATTTGCTACTCTTCTGAGATTTTCATAATGTTCCCTCTGTGTCCTGGTTTTTCCATTTAAAAATGCCTGATTCTTTCTGTCGAACGCATTCTGGCACTCATCATCGTTGTTATTTGTTTCACCATGGAGACTTTATTATCCAGTCGTTCCCCAATGATATAGCTCATTACCAACCTCAGCGTTGAAATCAACCAAAATTATTTTTAAGTTGCTTGTTGGCAATGAGTCGACTAGGCTTTACAGGTGATTGTAAAACATTTCCCTCGTTTCTGCGTTGTTTTCTTCAGTCGGGGCTTGTAAATTTATCAGCCAAATTTCGAAGAATTCCGCTTTTCCACAGATCCCACACAACAGTTCATTAATTGCCTTAAAATCAAAGAAGTGTGATTTGAACTCCCTATCCACAATAAATACTACTCCGAATTCTAGCTTTTCAACAGTGTTCCCATACTTGAGTATTGTGTGCGATCTCATGTCTGAAATATCACTACCAACCCAGTTCGTTTCCTGCATTGCCAGTATGTTTAATTTATATTGACTGGCTTATTGTAAAAGGTTCTTAATAGCACCAAGATTGTTTAGGGATCTAAGATTCCAGGATTCAATGCCATAGTCTTTATTTTTGATTGCGAGGTCATTCCCATAGGTCCAATCCAATCCCAGGCTCAGTTGCAGCTTTCGAAACAATGTACTGTTTTACAGGGACGGGGAGCTAGCCCGTCGCCCATGCAGGTGGCATGGTTATTACTTTCAATTCCGTTATCAGGCGCGGAAAAACTCGTCTTCACCCTCTTACATCACCACAAAGGACGTGTAAGTAGGATTTACTAGCAGATATATTTGCAGTAATTAGCATTTCTCGGCATTTACTGTCCCATCATTGGGGAACTACGAAACCCAATGTGTGACCCGATACCATGTACTACAATTTTTTCTTGGTGTTTGGGATGAGGAGCCATAGAAATTTTGGGTTGGGGAAAAAATTTTGAGTTATGATTAGCGTGAAATGTGAAACGCCCATCCACGCTTGTAAGTCCGTGAATTAAGTTATACTGTTTGCCGTAGGAAAGTAGACAAGATTGACATTCTCTTTTGTTACTTGAAATGTTACATGCTAGAATTTCTTAAACGGATTTACAAGAATTTACTTGCAATGTGATTTTAAAAATACGATATTTACAGCAAAAAATTGATGCAACAATGAATTCAATCACATTCAAACTTCGAAATTTCTACTCTATAAATTTGATATATGTACATAGAAATATCTTGAATTGGTTTGGTAGGTTGCAACCAATCATTATTTTTAAAATAAAATTTCTGATCCTCTTTAGAGTCTTTAAACTACAAATCGACTGATGTGTTTTAATTATGATAGGCTAAAAAGAAGAGAATTATTTTTGAATACCTTTTCAGATAATAAAAATAATAACAATAATAATAAAAAGAAGCTACATTGGGATGAACCCGCAACGTTGATTGACTCTTTCAACATTCATACATCCATTGCTTTGTAGATTTCTTTTAATGTTGCAGGAGCTCTTGCAAGGATAGGGAGTCATCGCATATTGAACCGTGACATCAGGACTGTTAGCCCGTCCGAAGGAGTGGAAGGGAGCACCAACTTCAACAAAATGCCTATCTTTTTCATGGCCCCTGACTTCCTTTGGTCAAGAAAGAAGTCAATTCTTATCAGACATGTTTTCTTAATAAGTTGATAGGAAGTAACTTTCTCATTTTATTATGCAATTTAGTTTAAATCCAGAATCAGTATGCTTACTAAATTTTTTTATAGTGTGGAGCAAAGTAACTCACCCCGTGACACCGCAGATAGGTAGCTGCAAGCAATCATACGCGTCCGCTGCAATGGCCATTTCCGGTGAGTTTAATTGCTATAGCTCACTAAAGTAAGATTCTATCGGTACTGTCCTTCACGGACATTTGAAATTTTTTAAAAGCACTACGGAGTCGAAATTAAATTTAAAAATTTCAATTTATCCTTTTCATAATTCCTATGCAGGAATATGACGCCATCGCATAGAGATGAAAAAACAAAAGAGAGTTTATTTACATAATTTGTTTGCTTAAATACTACTAGCAACTAAAAGTATATTTAAAAGTTTACCGAATAACGTAATTCTAAATTCGACTATGGCATTTGTAATAGATGTGGATCGTAATAATAATAAAAGAGGTATTGATCCTGTTAGATGTTGATCATATGATCAATATCCGCCATATTTGAATTTCGCATTGATAGATTCAAAGTTTATTTACATTCCTGACAAGCCTGGACACGATTCGCTTTTCTTTTTTTTTTTTGCTTTAGTACTGCAGCCTTCGGGCTTTCGCTTAGAGCTAGTTAGAGTATCTTAGTACCTTGATCAAATTTATGGGCACTTGGGAAATTGATATGATTAGTACCATACTTTTGTCGTGTGTCCGACCACTCAGCTGCGATACGTTCTGATTGGCCTTTTGGTAGTCTGTTATCTGGCCTGGCACGAGTTTTGACAAATGAAAAATTATGAGCCTAGACATTTATCAGCACTTTTGCAAGAAAAACGTCAGAAGTCTAAATTCGCTCAACTTTGTTAGTAATAGTATGATTTATCAATTTTACGCTGTCTAGAATAAAATTATAAGAGCACCCTCAAATTCAATAAAATTCAATATGTAAAAGTCAATTTACAAATTTGATCACTGCTGGAAGTTTCGGAAAGATCGAATCATATTTGACAGAGTTACGGGGGTTTAACTTTTTCTGTATTACAATAGCAACTATACATGTCTATGGGGCAATATGCACTTCCAATCAACTCAAACTCTACGGGTTTGCTTGGATTTGTATGAACGTCTCAGGAATTATATTCATGATGAATATCTTTGAGAATTTATTCAAAGGGTGACATCCGTAATTGTAAGACAAAAGGCGGCTGTTTTAAATGAGAATATTGCATAAAATTGTGTTATTTTTCGCGCATTTCAACATTTAAGATACATGCTATTAACACTTAATTAAATCTATTAATGAATAGCTGAAGATAAGCAGCTTAAAATATTAAGTGAATAAATTATGAAGGTAGATTCAATAACAAATAACTTAATAATTTAAATTCTTGCAACTTTGCTAATAACATAGGATCTGTAGATTAAATATTTTCGCCAGTAAAACTGTTTAGTATGATTAAATTGGATGAAAGTAAATATTTCAGTGTCCTTTAAAAGGTATTTTTTCCAATTACAACAATCAAACACGGTTTTTCTACTACATGGGCTTTCCACCAATACAGATACTACACTTTTGGTTGTATTTTCTCCAAATATATAATATAACAAAAGACATCTAAGATTCAGGTTAGTCAATGATTTTAGTTACACTGTTTTTCTTTTAAAGCAAAAATAGATTTGCATGTCATAAAAATTTTTGTTGAATTAAACCATTCTATACCCGTATGTCTGCATATCGCATGTTAAGTAAAAAACCCTTTTGACACGAGCGTAGTTCTGTCTAACCAACCTGTTTTTTTTCATACCTTCCCCATATCATTTATACTCGTAGTTGCAATAAGTGCAATGCAGACTTCTCTAGTAATTTCTGAGATAAGATATTTTAAATATAAAATGTAAGCTTCTTAAGTTGTCTTCTGTTGCTAAGTGTTATGACAGCCAAAATTTAGCAGGAGTCGCTTTTTGGAATTTAGTATCCTTTTTGGATATCAATGGCTCGACTTTTCTTATCAGTTCTTAGCAGAACTTCAAAATCAGTGGCCAATATCCGTACAAGATTATAAAATTCTAATGCAGGCCCTAATGTACTGAATACAGAAAGTATATTACTTTCTTCGATAAAAATACTTATTCTGTTCGTCGACGATGCGTTTCAATCATCCACCATCTTCATTTCATTTTTAAGTCTTTGTAAAAACTTTTTTTTACAAAGACCTACTAGTTTCGCGACCTGTATGTTCGTCCGTCTGTCTGCCTGTCCGTGGGTCACAGCAAGGATCCTCAGAAATTATAGAAGCTAGTATGCTCAAATTTTGTGAAAAGGTCCAAAGTGATGATCCCTCAAAATTTTCGGTCTCACCAAAAATTTAAAAATTTTTAAGGGGGGTCCCACCTAATAACGAAGTAGACCTTAAAATTTTTTTTTAATCAAAGGTGGTCGAGTTTGGTATCAAATGGAAGGTCTTGCTTATAACTTTTAGATCATTTTATGCATCAGGGGGTCCAGGGGAAGGCAAAATGTTCGAAAATCGAAATCAACTGTTAGAACCAAGGAAGCGATTGCAGTTGCAGACATTAGAATTTGGCAGGTGATTCTTTAACCCAGCGTGGCACACTGAGGCCGGCTAGCGCTCAGTCGTGTCATGGATCTTCCGGGAAATCCTTTGCCTATGCTGGGCCATCTCACACATAGGGTCTTACATACAAAGGAAGGGAAGGATCGAGAGGATTCATTTCAAAAAATGAAAAAATATTGTTTTCAAACAACGTATAGAACCTTTTTATTTAAAAAGTCGCAATTTAATGAAATTTAAGTAACTAAACATATTACTTTACTAAAAATTGAAATTAGCTGTTAAAAAAATGATATTTGAATTAATCTACTAGAAAAATCCAATAGCTTATCTTTATACGGAAAAATATAAAAATTACCCACCCTTTGTACTGCTGCCGAGATCTTACAACTGGAGGGGGCACTGAAAAATAACCAGTGTCGTTTCTTCTTTCTCTTTTTCACACAACCAAGTAATCTGAAAAGAAATTGAAATATATTCACTATTCCTTTTTTTTCACTTTCTAATGTTTAAGAAATATGCCACTTATTTCATTAAAAATTATATCCTAATCCACTACTTTCAATTTTTTCATTCATCCCACTGTCTTCAATTTCAGAATGCAAACAGTTCATGTGTATTTTCTGTTCTTATTTTACGCGTGACCCAAACTTCAGACTAATTTGTATATTTAAGTGATTGTTCAAATTATGATTATTAATTGCTATTTCTGTGAACACTGGTTCTTAGTAGATACTTATGATATTTGTGATTGAACACTGTTTTTAAGTAAGCATGTATGATTCAAAAAACTTTTCACTTTAATTTTGCGTACGTTAACTGTCAATAAATAATTTGATATCACTTTTGTCACAAAAACTTATTTACTAATTAAGGGTGCTTTCTTGCTTCACGTCTTCCTTTACTGCCGCTACCACTTTTTTAGTTCTAACGCGGCTCCTCGTTTCAATCAGACCTTCTTAAAACTGGTCCCGCAACGCTATTCCATTCTCAGTCATCCATTGCCGTTCAGATTTCACGTAATTGAAGTTCTCTGTTAATCTTTCACACTTTCGCCAAATGCAATATTCCAATTGCATATATGGTGATTTGCATGTAACCACAATAGTGATCAGCTATATGTAAATCATCATCCACTCAAAATTATTTGCATTTGGCAAAACTAAAAGTATTTTTGCCCCTAGGAGAATTTGAGCCAACGGTCCCAGTAGAATTTCAGGTTAGGAATCCAACGCGCTAGTACTAGTAATAAACATAAGCAGTCGAGCAGCCCCGTGGTGATCAGGAGTGGCTACTCTTGAAGAGAGAAGGTGGCCACCCCATCGAAACTGCTTAGTTTATTTTTTAATAGTTTAAAGTAAACTGCATCCATCAAGTCTCCATCCTTTAGGCAGAGATGAGTGGTTCACTTCATCCACTTTAACATCTTTAGGTTTAACATTCCCCTTGTAATGCAACGACCTTCTTCGGAGAAACTAGTGGTTACTTTTTGTAGATTGTTTGCGTTTGTTTCAAGCCTCTGTGTCCGCGAACTTTAACGAGGCAAAAAAATGTTGAATTACTGTAGAGTAGCTTAATTGACACAAAATAGAACATTTGTAAGGAGAGTAAAAATTGATCGGTACGTCTCGTACAGTAGAGTACGCGTGATAAATATTTTATAGTTTAGCTTCGTGGCTCGACAAGAACCCGCCTCATATGATCCCGCAAATGCTAGTGGTCAAGGACGTGTATGCGGTCGTTAAACGAAGCTAGTTAGCTGAGCTCGGTGTTGTTTATAGCTCGCTGACATTTATGCCAGATAATCGGCACCCGTGTCCGATATGGATATTTAGAAGAAAAAAATTTCATTACAGCATCCAACACTCAACTTCAATTGAGCAAAGCACTAGGAATCTTGCATCAATGTTATCATAATGGACAAGTATGTAGTGAAATAAGGTATAGAAACATGTCCGTAAAGGACTGCTGCCTTCGCGAAAGAGGATGGTAAGATCCGCCGAGATTGGCCTTGTTTGGGGACACGTGAATGCGCTGGCAGGCTAGCGTTGCGGTGTGGTGGGGCGAATTCTTTCCCCCAGCACAAGGACCCATTACAAAAGAATTTCATACCCACGAATTTCTGGGGTCAAATAAATGTCGACCGAAGTCGAAACAGAGCTAACCAACTAAGGGTCGGAGATTGCTGAAGCAAAGGACAAACTGGACCTGGGGAAGACAGGCGGACTTAAGGGGACCTCGTTGTTACCGACGATTCTTATGGCCCCCAAATAAGAGTGGGGCATCCAGATGGAGGTGGTACCCCCTCGCACCCTTCCAACCGAATCAATATCCAAACGTAGATGTGGCCATATATTTCCCACTTGAGTGGAAAACTTATAGAAACATAATTTGCATGAATTTTCAAATGATAAATATAGACGTGGCCAATTTATGTTATAGAATAAGAGCACCCTCAAATTCAATAAAATTCAATATGTAAAAGTCAATTTACAAATTTGATCACTGCTGGAAGTTTCGGAAAGATCGAATCATATTTGACAGAGTTACGGGGGTTTAACTTTTCCTGTATTACAATAGCAACTATACATGTCTATGGGGCAATATGCACTTCCAATCAACTCAAACTCTACGGGTTTGCTTGGATTTGTATGAACGTCTCAGGAATTATATTCATGATGAATATCTTTGAGAATTTATTCAAAGGGTGACATCCGTAATTGTAAGACAAAAGGCGGCTGTTTTAAATGAGAATATTGCATAAAATTGTGTTATTTTTCGCGCATTTCAACATTTAAGATACATGCTATTAACACTTAATTAAATCTATTAATGAATAGCTGAAGATAAGCAGCTTAAAATATTAAGTGAATAAATTATGAAGGTAGATTCAATAACAAATAACTTAATAATTTAAATTCTTGCAACTTTGCTAATAACATAGGATCTGTAGATTAAATATTTTCGCCAGTAAAACTGTTTAGTATGATTAAATTGGATGAAAGTAAATATTTCAGTGTCCTTTAAAAGGTATTTTTTCCAATTACAACAATCAAACACGGTTTTTCTACTACATGGGCTTTCCACCAATACAGATACTACACTTTTGGTTGTATTTTCTCCAAATATATAATATAACAAAAGACATCTAAGATTCAGGTTAGTCAATGATTTTAGTTACACTGTTTTTCTTTTAAAGCAAAAATAGATTTGCATGTCATAAAAATTTTTGTTGAATTAAACCATTCTATACCCGTATGTCTGCATATCGCATGTTAAGTAAAAAACCCTTTTGACACGAGCGTAGTTCTGTCTAACCAACCTGTTTTTTTTCATACCTTCCCCATATCATTTATACTCGTAGTTGCAATAAGTGCAATGCAGACTTCTCTAGTAATTTCTGAGATAAGATATTTTAAATATAAAATGTAAGCTTCTTAAGTTGTCTTCTGTTGCTAAGTGTTATGACAGCCAAAATTTAGCAGGAGTCGCTTTTTGGAATTTAGTATCCTTTTTGGATATCAATGGCTCGACTTTTCTTATCAGTTCTTAGCAGAACTTCAAAATCAGTGGCCAATATCCGTACAAGATTATAAAATTCTAATGCAGGCCCTAATGTACTGAATACAGAAAGTATATTACTTTCTTCGATAAAAATACTTATTCTGTTCGTCGACGATGCGTTTCAATCATCCACCATCTTCATTTCATTTTTAAGTCTTTGTAAAAACTTTTTTTTACAAAGACCTACTAGTTTCGCGACCTGTATGTCCGTCCGTCTGTCTGCCTGTCCGTGGGTCACAGCAAGGATCCTCAGAAATTATAGAAGCTAGTATGCTCAAATTTTGTGAAAAGGTCCAAAGTGATGATCCCTCAAAATTTTCGGTCTCACCAAAAATTTAAAAATTTTTAAGGGGGGTCCCACCTAATAACGAAGTAGACCTTAAAATTTTTTTTTAATCAAAGGTGGTCGAGTTTGGTATCAAATGGAAGGTCTTGCTTATAACTTTTAGATCATTTTATGCATCAGGGGGTCCAGGGGAAGGCAAAATGTTCGAAAATCGAAATCAACTGTTAGAACCAAGGAAGCGATTGCAGTTGCAGACATTAGAATTTGGCAGGTGATTCTTTAACCCAGCGTGGCACACTGAGGCCGGCTAGCGCTCAGTCGTGTCATGGATCTTCCGGGAAATCCTTTGCCTATGCTGGGCCATCTCACACATAGGGTCTTACATACAAAGGAAGGGAAGGATCGAGAGGATTCATTTCAAAAAATGAAAAAATATTGTTTTCAAACAACGTATAGAACCTTTTTATTTAAAAAGTCGCAATTTAATGAAATTTAAGTAACTAAACATATTACTTTACTAAAAATTGAAATTAGCTGTTAAAAAAATGATATTTGAATTAATCTACTAGAAAAATCCAACAGCTTATCTTTATACGGAAAAATATAAAAATTACCCACCCTTTGTACTGCTGCCGAGATCTTACAACTGGAGGGGGCACTGAAAAATAACCAGTGTCGTTTCTTCTTTCTCTTTTTCACACAACCAAGTAATCTGAAAAGAAATTGAAATATATTCACTATTCCTTTTTTTTCACTTTCTAATGTTTAAGAAATATGCCACTTATTTCATTAAAAATTATATCCTAATCCACTACTTTCAATTTTTTCATTCATCCCACTGTCTTCAATTTCAGAATGCAAACAGTTCATGTGTATTTTCTGTTCTTATTTTACGCGTGACCCAAACTTCAGACTAATTTGTATATTTAAGTGATTGTTCAAATTATGATTATTAATTGCTATTTCTGTGAACACTGGTTCTTAGTAGATACTTATGATATTTGTGATTGAACACTGTTTTTAAGTAAGCATGTATGATTCAAAAAACTTTTCACTTTAATTTTGCGTACGTTAACTGTCAATAAATAATTTGATATCACTTTTGTCACAAAAACTTATTTACTAATTAAGGGTGCTTTCTTGCTTCACGTCTTCCTTTACTGCCGCTACCACTTTTTTTGTTCTAACGCGGCTCCTCGTTTCAATCAGACCTTCTTAAAACTGGTCCCGCAACGCTATTCCATTCTCAGTCATCCATTGCCGTTCAGATTTCACGTAATTGAAGTTCTCTGTTAATCTTTCACACTTTCGCCAAATGCAATATTCCAATTGCATATATGGTGATTTGCATGTAACCACAATAGTGATCAGCTATATGTAAATCATCATCCACTCAAAATTATTTGCATTTGGCAAAACTAAAAGTATTTTTGCCCCTAGGAGAATTTGAGCCAACGGTCCCAGTAGAATTTCAGGTTAGGAATCCAACGCGCTAGTACTAGTAATAAACATAAGCAGTCGAGCAGCCCCGTGGTGATCAGGAGTGGCTACTCTTGAAGAGAGAAGGTGGTCACCCCATCGAAACTGCTTAGTTTATTTTTTAATAGTTTAAAGTAAACTGCATCCATCAAGTCTCCATCCTTTAGGCAGAACATCTTTAGGTTTAACATTCCCCTTGTAATGCAACGACCTTCTTCGGAGAAACTAGTGGTTACTTTTTGTAGATTGTTTGCGTTTGTTTCAAGCCTCTGTGTCCGCGAACTTTAACGAGGCAAAAAAATGTTGAATTACTGTAGAGTAGCTTAATTGACACAAAATAGAACATTTGTAAGGAGAGTAAAAATTGATCGGTACGTCTCGTACAGTAGAGTACGCGTGATAAATATTTTATAGTTTAGCTTCGTGGCTCGACAAGAACCCGCCTCATATGATCCCGCAAATGCTAGTGGTCAAGGACGTGTATGCGGTCGTTAAACGAAGCTAGTTAGCTGAGCTCGGTGTTGTTTATAGCTCGCTGACATTTATGCCAGATAATCGGCACCCGTGTCCGATATGGATATTTAGAAGAAAAAAATTTCATTACAGCATCCAACACTCAACTTCAATTGAGCAAAGCACTAGGAATCTTGCATCAATGTTATCATAATGGACAAGTATGTAGTGAAATAAGGTATAGAAACATGTCCGTAAAGGACTGCTGCCTTCGCGAAAGAGGATGGTAAGATCCGCCGAGATTGGCCTTGTTTGGGGACACGTGAATGCGCTGGCAGGCTAGCGTTGCGGTGTGGTGGGGCGAATTCTTTCCCCCAGCACAAGGACCCATTACAAAAGAATTTCATACCCACGAATTTCTGGGGTCAAATAAATGTCGACCGAAGTCGAAACAGAGCTAACCAACTAAGGGTCGGAGATTGCTGACGCAAAGGACAAACTGGACCTGGGGAAGACAGGCGGACTTAAGGGGACCTCGTTGTTACCGACGATTCTTATGGCCCCCAAATAAGAGTGGGGCATCCAGATGGAGGTGGTACCCCCTCGCACCCTTCCAACCGAATCAATATCCAAACGTAGACGTGGCCATATATTTCCCACTTGAGTGGAAAACTTATAGAAACATAATTTGCATGAATTTTCAAATGATAAATATAGACGTGGCCAATTTATGTTATAGAATTATGTGATGGAATCACATAACTCTATACCATAAGAGGGCACGCGAGCGGAAGGCCACTCTTCCCGGCAAGAGCCCCTTTGTACCTGCAGCCAGAAGAGCACATTGTCCTCTTCCTTTAACATGCCGTGATCGAATAGTTCATCCAAAGGTCCACTAGTTCCTGTTTGCCTCGTTCGTTTACCATCAATACCATCTTGTATCGTTCGAAGCCCTTCTACGCATAATCAACCGAATGGCAGGGACTTGTCTTGTCACAAACAAAACTTTATCGTAACAAGGAAATGATTTGGTTTTTTTTTTACTATCATTAAAAACATTCCACAAGACGACAATTCACAAGCGAAAGATTTCTCAGGAAAACGGTCGGGCGAAGTTTGTTTGGTTGCACTTTGCCACGTTTATTAACGAAATAATCCGTTGTTTAAAGCAGTAATCAGTCTTTTAATGTGTCACAAGAATATTGCACCATATAATCTATTTTGCACATTTCGTTTTTTTTTAACAAAAAGAGTTTCTTCCTTTTGTATCAAAACTTTTATCAATTACTACTGAGTGCAATGGGACCTGCAAAATGTCACGCACGTGAACAGTAATCGCGATTTGGAGATATCCGTCTCAAAATATCAATTTCGAATGAGATAACAGACATATTTAACATACATTCATCTGTTGTTTTGTCACTCCCAACTGTAGGAAGGTGAAATAACACGAAGTGACTGATCAAATTGTCATCATTTAATTGACTTGCATTTACACGAACAATAAACTTAGCACCGAGGAGGCATTATAAAGTTAAACTAGATGATTCATAAATGTAAACCGTGACACATCATTCAAAGGTGTTGGCATTTCATTGTAAATTCATAAATATTGAACCATTATAAGCACTATAGCTTGCTTTTCGATTTATATAACAAGAAGTTTGAGCTCCGACCCGTTTGCTTAAAACGTTTAGTTTCAATTTTCGATTGCAACTCTCTACGCACGACTTGCCATCCGACCCTTATAAGATCCCGTGTCCAGCTCCGATTCATAGCATATGCATTCGAATTGGCAATCATTAACGCTTATTTGATCAAATTCGATATTAAAACCGATGGGGTAGTGAAATAGCAAAATAAACTCGGACAAAATAGAAGATTAAACAACGAAAAATTTATATACCCTACGACGTTGTCTTGTTTTTCTTTTCGTCGTCGCGAAGTGACTGCCGTGAAGGTGCATAACAGACTCCCGATTCGTCCAAAATCTCTCTCTCTTTTTCATTACCGTTTGCACGGTAAATCGCATCAGCTGAATTCGATTGCCTTCGCCAATGTAATACACCGTTGGGGTGTACTAGATCAGCGTTCCCATACTCTAAATTTTATGTGGGAGACTTGAAATTTTTAAAAACAAAATTTAACTGAAGAAAAGAAAGATGAAAAGGATTTGAAATAGTAATAAAAGTCAAATCTCACTATGAATATAATTAAAGGGAAAGGAAAATTTATATAAAATTACATTTAATAATAATAATAAGTAAGAAAACTATTTTACAAATTACGATTATGAATGGAAATAATTAAATATTTTTCTAAATCTGCTTCTAAAATTTTGAATAGGAGATAGGAAGGTTTTCGAGCAATTTGCTTGTGTGACTGCTCGATTACTACATGTTTGTATGGGAATTAGGAGGAATGATTATTTTCTAGTTGTTACCCCATTGCAATCAATGCATGGGAACAACAAGCTGAAATAAAAGTGATATTCATTTAGTGGGGAAGGAAAATAAGATTATTTGTTGGTGAAGATAATGAGAAAATAAAATGAATAAATAATAACAATTATTTATTCGAGAAGAAAAAAATAGGATATTTCTATATGTAATAACAGAAAAAAAATTAAATTGATGATAGTATAGATTCAAGTAAATAAAAATGAGAATGTATTTTATAAGGTTTATGCGCACAATAGAAACGATATAATTATGCATTTACATAAATTAATGAACAGGAAAATGCCGGCACGCCCGGAATTCGCAACAAGGCGGAGGTGTAGCAGTAGCATTAAAAGTAGTTTCGTAGCTCCTAAAATTAGTAGCATTGTTTATTTATGTATATCTGCTGTCTTTATGTGTTTACAAAAAATTGCAACTCAGTGATTGTTTGTTGCACATAAATCAAACATTTTCCTAAAGCATTTATAATATTTTCATGGTATGTTTTGCTCAATTTACCAGAATTTGAAATTAAAATAACAATTGAAATATAACAGTTTCGAAATTTCACAAATTGAAACCTAATAGCTTCAAATATGTAAAGCAAAATTCGGTTATGATTCCAACATTGAAAGCTTTTTGAAAACAGCCCCGAATTGCCAACGTATTCATCTTATAATGAAAGTTAATTCAATTTTTTTAACTAAATTTATTGTATTATGTCGACGATTTTTGTGACGACCATGAATTATTGGCTTAAATATACAAAAATAAAAGGATTATTTTACTACGATAAAAAAAAACAAGAAAAGTAAGCAACATAATATTAATATTTGATAATTGCTTCCATTGGAAATACATATACAAAATTTTACCTACAGGATTTCTTCCTGGCGTGGCAACATTCTATACCGCTCTTGTAAAAAAAATATTGACACATAAATTATAAACGGCAACACTGACCAAACTATATTCATTTTGGAATGGATGCTGTGCGCATGGACCTCGATTTATTTGTATTTGGGGTTGCTGTACTCTGCGGCTTTGATGTGAACTGTTTTGAACATGATGCTATGATGCCATACTATGCCGGCATCAGAATCATCAACAACGACTTTAATGGCCATAGCAACAACAACAATGTTCAACTTGTTCCGCCGTCTTTGCTTATTTCAAGGATCAGTCCGAAGTGAGTTAAAGAGCCGGTGACATCGTGGTGCGGTGAGAAAAAGACTGAAAAACGGGAATAGTGTCAAGAAGTCGAAGTTAGTTTGTTGTGAATCATCTCGTCCTTGCGTCGGGATATTTTATATTCGAGTTTTCGCTCCTCTTTAAGTGCTTATAGTTTATAGACACCATGACTTCCGGAGGATATCGTGCAGCGCTTCACTTCCTGTTTTTAATATGCCTTTCAAGTGAGTTATATATTTCAATTTATTGGAGTGTGTATGAGTGTAAAGCCAGGAATCTCAAACAGGAGACTGCCTTTGGATAACAGCAGGAACCCGGGGACTCCATGCTGCTTTAAATGGAGGAAACTGTCTGAGAATCGACGCTTCCTTGTGTGAATGCGAATGTATCTTATGTTAATAATAATGTGCTTACGTGTAAAACTTCTCATTTCAAGCTTGGACTTTATTAGATGATTTTCTACCCACAATGTGGGCGGCAATACTCATGTCGAGTATTTATTTGAACTTGACCGCCAAATAGTAGACAATGCAGCAATTGACTTCCCTCTCAATGAATGAGTAGCATTCCCTACTCTGGGTGGAGTGTGGGATCTTCCTATCAGATTGTTTGTAAACACATGCCATGCCGAGTTCCCTAGTGGCTCATCATTTCGATTCACTGCATCCGCATTCTATGCGTGCGGCAAAGGAGAAAAGTTGAATGTTCAACCAGAAAGCGTCAAACATTTTATAAATGGATGAGATGGAATTGAGAATGTTGGTTTAATTGAGCATGATATCCATCAAGCTGCGGGTAACCAAGTGGTTAATAGCACTTAAATGTGTTACATGTTTTCTTACGTCATTTTAAATAAAGAATTCTTTTAACGGTAGCTATGCTTAAAATCCAGGTTTCTGAGAAAGACCATGTTGAGAGTCTCTCTGTATTTAAACTCCACAAAGTGTATCCCTATCAAAATGAAAGGCAATTTTCACAAACAGACAAAAAATCATAACTTGTGTTTGTGAAAGGATATATGTACGCTCAGTGCGCGAAATCATTATTCTATTCTTTGATGCTCAAAAAAGAAAACTATATCATAATAGGTACTACTTGTATATGGTGTATTCGTACATGTAGTGTAAGACGAAGATGATGCATTTATGAGAATGTTTCAACGTCTACTGATCAATTGTTAAGATTTCTGGACCAATGAAGGCTTAAAAATTAACAATGGGGGATAAATGGAAAAACTGCAATTATAAATCGGATACTTTGTAGTCGTAAAATATGTTTACAAAATGCTAACTTTGTATGCGACTAGTTGCTGAAGCATGGAGTACATGTAGTCAAATTAAATTTATGGCATGTGAATATGACAAGGCGTCTGAGTGCTTTTATCTCATGTACCTTAAACTCTCGGAATGCACCTGTTCATATTCCAATGCAAAGGGCGATGTGTTCCATTTGTATGTTTTTAATGCACTTTACTAAGGAACTGCATGCAGGGCCGGTTCTAGACATTTTTCTAGTGTAAGCGAACAGCATTCCGGCGCCAGAAGGATTCTTAGAGAAACAAAAACATTAGGGAATGTGTCCATATAATCATTTTTTATTATATACGACAAGGCCTCACTTGGAGAACTTCCGGGTGTTAACATTGGCGCAAAAATGTCTAGCTTTTCGAACAGTTCAACTCCGTCCATGTCACATTCTTCTCCGTCACTCAGAATATTGTGAAGTTGTATACAAGCGTCTTTCAAGGTCTTCTTGTCCCATCTATGAAGAATCTTAATATCACAAAGAAAACTAAAACTCTTGCTGTGGTTCTCCATGAGTTCAAACCTCTCATTAAGTGAGTTTATTCCTGCATCAAGCACCACAAAGAAAAATTTCACTTTGAATGATGCCAGTCCAGCCTGAATCGGTTCACCCTCACTCTCATACGAGAATTGCCTCTTGGTTTTCATTGGACGAACTTCGGTTTCTTTTTCAAATTCAGCAGAAACGCTTATTTTTTCGGCCAATTCTGAAGCGTCTATGATAATGCTATTAAGACCTTCATCATATCTCATTTTTCCCAAAAATGTCTGAACACTTTTCACGATGTCCATTGAAGTTTGCAAAGTGGATGAGGCTTTTTGCATGGTCTTATTCACCATGTTTATTTTAAAAAGGATATTAGGCCATGTTACCAGACAACACAAAAATTTGAATATTTGAAGTTTTCTTATTACTCCTACTGCAGTGTTCCTCCTAAAAACATCCAGGTTCTGGTCTTGGGAGACTTCATACAAAGCATCATAAATTTCCTCGATGTGATATCTAAGAGGTACTAAGGCTTCAATCCTACTCTCCCACCGAGTATTACTAAGGGGTTTCACTGTTAGAGTGGATATGTGTTTCATCGAAATACTCGACCTGTGAGTTGAACTGGAGAAAAAGTTGAACTTTTCTTGGATCGTACTAAAACAATCAACTGCAATAGGGCAAGAGAGAGCAGCATCGTTAACCACTAGATTCATGAAATGGTTACCACATGAGACGAAAAATGCCCTGGAATTCAAATCAAGTACTATTTTCCTGGACTCCAGCATACTTTCTTCTCATGTTGGAGCCATTATCATATCCCTGGCCCCTCATGTTTTTTAACGGGATGTTCCGTGTATCTAACTCACAGAGGAAGACTTCTGTGAGACCTTCACCTGTCGTATCTTTGATAGGCGCAAAGCCTTAAAAAATGTCCTTTTATTAACACTTCCTCATTTTTAACACATGTGACGAATCTCAGCATCAATGTCATTTGTTCTGTATGGCTGATATCAGGTGTACAGTCCAGTATTATAGTATAATATGCTGCTTGCTTTAGGTCGCTTATAATTCGGTCTTGGATCTTTGTGGACAAGAGATACATAAACTCATTTTGTATCTGTTTGCTTAAATAATGAACATGTGTCGCTTCGGAAGTAACCCTTCTTACATGTTCAGCCATGGCAACATCAAATTTGGAAATATACTCTACAAGTTTCAAAAAGTTACCATTGTTACGTTCGAAAAGAGACTCTTTTGTTTCTCGAAAAGCCAGCCCCTGAGATCTTAAAAATTGGGCAACACAAAGTAAACGTTTCAACACTTGGTTCCAGTGTTCTGTTTCAGCTCAAATGGTTCTCTCATGCTCTTTGTCGATAGTTCTATCCAAACGTAATCGCGATGACAGTTCACACCAAGATTTACAATTGTATATCTGAGTAGAAGATATCTCATGACTGGTCAAAATCTTGGTTAAGTTTTGCCAGTCAGAATATCCTTGGTCTCCAGCGGCAAGAGATGAATGCCCATTTCCAAAGACTTTGCAGGAAAGTAAAATACTGCGTTTTTTTAATTGAATACATCAACCAATTCCTATGGACTTGTTCCTTATTGCTAAGTTTTCTTGTGAAATGAAGTGAAGAAAATTTTCTACCCTTAGCATCAATGGGAAGGTCAATGTCCGTAACTTGCAGAGGACCACGCTCAATAAGAAGTTTTCGTATTTCATCCGTGATTTTTAGCTCTCCACAGTCCATCGATAGTAGCGTGACGTGCCTCCGGACAGCTTTTGATCCTAAAATACAAATCCAATTCTAAAATTTTTTATCGTCTGATTTGTAAAAAAACTAATCTTTAATGAGCTGTTTCGTTTTTTGAATAGTTAATTGATATAGCTCCATTCAATAATTAATTGTTACATGAGCTTGCTCCTTGTAAAATAAGTAATTGCTAGTAACTAACCTAAACTGCCAGCAGCTATTGGGTTTTGCATTATTTTATCAAACATTGCAACACCCAGCGTTTATATTTTATTTTTTACATGGCCAGCAATACAACAGAAAGGCAATAGGTAATAACAAGGATGAAGGACGGAAACAATGGAAGGGTGCTGGGACTCAAAACAATTAATTAAACCTTTTAAATTCGCCCTTATGAATTTTTGATTTATTGGAAATTTATATTTTATCACCAATGAAAGATAAACGATAAACGTTGTCATACAATTGAGTGTATAAGAATACAGTAGACTCCCGATTATCCAGAGTAGATTAACCATGATCGCAAAAAGAAAAATAAATAAATTACGCAAGTTAAATGTATGTTAAAGCGGCAACCAAAATGTTGAGCGTGAGAAGGCCCATCATCCCGCGCGCAGACTATAGAGTTGTCATTGTTTAATTCACCGACCACCGATGAGTCATGCATACCCCGATCCCGCGTCGCACCAATACTATTAGGCTAATATAGACTCCCCAATATTATTTGTTTTGTAAATAAACCTGACTAAACAAAGTTAAAAGGTATATAATGTATAAATGTCTTACTGCTTATTAAAGCTTAGCTTTGCACTTATTTTATGTAAATTAAATTTTAAAGTTAGGCCTACATTAAGTATTAACTTAATTTTTTATCTCTTTGATGCCTTGTCTATGTTCTTTTGCGTGCTGCAGTTTTCTTTTGCGGCTGAATGATCCCGAGGGCTTTTCACTACTACTGCCGGCACTAGTACTAGACAAAACTTGCGTTTAATAAACATAAAAGCACTAGATTGCGAATGGGTTAAGCCGTGTTTCGTTTTCTATGGTTAGGATGGAACGATAGAATGTCTCAGTACCGCATGGCATGAGGCAACTGAACTGAGGCAGTAGATGGCAGAGCGACGCAAGATGCGGTGGAGGGGGAGAGGCGTCTGCCAGACGAGTCCAAGTCGATGATGGAGGCGTGCACGATAGACGAGTCCATTTGTTATTATTTGTGGTTATTGTTATTTGGGAATAACAATTAATCAAGTAGTGGGAGTATGCGCAAGGTATATACGATTTTTCCTAACCCCTTACTCCTACAATCTGGTGATGTGAATCAACTTTCAACCTCTACTCTAGTCTCCTTCTTTAATACTGAACATTGGAGAGCTATACTTTGCTTGCCCCTTAAACCGGCCCTGACTGCATGACCATATATCTTTCTTCTCTTAATATTACAAATTGGGTGATATGAAATAAAATTCGAAAATATTTGAAATATATACAAACTAATACCACTAATTAAGTCAATCACTCACCACGCAATGTCCATAAAATGAAATTTAATGATTTGTTCGAAACAAATCATTAAATTCCATTTTATGGATATTTATCTAAACATCCCTAAATCAATCAATTAGAATCACATCCCCAAGTATAAAATATTAGCTTCATCACTCTTCGAGCTACTCCTGACAATTATGCTCAACGTTCGTTTGTATACAAATACGAGTAATGACCAGCGGGGGAGAACAAGATCAAACAATGAAAGCCAGAAAAATAAGTAAGTTCGAAATCACCACCCCCCAATTCACTGGCTTAATTGCTTGTCATCTGTCTAGTTTTAGAAGAGCTCTTGACTTTGAAATGGGCTCGCCACATTAAATGGTGCATTTAACACATAAACAGAAAATATTTTAGAAAGTATCTTTCAAGTGTGGCATTTTATATTTAGATTCAACATCACGGGGATACTACCATTGATATGTATTGGCGGATGGAGACTAATAAACGTAAATATTGACGGTTTCATCTTTGACTAATTGCTAGAAATTATTTCACGTTTCCGTTTGTTGATATGGTTCGTTTTATTTCTAGACTCAAGTCATTAAGAAATTTAAACGAAACGTTTGTAGCATGTCAGCCAGGTATGTAAGAGAGATGCCCAACCAGGAATGATTTAAATTTAATTTGTATAAATTGTGGCTAATAGACATCTGGTTTGTTTTGAATACAACTGGTTCAAATGCATATGAGCTCTTCATTCAGGATTATTTGAAAAGATTTGTTTCTTCTTCTTCGATGATGTTACAGTCTAATCCTGATCTTTGCATCCCGTGTACATCGCATCCAGTATTCTCGATATATTGGCCTGTGGTGTTCTACTGTCTTCGTGAATTGAATCCTCGCATCGTTCCCCTGGCTTTCTTCGCTAGTAAACGATCTTGAAACCATCCTTTTAACACCTTTCTAGGTACTTTACCTCCAAACATACATAGCTTAATCAAGAGAGGTCCAATCAAAACACACTATGTTAATTGTAAATAGAATGGAAAGTTTTCAGGGAATTATGTTAATATTTATTACAGTAGAAGGATCTATGATAATTATGTGTCAAATAAAATATCGCCCAAACGCTCGCCGCGGCTACGATGGCATACTTTCATCCGATCGTCCATATTTTCAATGATTCTGAGACATAATTGAGGTTCAATATTGTTAATGTACGGAATTATCTCATCTTTTAGTTCTCGAAAAATATCCCCAGGGAAAGAAGTCCAACGGTGTCAAATCACATGATCGTGGCGGCCAAGTAACATCGCCACAACGTGAGATAACACGGCCATTGAATTGAATGCTTCATTGGCTGTGTGGCAAGTTGCACAATCCTGTTGAAACTCTTATCGTTCAGGTCCATAATCTCAATTTTTGGCGACAAGAAGTCCGTTATAATCTCACAATAGCGAACACCATTCACGGTAACTGCTTGGTCGTCCTCATTTTCGAAGAAGTACGGCCCGATGACGCCGCCAGCCCATAAATCGCACCAAACAGTCACTCTTTGCGGATGCATCGGCTTTTTGACGATCACTCGTGGATTCTTATTTGCCCAAATGCGGCAATTCTGCTTAACGAATCCACTGAGGTGAAAGTATGCCTCATCGCAGAAGAAGATTTTCTTTGTAAAGTCACCATTCCCTTCTGTCTGTTCAACCAACTTTAGGAAATAATGCAAGTACGGTTAGGTTAGAGTTTATTATCGTTTATTTCCTATTAACTATACACAAGTAACAAAAGATTTGCATGGCGTTTGTTGTATTAGTTTTTCGTTGAAGCACTATTGATCGACTGTCATGTTTCTCTTATCAACTCGACATCCACATAATATTTTCGTGTGTGTGCTGCGTCGCATTGTACGTTGACGGCCCGGCTGCCACATAATGTGTCTCGATGTGTGTGGTTGGCGTCGTTTTCCTGACGACGCCTAAAACGTTCGTCGCTACACTACTCCCTTCTGAGTGGCATTGGTGGTGTAGTAAAATGTCATGATCTGTATGGTGCCTCGAACATACTTGCTTTTTGCTTGGTGGGTACGTTCTTGTTCCTGCGGGCGGCGTATTGATTGGTGTTGGGTGATGCTTTATATACACACGAGGCGATCACTGCAAGGTTGGTTGCAAGTGTTTATGAGCAGGAGCAACCTGTTTGGTTGTCGCCTAACTTCGGGCTGGCTGCATAGATACTGACGTATAGGGTGTTGAATTTACGCTTATCGGCTCCGATGTATGATCGTGAGGATATTCGTCTGATGAAGCTTCAAAAACGTGGGTTTGAGGCGCTCCGTCAACACGTTGACTAGTCGGCCATTTACTTCGATCGTGTAGACGACGTTCGACAGGCGATGCACTATAAGATGTGGTCCCGTATACGGGGGTGAAAGTGGCTTACGAACGGCATTGACGCGCATAAAAACATGTGGACAGGAACTCAGCTTTTTGTTGATGAAGACTGGTATGTCGCTATGACGATGTGTGTGCACGGGCCTGATTGATCACATGACATCCCGAAGGTGAACAATAAAATCATGCCAGTTGACAGAGGAACTGCTAGGGCTAACGAATTCTTCCAGAATGGACAGTGCAGTTCCGTTAAGCAACTCTAAACACGAGGCCTGTAACTCTTCCTTGAAGCGGGGGCGCAATCCCAGTAATACGGTGGGAAGGATATCGTGCCGAAACGAGTAACCCAATTGTTAAATAATGTTTTTGCGAGGGTATCTGTGGTCTGATCTGCAATGGGGTGAATCGGTCGATGACAGTCAAGCAATATTTATAACCCTGCAACGGAACAAGATGCTCCACAATATCGACGTGGATATGGTGAAAGTGAGCATCGGGCATCGAAAAAGGCTGTACTGGGTTCTTGATGGCGAGGAGCTTTAGAGTGCGTTCCATCATGAACGAGCCCAAACACGGACATCTTTTTTTATGTTTGTCCACCCGTATCTCTGAGCTATAGCCTTGCCTGTGGCACGTTCACTGGGATGCGCTAGCTGATGAAGCATTTAAAATACTTTCCTTCTTCACGTCAGCGGAACGAAGGGCCTTAATCGTTGCAATGACTTGACGCATACTATCCATCACTTGAGCCTATAGGCTTGCGGACAAGTTTTAGGGATGTAGTGTTAGAACGAAGTAGTCCTTGCAGTTCGACATCTCGTTCTTGCCCTTTCATCAGTTCAGATTCATCAATTACTGTGGGCATCGTGATCTCTTACAACGACGAGAACGTATCGGTGACATCATTACTTGCACCCACGATAAAGCGGACATCTGTTGAAAACTGCAAAATATAATCAAGACGTCTGATCTGGCGTGGCGACGCTTTGCTTACAGACTGAGCAAATGCATACGTTAGCGGTTTGTGATCCGTGAGGATGTAGAAACTAGAACCTTCTAAATAGTGCTGAAAATGTCTGACGTTGGAATATATAGCTAGCAGTTCGCGATCATATATACTATATTTACTTTCGGGAGCGGACAACTTCTTCTGGAAAAACGCCAATGGTAGCCAATTATTATTCTGCTCTCTCTAAAACGGCGCTTACTGCAACGTCAGATGCATCGGTTCATTGGCTTGAAAGTGGACTAATAGAACAGCATTGGCGAGACTATTTTTACAGTTTATAAATGCATCAGTAGTTTCTGGGGTCCATTTGATGACGGTTTTGTCATTCTTTTTACGTCCAGTATACAAGTCATTGAGTGGAGCCTGTAGTACCGCAGCATTATGAACAAACCGCCTGTAGAAATGTATTGTTCCTAAAAACTGCCGAAGTTCCTTAACCGTAGTTGGTGTTTTAAAATTTCGAATGGCGTCCACACGTGAATTTATAACTTTTTCGTCGATAACGTACCCCAAATACTCTAACCGGCTGATTCCCAGCTCACATTTGGCTAAATTGATAACAATCCCGTATTTCGATAGACGCTGAAATACAAATTATAGGTGCTGCACATGCTCTTCCTTCGTTATTTAGGTGATCAATAAATCATCAACATAGCACACGGAAAAATCTAGTCCATGAAGCGACTCGTCCATGAATCGCTGGAACGTCTGTGCAGCGTTTCGAAGACCAAATGTCATTACAGTGAATTCATAAAGCCCGAATGGCGTAGTGATTGCAGTTTTTGGAATATCCTCTTCAGCTATCGGAATCTGGTAAAATGCTCGGAACAAATCGATCTTTGAAAAATACTATGCACCGCCTAAATTCAGTGAGATGTCCTCAATGTGTTGCATCGGGTACTTGTCTGGCAAGGTCACGGCGTTCAGTCAGCGGTAGTCTCCGCATGGGCGCCAGCCATCATTTTTCTTAGGTAACGATGTGCAAAGGGCTTGCCCATGGACTTTTGGAAGGTCGACAAAATGCATTGTCAAGCATTTAATCCATTGCCATTGTAATATAATGCTTCGTGCCATGAGTTGGAGCATGTGCAGCTACTGCAGGGTTAGTGAGTCCCGGAAACTCTCTGAGGAGTGAAGCATACGTTAATGTTGCATTCACGGTAGAATTCTCTTTTTGGTTGTATTCCTCGACTTTTCCTTTAGCAGAGGCGTTCTTACTGGGATCTAATAATTTGGATTTTTTTGAGATCTACCACCAAACCGAAATGCCGAATAAAGTCTGCGTCTAGAATAGGTCGTGATACTTTGGCCACGGTGAATCGCCACTGGACAATTCGCGGTAGACCCAAGGAGAGGGTTAGAGCTCGGTCACCGTATGTATCGATGGTAGTTCCCTTCACTGTAAATAACTTGAAGGCTGACAATGAGTGGGCGGGGTGCTTCCGGGATACTGGAATGACAGATATGTCTGCTACCGTATCGATAAGGAACCTCAGCTTTGTTTTACTGTCAAAAATTTCGAGGCGACTTTTAGATGTGCCACTAGCTGTCGCCTGTTGGGCTAGCGGCTCGATTATTTCCCGCCTGCCGCTTGAAGAATACACATGGTTGTCTGTAACGCTTTGCTTTGGCGCCGAATCGCTGGTGTAAGAAACAAATTTGACTCTTTTTGGACGGAGTAGCCGGCCGGTATGATGATTGGCACGAACTACACGTAGAAGCGACACTCTGTCTTGCAGAAGCTTGAATTCGGCTAAGCTCTGCCCCTATCCCCGCAATATTTTTTACCAATCGCTCATACTCCGGCGTTGAGTGTGACGTTGCACTATTTTGAATGTATGCTACGTCTGAGGCGGTGACGCTAGTTACTCGATCGCTATCATCAGCCGCCAGAATGGCTGCCACATAGAGTGGTAGTTGCTGTAGCAACAGCGTTTTCAACAATTGGTCTGGAATAAACTTGCCTGCCGCGCACTGTAATCGGCGCAGGAACTGTGAGGGTCGGAGGTCTTCCATCTCCATGTCAAACAACACCTGGCACGTTATCTCCTCGTCCGAATGTAGCCAAAAGCCTTTTCTTTAACGCGTCATATTTGGTAGATTCAGGCGGCGTTTCAATAATATCGGCGACATGCAGTAATGTCTGCATTTTCAACTTCGCAATTACCCTGTCGAACCGGGCCGCGGTAGTTACTTTGTGTAGTCGAAATTGGGCTTCGATGCGCGCGAACCAAAGGTCTGATTTGCTATACGTCGTTTTTCACTGCCATAGACGTGCTGAGGGTTTATACTTCAATTCCATTTACGTTGAGTAATGTGTCCAGCATCGTCGGGTCACCAATTTAGGAAATAATGCAAATACGGTTTGGTTAGAGTTTACTATCGTTTATTTCCTATTAAGTATGCAGTAGTAATAAAAGATTCGCTTCGCGTTTGTCGTATTAGTTTCTCGTTGAAGCACTATTGATCGACTGTCATGTTTCTCTTATCAACTTGACTTCCACATAAAGTTTTCGTGAGTGTGCAGCGTTGCATTGTAGGTTGACGCCTGGTTGCCACATAATGTGTTTCGATGTGTGTGGTTGGCGTCGGTCTCCAAACAAAGCCTAAACCGTTCATCGCCACACCATCATTCGGCGTATTGCCGACACTTGAAATGGTCAGTAGGCTTCAATTCTTGAGTCAATTGAACCTTGTAAGTGAGTAAATTCAAATCTTTATTCAAAATTCGCATCAGTGATATTCGTGAGATGTTCAACTGTTGGATATGACGACGAATCGAGATGGACGGCTCTTCTGCCTCACTCTCGCGAACAACAGCAATGTTTTCCGCAGAACGAACTGGGCGAGCATGCACAGGTGATTTCACTTTTCCTACAGACCCAGTTTGCTGAAATTTGCGCACAATTCTCCCGATTGTGGACACATTTGGTCGATCATGCTGAGCAAAAAGATCACGAAGTGCACGAAATCCACTTTGATTTGAACGCCCTCGTAAAAGGCTTCAACAACCTTAACGTGCTGCTCAACTGTATTAAAGTTGGGCGAAAAACTTGACGTGAAGGTGTGACTCACAATTAACATCGTGCATTATGATTGCACCACCCTTTATATTGAATTCTTTCCGTGTCTAATATCCTTCTCCTTGCTTAATATTTTTCAGAGAACTTGTCTTATGAAATCATCTATTCTCGTCAGCGTCCATATTTCGCATCCATAGTGAAATATACGCATCAACGAAATTATATAAATCTTAGTTTGAATTTTCGATGCGGTTTCTCGGAACGCAGCAGAAAAATTTTATTGCCTATGGATATATGCCACTAAATCTCGTTGCCATCCTTCGACAGCTAAAACCCTTAGTATACAAAATTATCTACTTGCCAAAGTCAAAATCGCCAAACGAGATCTTTTTTCGATTTGGGGCATTAGCTGATTTTGTTTTTTGTTGATCGTTAGTGTCACCTACTGTGCTGACTGAGCTAAATTTTGGAAGGTGTCAACGAGAAACTTTAAAATCCTGCCGTTTTTATCAGTGTATGCTATATATGGTACGCTAGAGAGGCGTCCATAATAAAATTTAGGTGATTTTCCTCACTATCCTCGAGAGAATCTTCGAGGTAATCCAGGTAAGCAGCTTCTGCATGATTCGTGTCTTCGGCACCGTAGCAATCTTCAGCGTTGCTATCCTCCGTTTGTTCCTAAAGCTCAAAGTTGTATAAGCTTTGGGCTTTCCTTGGGAAATTTGAAGAGTCGTTCGACCTTTTGTTGAAGGAATATTTGTAGGTCTATTGATATAATCCACTTGATACATTTGAATAGATGGGTCGACTTCCATAGGAACAGGGGACTTAGGTTGAATAGGCCTTGGTGGAGTATAATTTTGAGGGGTTGGTGCCATAGATCTCTGGTGCATTCTGTTGAAGATTTGATTCCTTTCCTGAAAACCTATTTGCTGTCGGCGAGGGAAGGGGGTACTGGCTTGGCAGCATAAGAGTTAAGCTGAGGGTTTTGGATCTGGTTAATGTGTGCTGAAATTGAATTAACAAAGTGTCCCTTATGAATAGTATGATTCCTAAAATTCAAATTTTGGAACTCAAAGCAGGAAGCATAAGCTTCTGGGAGCATTTTGGGTTTCTGGGCTACCAACATTCCTGACAAATCTACGTTTAATCCTCTCATGAAAACATCCAGTGCTCTGTTCCGATAATTTTCGGTGAGCGCGGAGATAGTTTCACTATAGAAGTCTTTGGTTTTAATTTTATTTACCAGCGGTGAAAGCTGGTGATTTACTGCAGCATAAAGCTCATCTAGGCTCTGGTTTCTTTGTTGTATCGAGTGTAGTTGATGCTCCAAGGTACGCACATCACGTTTATCCGAGTAATGAAGTGATAAACATTGCTTAATGCTAGACCATTATCGAATATGTTATCGAAGGAGATCTAGAGACATGAAGGAAGGAAGATGAGCGCGCATTGAACGCCAGATCAGGAAGGGTTCTAGATAGTGTTAACTAAAAGAGTGAAGAAAGCTGCAAACAAACTCGTTCAATAAGTACCAGAAAATAAAGTTCCCACGGACACCCAAGAAGAAAAAGACCTTATGCCAAACAGGAGGGAAAGAACCCTGGCGAAGATTCCGGCAAGATGGCTGGGCCTACGCAGAACTTGTAATGATTTTTTTAATGCCCGTGTAGGACACGGGTGTCGATGGTCTGGCATAAGTGTCAGCTAGCTATAAACAACACCGAGCTCAGCTAACTAGCTTCGCTTAACGACCGCGTACGCGTGCTTGAAGACTGGCATTTGCGGGATCATATCAGGCGGGTTCTTGTCGAGCCACGAAGCTACACTACAAAATACTTATCACGCGTACTCTACTCCACAAGACGCACCGATCATTTTTTTTTGTCTTTAGAAAAGTTCTATTAGGTGTCAATTAAGCTACTCTACAGTAATTCAATATTTTTTTTGCCTCGTTAAAGTAAGCGGACACGGAGGCTTGAGACAAACGCAAACATTACACAAAAAGCAACCGTTACTTTCACAGAAGAAGGTCGTTGCATTACAAGGGGAATGTCAAACCTAAAGATGTTAAAGTGGCTGAAGTGAACCACTCATCTCTGCCTTAAGGATGGAAACTTGACGGATGCAGTTTACTTTACACTAGCAAAACAACAAACTAAGCAGTTTCGACGGGGTGATCACCTTATCTCTTCAGGAGCAGCCACTCCTGATCACCACGGGGCTGCTTGACTGCTAATGTTTATTACAAACTCCTGCGGGATATCAGGGGAAATGTAAGGCCTGAAGACACCAACACTGTCATCAAAGTAGTACAACCAACGCGGCCGGGCCACATACTAGTCAAATACAGAGCAGAGGCTGACAATCAAGAAGCATTCTGCGACGCAGTAAAGAAAGTTCTCGGCAAATGCAGCCTCACTCAAGCCGATGGCAACGATCGAAATAAGAGACATTGACTGTGTCACGGACCTGGCTGAGGTAGAAGAAGCCATCAAAAGGGAGTTCCCTAGCGTGGGCATAATAAAAGCTAGGCTGACATTAGAAAACCATAGGGGACAACGCATGGCCATCATTGGCTTGACCGAAGTTGATGCCGAACAATTTCTGAACAAGGGCATAGTAAGAATAGGGTGGGTTGTCCGCAGGATACAACAAAGAGCAGCGGCTTGTCAATGTTTCAAATACCTTGACTATAGCCATAGCACACAAGTATGCAAAGAAACCAATAGAAGTTCCCTATGCTATTAAAATGCGGTGAAATGGGACATAAAAGAAACTGTATTCTTTGCAAGGATGCTGATCCAAGACTGAATCTTGGGCACGCCTTGGGATCAAGGAAATGCTGAGTTTTCTAGGATGTCCTAGCCAAGGTAATCAGAATTTCGATGACTCGCATCTTGCAACTGAACTTGCACCGCAGTTCAACCGCTTAAAACCTGCTTGAGCAGTTTGCGAGAGACATAAAAGCCGACTTTTTGCTGCTGAGTGCGCGACACTACGATGAAAGTTCTGCATCATAGTATCGTGATGAAAATGGTACTGCTGCCACCTGAGCTCAGAATAGTGATTCCTGGGCGGAGAGTTTGGTTTGGGGATGGTTTCGTGTAGGTTCGGTACTCAGGGACCACCTTCTTTAGTGTGTACCTTATGCTTTCGAGGGCAGTGTCTCGAATACAGACGGCTACGTGCTCACTGGGGGAGACTTCAACGCTAAAGCAATCAGATGGGGCACGCTTCAAGCAGATCCACGGGGAAAACGAATTCTAGAAATGGCGGCCTGGACGGCACTCGTCGTACTAAACACCGAAAATACGTCAACTTTCCATCGTATCGGCTGTGAAGAAACTACAACGGACGTGATATTCGCCTCGGGGTCCTTAGTACAGAGAATACACAATTGGAGAGTATTAGAGGACTACTCAGCCAGTGATTACCAGTGCATTCTGCTTGAGATCAGTGTTGTTGCCTCCTGACGTTCGTGCTCTCGACTTTCTACAATTGGGTGGAACATCAGAAGGATGCACGTCGAGAGGTTCATCACGGCGCTCCGCTTCAGGGAGATTCACAGGAGATAGGAGAACTGGTAGCTCAAGACGTGGTGAACTCAACTATGAGCATTATCACTACTGCTTGCAACGCTTCCCGGCTCCGTCAAAAACCCACGCACGGCAAGCCCCAGTGTATTGGTGGTCGACTAAAATGGCTGAAAAGCGAAAAGCGTACCACAAGCTTCGGCGTGAGGATCAACGGGCGTGAAACCGTGATGAGGCATACAACCGGGTAGCAGCATATAAGTCGGCTAGGAAATGCCTTCGCAAATTGATTAACAACAGTAAAGCTCGCTGCTGGCAAGATCTAGTGGACAGTGTGAACAAGGATCCGTGGGGCCTTGGCTACAAGCTAGTATTGTGAAAGCTTGGTGCCCTACGGATGCCTTGCGTACATGATGACGAGATGCTGCAGGCAGTCTTTCCCGCCCACCCCGTCCATGTTGACGCTGTCCACGGTGAAGCAGCAATCGAGTGTCCACTCTTCACATAGCCGAAACTGGAAGAGCCAGTCCTTTTATTGAAAACGAAGAAGGCTCCAGGTCTAGATGGTGTTCCAGCTAAGGTGTCGCAACTTGTCTGTCACTATTGTCCCAACTTGGTGCTCAGCACATTCAACGCTTGCCTACGGGACGGGATTTCTCCGGTACGGTGGAAGACAGTGAAGCTCGTGCTGAGGAGCAAGGCTCATGCTGATCAGCAAGAGAAAGGGAAATCTCGGATCGCCGTCTGCATACCGCCCATTGTGCATGCTAGACACGGCCGGGAAAGTGCTAGCAAAACTCATCAAGGGAACACTCATTGACGCAATTGTTGCTGCTGGAGACCTATTTCCTCGGAAGTACCACTTAAGAGCAGGACGTTTCATCATTGATGCGATTACAGAGGTGGTGAGTGCGGTCCAAAAGACAGAGGTATATAGCCGCATTAAGCGACGGATCGTTCTATTGATGGCACTCGACGTTAGAAACGCCTTCAATTGCGCTAGATGGCTGGATATTCTGGATACGCTGGAAACGTCTTTTCAAGTTCCAGAATATCTGATGCGGCTTCTGAGGGATTACCGAAAAGGCGGAAGCCTGCTTTCCAACACGGAGCAGTTCTAATGAGGGATGGAAGTTACATCGGGTGCTGCCCAAGGATCTATCCTTGGTCCAGACATGTGAAACGTATCTTACGTTGGGCTATTGTGACTGGAGATAGGCCGTGTGGATGATATTGTGGCTCTGATCGCTGGCTGCACCGTTGAACAAGCGCAACTTGTGGTATGCTGATGCGCCGAGTGAGAGACAGAATAATTGCTCGCGGGCTCATTTCAGCACTGAAAAAAATCGAAGTGATCACCTTTACAAAAAAGAGAATCCCTAGAAAAAAGATGATCAGTTTTGGAGAAATGTTCATCAAACCGAGTCCGGCGGTGAAGTACCTGGGGCTACTTAACGACTCAAAAATGAGTTTCTCTGGGCACATCAGGCCAACGGCTGAGAAAGTTGCTTCGGGAATATCAGCTCTCAGTCGACTTATGGCCAACGTAGGGGGACCTATCCCGCCAAGAAGAATCCTCTTCATGAGTGCTATAGGGTCAGTGCTCCTGTACAGAGCAGAAATGTGGAGCGAAGTTCTCAGTAATGAGGTATACCGAAAGCGCTTGGCACAGGCGCGGAGAAGAGGAGCACTGAGGATAGTATCCTCGTAATCAACAGTCTCTGATTCGGCGGTGAGAGTTATTGCCGGCATGCTACCTGCTGTCCTCCTTGCTAGAGAGCGCCGCACTATTTACCTGCATCGAAACGAGGCAGCAATTTTGGGTGAATTGCACGAGGGGAAGATGGACTGCGCACCTTATTCAGAATCTGAAACCTTAGCGGAATTGAAAGCATGGTGAGATTGATTTCTATCAGACCCAGCTTTTGAGCGGGCATGGATGTTTTTAGTTTTACCTGCACAAGATGGGTAAGTCACGGTTCACCGATTGTCGGTTTTGCTCAGGAAATAAGACGATGCCTGCCACACATTTTTTGCGTGCACAACAGTGGACAAACTGTGACAGAACCTCTACAGGGAGATGGGAGAGCTCACCCCGGATAGTATAGTCGTGGTGATGCTTAAATCGGTCGACAAATGAAACCAGGTGAAATATAATGTTCGGGTATTCCTAACACATAAAAGGGCCTCACAGCAGCCAGATATTTTATGGCAAGGGTATCGCTTGTCTGGCAATTCCTTTGTCCCTCTTCTTTCCCTCAAGAATAGGGATCCCGCAGCTTGAAGGCACCTCACGCTGTATTAACATGAGACCTGGCTCGCAGTAATGTATCACATGGTTCCAGGCTGGGTTACCGGGTTGACATGGGAGGCGTTTAGTGGGTAGTCCATTCGCTTACGAGGATGAGAGTTCTACATTGAGTACGTAAATGGCATTCACCCCCCCAACCACAAAAAAAAAACCTGATTTTCTCGTGCTACTTTCTCCTTACATTCATCATTACACCAATAATTTCTGCAGCCGATGGGATCCCTCGAAAAATAATGAAATGGATGTAGTAAGTAACTTTTTCATTTTATTATTTCATTTTAGGGTTCCATACTATGTTACAAAGCAATATTGAAATTTTGACCTTTCTATATGCCTGTCAGAGAACTTTTTTCAAAGGCACCCAACTTTGTATTCGTATCAGAAGTCATCAGCTTCTCGAAAGTTTTGCACCAGGATTGTTCAGTGTGAGGTTGACCTAGCCTGAAAGTTTCATCAGAATTGAAATTATAATAATTTGAATTTTCATATATAATGATGATAACAATGCACGATTTTCCTATTATATAAACTTTCGAAAAATTCAGCCATTTTTTACAGGATCTTCTTGAAAATTTCAGGAAAGACGAATAACTTAAATTATCTTGAGACCCTGTAAACTGAACAAAATGCCAGCATAATACGTAGAATCCATATCTTTATCCCCATCCTTCTTGCATTGTCAAAATATTCTCCAACATTTAATTCTCGAAGTCCTCAAAATTGAAATTTTTCGACTAAAATATGCAAGACCTTATCCACTCATATATTTACCTTCTGGTTCGTTAACCATGCGGACATTCATCTCATAATAAGAAGAATAACTTTGCTCCCGCTTTCAGCATTTCAACAGGATGTAAAAATGAGTTCACAAACATTGGGCTTACTGCTTCCTCTCAAAAGTCATCCGGGCTATACACTTTCTGATTTATGCATATGTGACGGAGAAGTGACACAAGTATACCGCTCTCATTATGTACATATAAGATATGTCATATCTGCAAGATGCATGTAGAAAAACTTAAAAGTACACATCGAGCTCCATGAAGATGCACATTGAGAGTCCTTGTGTGGTAGTTGTTTCCACCCATTATTTCTGGGGAGACAGTTTTAACTAATATCAAGTGACGAGCTTTGTCGTTTGTCTGAAAAGTGTCTGGCACACCAGCCTGAAAAGCAGCTCAAGCGATGATGCGAGGAAAATAAATATTGTTTGTTATGGTTTATTCTGTAAGAAAACAGGCGCAGGATGAAATACACGGTCACATGACCATAGTAAAGTGTTAATGGAGTTATGCTTGTGCATAAGGATAGTAGATAACATGACTTACATCGATAGACTTGAAGGATTATGCTAAGGAGATGCTGTTTTTCAATAAAATTGTTTAGTTTTTTTTAATGAAATTTCTCTCAAGGGCAGAAATATGAGGGTTCTACCTATGTTATATTTTGTAGAATTTATAAATGCATTTGCTTGTACTTGTACATAATTAAATAATCAAACTAAACACTAGCTAAATTTGATCAGTTTATCATTTCATGCATTTGATGAACTGACACATGGCGTTTCGCCCTATCAACGCATCATCAGGCTATCGACTAATTTACTAATCGGTTAATACAAATTATGTGCTATCATTAACAGGATGTTGCAAATTGAATTTAATAACTCGTCACTAGTTATTTATTGTACAGACAAAAATTATGTGCTTTCAATAACGGACTATTATAGACGACATCTAGTTGATCATTCTTCTTCTTCTTCGTAGCACTACAGCCCCTCTCGGGCCTTTGCTTCCTGCAAATAGCGCATCCAACTGTCTCGGTCCATTGACCGCGTTGATCATTAATTATGCTGAAGTAGTTTTTTCCTTTGAGTGAGCAGATATGTTCGGACTTCTTTGAATCATCTTCAGTGTCAAAAGGATGTGAAGACGGACACAAAGACCTAATATCCCTCTACCTGGCCTAATCTAAGGCCTACCTGCTTACCCCATCCTACGCCTTTATAAAGTCATTTTTTCCACACATTCTTTAGACAATGAAGATGATTCAAAGGGGTCGAAACGCATCTGGTAATTTAAAGAAGCAACTTCGCTGTAGACAGTCCCAAGCCCGTTTGAGAAAGGAGGAGGGAACCACTTGTTTCCCTAACCAATAGCTTCCATGATTCCTCATCCCAAACCCTTCATTGTGGATAGGGAGTTCAAATCGCACGTTATTGATTTTAAGGCATTCAATGAACGGTTGTGAACGATCCGTATAAAAGCGAAACTCTTCAAAATCTGGCTGTTTGATGTTCACGCCAAGACCAAAGACAAGGACAAAGAAACAAAAGAAACGTTCTACAATCACCTGGAAAGACATTGCCTACAAACGACACAAAAATAATTCTGGGCGGCTGCAACGCTAAGGTTGGCAGTGAGCTATCTCATCGGGGAACGACTGGAGGATATAGCCTCCACGGTGAAACAAATGACAACGACCAGCGCCTGATTGACTTTGCATATAGCAGAAAGCTAGTCATATATTCGACTTGCTTCCCACATCGACGCATTCATAAAATGGCCTGGATATCACCGGATGGCAACACACAAAACTAGATCGGTCATGTTCTGAGCCAACAACGATGGGCCTTAAGCATACTTGACGTTCGTACATATGGAGGAGCCAACAGTAACTCAGATCGTTACTTGATCAAATTAGCCTATTGATGTCATATGTCAAAGGCATATTCGGCGAAGACCAGCCCGCTACAAAAATTTGACATCGAAAGGCTCCAAAAAGCGTCTGTGACTTCAAGCCGGGCGCAGGAGGAATAGCTGGTTCGATGATGAGTACCAGAATGCGTTAGACAAAAAGAATCAAGCGTGCAAAGAATACGTAGGTAGGAAAATCAGGACAAAGAGCGAACACTACGAAAATCTCAGAAGAGTAGCGAATAAGATAATTAGGATTAAGAAAAGAAAATACTATGACGACCAATTGAGAAGTATAGATGTAAGGTAAGAGAGCAACAACACAAGATAAGCATGCAAAGTAGTGAAAAGCCTGAAACGTGGTTACCAGCCTAAAACCACGCTCTGTCGTGATGACATCGGCAAGATCATCGCTGATGAAACGAAGATTAAGGAAATATGGGCATCATATTTCAAGAACCTCGTTAATCCTCCGCACAGCTCCAGAACATTGGAACCTATACATGTCTGCCGAGAGCGTCCATTGGCTCCTCCAACTCTGGATGAAGTTTGTTCCATCATCAAAGCTCAAAAGAATAATAAAGCACCGGGCATCGATGAGATTCCAGTGGAGCTCATCAAATATGGTGGCAGTAGTGTTCATCAAGCTATTCAAAAAGTCATTCAGTACATTTGGCAACAAGAACATATGCTAAAAGAGTGGAGCCAATCAATCATATTCCGTAACCGCAAAACTGGTGAAAGCTACAGTGTGAAAATTATAGAGGCATATCACTACTTTGTACGGTGTACAAAATATTTTCAAAGTTCTTAGAAAATAAAGTCGGATTATACACCAACAGTATTATTGGGGAGTATCAAGGTGGTTTTAAAGCAGGCAGATCGACGATAGAGCAATCGTTCACAGTCACGCAGGTACTTGAAAAGTGCTGGGAGTTCAACGTCCCCAAATTTTCGTTGACTTTAAGCAAACATACGACAGTATTGAACGTAATATACTGTACCAAATAATGCTTTGCGTCGGCATCCCAGCCAGATTAGTCCAGATTAGTCCATCTTACGGAAATGACAATGACATCAACACCAACTCACCGATGCCTTTGACACAAATATCGGACTAAAGCAGGGAGATGGGCTGGCCCAATTGCTATTCAATTCGGCTCTGGAGTACGTCATACGGAAGCTACCTGTCGATACGCGAGGCACATTACTATTCAAGTCGAGCCAAATAGTTACCTATGCGGATGATATCAATATTTTGTCGCGGTTATTAACAACCGCGAAAGAACTCTTCCCAAAACTCGACACCGAAGCAAATCTAGTAGGGCTACAAATTAATGAAAATAAAACAAAGCTTATCACGCAGTCGAAGAAAAATACCTTGAATACACAAAATATCGCACTTGGCGAATACAGTATCGAAAATGTGAGCGAATTTGTGCATTTAAGCACCAAAATAACGAGAACGAGTAATGAAAGAGACGCCGAACAATACTGCTCGCAAATAACATTTTTTATTCAGTTTTGACGATCTTGAAGACCTGCTGCATATACAGGAAAACAAAGCTCCAAGTATACAAATCTGTGATTAGACCTGTATTATGCTATGGATGTGAAACATGGACCCTATCCCAAGCATCCGCAAATATATTGAACACCTTTGAGCGACGGGTTCTGAGACAAATAATCGAAGCGAAGCTGGACGGGGACCAATGGCAAATTCAATACAACCATGAGCTGTATGAAATTTTTGACGATCTGGAGGTCTCAACGATTTTCAGACTGCGGAAGCTGCAATGAGCTGGCCACATGAATCGTATGGACGAAGAACAAATACCCGAAAAGGTATTTTTTGGGAGAACTAAAGATCGGAGACTAGTGGAAAAAGCGAGAAAATGCTGGTCTGACTCGGTCCACGAAGACAGTTCATTGCTTCTCGTATTTTGAAATTGGAGGATTTGGTGAATAGACCGAGACAATTGGAGGCGCTACTTGCAGGAAGGGAAGGCCCGAGAGGGGCTGTAGTGCTACAAAAAAGAAGAAGATTTACACATCTAAGAAGCCTACAAATAAGTAGCGCAACCAATAAGTAAACATAATAGTTAACGCAATATAATAACCAGCACCTATCTCAGAAATCTGCAAATAAATAGCGTAGCCATCATGATAATTAGCATAATAGATAACACGACCAGCAGCTTAATAAATACTACAGTAATGAAGTAGCATGTATTCATTTAAGTTAAAACTAGAACTTAAACAACTACAACGCTAAGTAAACATTATCTCCAACCAAGCGAAATCGTGACGACATCAGGGAGTCCTCATCAATGGAAGTCATTTGATACTTTACAAAACATAAACATTTACCTTCTTTGCAATCGCTAACAAGGCCAAGGCAACTATACAACGACATCAGGAAATCCCCATCGACGGAACTGCCAACTGGACCAAGGCGACTACACTAAATTCGTAGATAGCATTTTCCCACCGTCGATGGAAATGAGCAATAGCGTCTTTTTTTCTTTTGTAACCATATATGTTGACTTTTTGTCGTATGCTAATTAGGATTAAAATTCCAAAAGATGAAAAAGCACTGATATCATTTCCTACCCTCGACACGTGAATAGCGCTTTTTGGTAATTACTATGACGATGAAATTGGGGTGAATACACGAAAATTGGTCCATCAGCAATTTGTGCCACTCACCGTACCAGGCAATGAATATGGCAAAAGACCCCTAATTGCCAATTATTGCCTATAAAAATTAATGAAGCACTTGAGGAGATGCACTAGACTAGATGTATCCAAGGTGGGACTTAGGCTGTAACAAACCTTTCTGGACCGCCTACGCCTGGACTACGCTAGATGCATCCAAGGCGGAACTTAGGCTTTAATAGGCCTTCAAGGATCGTCTATGCCTCGACTTAATTGGAACTTAGGCTATCTACGTACCTTCCAAAGCTGAGCAGCGCCAATTTCGTCAACGTAAGTGGAATTCAGGCTGCCTGCGCAACTTCCAGCGTTACGAGATCACCCAAATCCTGTTAAACATCCAACGCAGTTCTACAACGGTCCTTTCTAAGTAGAACCAAGGCTGTCCCAGCCCTCCAGGAAGACCTCAATGACACTCACCAAAGCGGTACTTCGGCTTTCAACAGGTCCGCTGATGAACTTTTATCTCCTCCGATCCCTTCATTTATTTGCAGGCTTCTACGACCAGCAGGACCCCCAGGAGTGCTTGGAGGCACCGTATGCGATCTACCGCAACGTAAGTCCTAGTTATACCACGCACCCCAGCCGCAAGCACAGGTTATAACCACAGACAGAGGTAGCCCAGGCCAGCACCCGACCCCGACATCCACCCTTACGTTGGAGCAACCTGTTAGCATTAGCTGAATAACTGTCGTAATATTTGTAGATTAACTTGTAATACCCTAACATGGTTTAATAATTAGAAAATCTACCATCAAGTTCTCCCTTTCTCTGGAATCAAGGTTATTAGTTTTCCATAGGTAAGGAGCGATTTCTGGTAGTAGTGCCGAAAACAGATTTATAACAATGGGAAGATTTCATGATGCTATCTACAATTGCTCCATGAAATCTCTCCGGTAATATTCAATTTATGTTCCCAACTACCGCAGATAATTATCATAAATAGTCGGTCATATTACAGTAGCTTGAACCATGATGCCACAATCTGCCTTATAAAAATATTTCAAGTATGAAAACTCTAAAATTGGACTTAATAGCATTCAATTATTGCATAACATACTCGTAGGTGGAGGGGTAAAGCTAAATATGAGTACTCAGGATTAAGTACTTGTATAATTAATGATCAACAAGATGTCGTTTTTAGCAGCTCCTTATTGAAAACACATAAAATTTGCGGTTTCGTTGTGGGTGATGGACACTCCTCAGGAGTTACCGCAGTTTGCTGGCACCAGCCCTATGCTGGAAACGCTGGTCTCCATTGGGCCAAGAAGATGTGCTATCATGTTGATAGCCATCATTGGCTCCCAGCCCGGGTGAAGAATCAGTGGTTCTTTCACTCAGGAGACTGGCACCATTATACTTAACACATAAAATTTGTTAGCTGTACAATGAATTATTAGACATGAGCTGTTATGTTTGATTTACAACATTTCATTAGTGATAGCAGATCATTTGTATTAACAGTTAGTAAATAAGCTGATAGTCTGTTGATGCCTTTACAAGGCAAAACGCGTCACGTTCATATGTAATTCAACATCAAACACATAAAATACTACACTAATCAAAATTTAAAAAAGTATTTAATTTTATAACGTTATATTTATTTTTGTATATATTTTAATATAGTGGCATATTAACAACAAAATTTTATTTAAAATTTACAGAGCTATCCTATCAAACTCCTGTCATAACGTCAATTTCCCCTGAGCAAATAAAGGATATTGGTGAATCGGTCAAACTGAACTGTACTATAGACAATGTGAGCAGATATGCAGTATCCTGGGGGAAACGACATCGAGACCAGCCGTCTGATAGTGTATCATTAGCATTTCATACACAGTTAACTTTCAATGATCCCCGGTTTGAAGTGACGGAAACGATGAATGGGTCAACGATGATATATTCTCTGACCATAAATAAGATTGAAGCCACTGACATGGGAACATACGAATGCCTAGTTATCCTTTCATCTCTGCAGAAAAACACTTCTTCCGTCAATCTACTCGTTAAGCATCCTCCTGTTATCTCAGGCTCCGAGACCACAACCAACGTGAATGTCGCTGAAGGGTTTCCTTCACTGCTTTCCTGCACTGCAAATGGATATCCGACGCCAACCATCAGTTGGATCCGGGAATATAATGCTATCATGCCGCATGGAGGACACGTTCATAGGTGAGTAAAATATATATGTTACGTACATAGACACTGTCAAGTGGTTGATGACATCTAAAAAGCGAATGTGTAATGAGTCTGACTTTAATAAATAATCAAAAAGAATAAGAAACATGCTGGGGTTACGGGGTTGAAAATAAATTATTTAATTTATTCCATTTTGTAAATGCGGAGTTTCTGGTTTAAAATAAGCAATGAAGTGCAATTAAATCACAGAAAATATAAAAGTGGAGAAGACTGTATGCCCGACAAATCATTCTGTAGTCAATATTGATGAACACTAAATTATTTGTACTCAATTTTAGGATAGATAAAAAAATTTGGGTAAATTTTCATTAAGGTAACATTCATTTATTAATAATTACTTCAAAGGACAGTTACTGCGTGAGTTTCTGATTAATTGAAAGTAGGATGTTGGTTGGTTACACTTGTCCTGTATTGCTTACAAACTAATAGATCTCCCTGTTCATAAATAATGTTTACATGCACTACATCTTATTCTTTTTCATAGAACTACAACCCCTCCAATAGCGCCTCCAACTACACGGTGCGTAGACCGTATCCTCCAATTTTTTTTAAATCTGAGGAGTGATAAACTGTTTTCGTCGACAGAGTCGCACCAGCATTTTCTTGGTTTTCCACTGGTCTCCGTCTTTCAGTTCTCCCAACGCATATCTACTGGTACCCATTTTTATCCATATGAATCACGTAATCATTCCATTGTAGCTCACACAATCTTATCATACATCCTTTCTAGCTTCGCTCCGATTGGAGAAGAAGGCTCATCCCTCAGAGGAGTTCAATATGTTTTTGGATACTTGGATGAAAGCCCATATTTTATGTCTATAATGTAACGCGGGTTCTATGATTGATTTTTATCCCTACAAATTTGTTTTCCTGTGTATACAAGTGATTTCCAGGATCATTAAAACTGAATTAAAAAAACATTTAATGCACTGAAAAACATTTAAGCAATATCACCCTAATCCGTTTTGTTGCGGTCATTAGGAAAACGAAAGCTGATAAATATGCCCAGTTATTTTAACAACAGACCGTCAAATGTCTAATGACCATCGTAGATGTTTCGCCAATTTGCCAACGCCTCCAGGAGGATGATTTTTTTTTTTCCAAAGGAAAGAATCAAAGTTCTTGATTGGCGAGCACAATCATCCGATCTAAACATAATTGAAAATTTTTTTGGGATAACTATTTCAACTTCTTTACGCCAAAGGAAAGCGATATGTTGATGAGTTGAAAACTGCAATTTTTGGATGTTGAGCCGAAGCTTTGCGAAAACCCATTAAACATATTAGTTCCGCGCTTGCCTGAAGTTCCTTGCAAATTTTGTGGCAGTGTATTCATATTTGCGTCTAAAAATCGCTGGATACGACAGTGAAATCGCAATGTGGCCGAGCCTTTACGTTACGTAACCAATGTAAAAACACAATAAATGCTTCAATAATATGTGTCAATTCATCGTATTATTCTTGACCCAACTGCAAATGCTATTATGTAGCTCACTGTATTTAATATTCTAACCAAAAGATTGAAAAGCTATATTACGTTTAGTTGTGAAATTGATTTGAGTGGCGAGAAATAAAGAGGAAAAAGGTTTAACAGAATCAGATGTGGGATAGCGATCCGTAGTGTATATCTTGGACGAAAATATTCGGGTTAATAGTGCATTGGGGAGACGTTGGAATTCATTGAGGATCGTATCGCCGAAGAAGTTACATTGCGCATTGTGTGAACGTGAAAAGTGTGTGTATTACGATTAGCAGACATTGGAATTGGACACCATAAATGACGAGGACATATCTGCGCAAAATCTAAGTGAGGTATTGCCCACCAAGGGTAGAAAAGCAACGCTTTCCTAACGATTGTGGAATTTTGGTGACTCCAAAACGGAGACGGGAACTAGAATGCCCGTAGTGAAATAACGACAGCCAATTTCGATTAACTGGACGCCACGTGAGATGTCGACGTGCTGCCCACCGACATTCGGGAATTATGGACGTTCTACGAACGGCATGACAAATTGCTTCTGTTTTGTGTGTCGGCCGAGTAGACAGGGGTCGCGAAGGCATGGCCGACTTTTAAGTGCTGACCAGATTTCAAGGGATAGTTCCTTAAATGTTTCAGGAAAGCCAAAAATAAAGCCAACGTGCATTTGGAATTGATGGGGTAAAAACGTTTCCAATCGGAATCAATGCTGACATATCTCAAAATAGTCAAAATTTTCCAATATGAAGGCGTGAACTATGCGGCTATTGTTAAGTGTGTGGTCCTCGGTTTACGAGACGATCAATATCATTTAGCTATTCAAGGCCAACTAATTGAAACGGTACCTGATCTAAGTGATCATATGCACTAATATTTAAGCCTTTGGAAGGCTAGAGTAAAGCTGAAATCAGCAACCCTAGCACCAGAGCTGGTAATAAACTGCGGGACGAAAACAACAGAAAAATCAACTGTAACTTGCTATAATTATCAAGAAGACGGTCATTTTAGAGAGATTGTGGAAAACCGCAGAGAAGAACACGATAAAGTCACAATTGTAAAACAAATTATACATTGCCACAATATGAACGTGGACAAGTTAGACGAACCAACGCAGAAACGTTTCGGAAAATAGTACAAATAAACGGCAAACAATATTCTGCGTTTATTGGCTTGGGGAGTAATTCGTTCATGATTAAGGAACGAGATCTACCAGAAGAGCCAAAAAGGTAGTCAAAGTGTTGAAATGGTTCCCTAGTGGCTTATTGTTAAGTTCCAAATAGCTAGACGTTCCAATGGTTAAAGACAATATTATTATTAACGGCATCTTCTTGGTAGTGGATTACAAGTTGTTAGATTATGCGATATCAGTGGGTCAGGATTATTTAAATCAACTAAACAATCGTGTCATCCAGGAGCAAAATTACATTACCTAACAAAATCGACAAATGAGGATAACAAAATGGGAGCCATTCAACGTTAACGACTTCAAATTGGTGAGAAGAGCTTTTACGCAAAACATGGAGGAATTGGATGAGTAGCACTGCCAAAATTTCAATTCATTTGACTGACAAAACCCCCATCTCGTTAGGACCATACTTCAGCCCCTTTGGACAACGCGAAATAATGCGACGGACCATAGACGAGATGTTAGGAAACCAAATCATTCATGAGAATGTTTCACAATTTTCATCACCTATCGTGGTAGTATCCAAGGCCAATGCAGAGTCAAGAAAATGCGTCGACTTTCTCAAAATAAATTCTAAAATAATTAGCCTACCGTATCAGATGTCTATTGTTTAGGAGTGAATTGCCCTGCTACAGGGAAACTGTTATTTTAGGAAGTTGAAGGTATGATCAGAATACTATCAACTTCAAGTAGCGGTGAATTCGTGGAAGTATACAGCATTCTATACAACCAATGGGCAGCACTAATATTGCAAAATGTCATTTGGGTTCCCAAATGCCTAGATCGATTACGACAACTCCGCCGTAGACGGTCCCAAGCCCAATTAAATGATAGTAAATGCTCTCAGGTTCACTCACTGGGTTTACTGATTCCCCAATAATGGAACATTCAATGCCGAGAAATGCTAAAAACTGTACAGCTCTGCTACTAAATCCCACTTACACCCCCTTTGTGGAGACGTAAGACGATGAAGGCGAACCTTTCGCACCTGATAACGGAATCGATGTAATAACGTCGTAACGAAGGAAGCGTTCTACCATCACCTGGAAAGACTAGTCGACTCATTGCCTACAAACGTCAAAAAAATTATTCTGGGTGGATCCGACGCTAAGATTAGCAATGAGATATCTCATCGGGGAACGACTGGAGGATATAGCCTCCACGATGAAAAAAATGACAACGGCCAGCGCCTGATTGACTTTACATGTAGCATACGTTCGACTTGCTTCCCACATCGACGCATTCATAAAATGGCCTGGGTATCACCGGATGGCAACACACGAAACCAGATCGACCATGTTCTGATCCAACAACGATGGGCCTCGAGCATACTTGACGTCTGTACACATCGAGCAACCAATTGTAACTCAGATCATTACTTGATCAAATTAACCTATCATGTCATATGTCAAAGGCATATTCAGCGAAGACCAGCCCGCTACCAAAATTAAAATTTCACAGAAACCCTTGACAACCAGCTGGCTTCCATCTTATCAGACGCATCGTTTAAGACAAGCAACGAGCTCTGGATGGAAGTGAAAGCAGCTATCAGGACCTGACAGAACAGACGATGGGACATCAAACCCCGCGCAAGAGAAATTATTGGGTGATAAGTGCCAGAATGCATTAGACAAAAAGAATCAGGCAGAAAAAGAATATGTAGGTATGAAAACCAGAACGAAGAGAGAACACTATGAAAATCTCAGAAGAGTAGCAAATAAGATAAGAAAAGAAAATACTTTGACGACCAATTGAGAAATAGAGATGTAAGTTTAGCAAGCAACAACACAAGACAAAGATACAAAGCAGTGAAAAGCCTGAAACGTGGTTATCAGCCCAAAGCCACGCTCTGTCGTGATGACATCGGCAATATCATCGCTGATGAAACCAAGATTAAGGAAAGATAGACATCATATTTCAAACACCTCCTTAATCTTCCCCTCAGCCTCACAACATCGGAGCCTATAGATGTCTGCGGAGAGCTTCCATTGGCCCCACCAACTCTGGATGAAGTGTGTTCCATCATCAAAGCCCAAAAGAATAATAAAGCGAAGGGCATCGATGAGATTCCAGTGGAGCTTATCAAATATGGCAGTAGTGTTCATCAAGCTATTCACAAAGTCATCCAGCACATTTGGCAACAAGAACATATGCCAAAAGAGTAGAGCCAATCAATAATATTCCCTATCAACAAAAAAGGTCACAAGCTACAGTGCGAAAATTATAGAGGCATATCACTACTTTGTACGGCGTACAAAATATTTTCTAAAATTTTAGAAAATAAAATCGGATCATATGCCAACAGTATTATTGGGGAGTATCAAGGTGGTTTTAGGGCAGGTAGATCGACAATAAACGAGTTGTTCACTGTTCAGTAGGTACTTGAGAAATGCTGGGAGTTCAACATAGATGTACATCAAATTTTCGTTGAATTTAAGCAAGCATACGGCATCCCAGCCAAATCAGTCCGTCTTACCAAAATGACAATGACGTCGATGACCTCCCAAGTCCGCATCAATAACCAACTCACCGATGCCTTTGACACAAATATCGGACTAAAACAGAGAGATAGGCTAGCCCCGTTGCTATTCAATTCGGCTCTGGAGTACGTCCTAAGGAAGCTGCATGTCCATACACGAGGTACATTGCTATACAAATCGAGTACTAGTTGACTCGCCTATGCAGACGACATCAACATTTTGTCACGGTTATTAGCAACTGCCAAAGAACTCTTCCTGAAACTTGACAGCGAAGCAAAACTTGTAAGGCTACAAATCAATGAAAATAAAACAAATCTGATGACACAGTCGAGGAAAAATACCTCAAGCACACAAAGTATCACACTTGGCGAGTACAATATTGAAAATGTTAGCAAATTTGTTAATTTAGGCGCCAAAATGACGAGAACGGGTAATTGTAATGTGACGCCTGTGCCCAGGAATCGAAGTGATTCCGATCCCGAACCCTTGTAACCTGCCAGATGGATATGTCCTCGAAGTGCCAGCGGACTTCATCTGTTGTGCGGATATCGTGTGCAGAAAATATTTTTTTTTCTGTCCAAATATTTAGATCCGTGGATATAAATATTCGAAATATAGAATTAATCCAACCCCGGCACATTTCGAGACATAGCCATCTGGAAATGCCCCTCCACCGTGGCCATCGAGAAAACTATGCCACTGGCGACATCTGAAGAAGCACATTTCCGCCATATGAAGTGCCATTCCACGCACATATGTTTTGTCCGAGGTGACAACCGGAACTTTTGACAGCACATGGAGGCGCTAAACGTCATCGCAAAGTTCTTCGTGATAATATCCAAGGTATTAGAAAACCAGCTATACGTCGTTTGGCGCGACGTGGTGGAGTGAAACGTATTCCCTGTTTAATCTGTGAAGAAACGCGTGGTGTGCTTAAAGAGTTTTTTGGAAAACTTTATTCGTGAGGCAGTGACATTCACCGGAGCAGACACATTGGGAAAGAGGTTAGTTTAGTTAATAACTAATTAGAAAATTTAGCAATATTTTGTCTAGTCTGCAGCGGAAGGCAGTGTGAACTGCGGACTAAGTGGGAATATACCTTCGATAAAACAATTTCTCTTAATGAATCCAGTAGGAGAATAATTCAACACCAAAATGATTTGACACTTCTTCATGCGGAAATTCGAAGTAACGCTTGCTACCTTGTTCAGATTGATCAATTGGCGTATCGCTTGCAATCCGCAGTACAGATTGCAGCCTTCGATTCAGCAACGTACATTGTACGGTATAAACATATGTAATTAAAAGGGATCAACCTTGTTCGCGGGTATGCTTCTCACGTTATCAAAAATGCGGCGCTAATATTGAAAGTTGATCGCGACAAACAACTGATTGTTTGGGATGAATGCATTGAGAACATCTCGATAGCTGAGCTCCAAGAACTTTTACCGGGTCATCAGCCACGTTATATTGTTTACACGTATCGTATGGTTCATGACGATGGTCGAGTTTCATACCCGATGTGCTTCATTTTTATACACCAAGAGACAGTCATATGAGTCTTCAAATGATGTATGCCGGTACTAAATCAGCGGTGAAAAACTGAAGTAAATAAACCATACCAATGTTGCCTCAGAAGAGAGCAAACTACGCCAATACTCGACGAGCATAACATGAAACAGGATGCTATGTAATAGCAAATAACCAGTTAGTGAACATAAAAGAAAACTGGATTTCAGAATTTCAACTTCTCACTACAAGCTCGGAGCCAATGTGATTGAAAAGTTCATATCACATCAGAGCGCAGCAACACAATATCCTTTTCATAAAATCTGTGGCTCATGCAAATCAACTACGGGGTAAAATGAATACACCCAACGAGATTTGCTGCTGTTGTACTTGGCCATGAACAGTTGGTGCTTTTGCAGAATACGGCACTATCATAACACTAACTGGTACTCAGCTCATAGCATTAAACCGGTCTAATTTTAATCGAGCGACTAATGCAACTCGAAGCGATCGGTTCCAAAATTGTTCAGAACGGGGTTCAACGTTAGAAGGTCATCACAACAAACAACAAATTTATTTTCAATTTTGGTTTCATACTTTTGCATGTGAACAAGGAAATTCGATAAACTTAACTTGAAAAGTGTAATGTTTGAGTGCATTAAAGATGACGTGCCGTACTATTAAGTTGCCATGATTCGTAGAGTGATAAAGTATTGAGCTTTAACTGCTACAGCAGCTGGAACAAGATTAAGTTTACATGCCAACGATTACGATATATGTAGATTCATTGGGAGTTGTTCGTTTGGGAAAAGCAGCAATCACCGTATGGAATATTGGACTAACATCAAAATCAACTATTCTATCGTCAATGGGATGAGGACAACATATGGGTGCTTTGGACTATCTTCTACCTCCAGAATTCGTTAAAACAATGAAAGTACTTCACAGTGATGCTCCAAGTATTCCAGTCGAAGATTTATATAAAGTGGTAAAGCAAGATTTAAAGAAAAGCGCAGACGAGTTATTCGATAGCTTTGACCCAGAATCGTTTGGTACTGCTTCATTGGCTCAAGTGCATAAGGCGAGCCTAAAATCGGGTGAAACAGTGGCTGTAAAAGCACAACATCCATATGTTCTTGGCAGTTCACTAGTTGATATGAAGACAATGGAATATCTAGGAAAGGTGATTTAAATGTGAAATTAATTTTTACAAATGGTAATTGTCTGTGTCTACTTGCCCTATTTTAAAGAAAAATTTACATTCTAACGTAAATATTTATAGATTTTTTTTAAATGGAAAATTCTTTGGATAGCCAAGCCTATTCCTTTTTTTATGCAAATGGTAATTGTTTGTGCTTGCTTGCCTGTTTAACGTCGTGTATATTTGCTTAAGTTTGCAAGCTTACGCGAATTAACGTTCCTAGTTTTGTTTGATTCCGATATAAAATAGTTGGGGCGTTCTTTACAGATCGAATTTATAGTACTCTTCGTTTTCCTATGGAAATAATTTTAAATTATCATGAGTTTGAAAGCAACTAATCAACGGCTCAGTTTGAAAGTCTGAATACGTACAATTCGGCCAATTGGAATTCGTCGGAGAAGATTCTTTTTCTTGTTTTTTTCTGAGAAATTTGAGATCAACTTTTGGTTGAGAGCCCCTTACAAACAATTATTTTACATTGGTACCAAGAAGTATACAAGAAAAAATAATGAAATTTAATCGTATGCTGTCGGTTCAGCAAACAGTAAATATTTAAATAAATTATACAAGAAAGGGAAACGATAAACTCTATACCTGAGTCGGGTCCCTATCATGAGATTATCATCGACGCTACAAACCAATCCAATACATAAAATTTATATCCAATTTGAACTTAGATAAAGTTTATTTGAAGCGAATGAAGTAAAAAAAAGAAAAAAAAAAAAAAAATCTTAATTAATTTCAAAATGCATAGAGATGATTACCGTGGAAAAATATTCAATGTATGTGTCATAAATTTAAATTAATTCGATTTAAGTAAGCATGCAATTGAAAGATTTAAGAAAAAAAAAAAAAACGGAAAAGCAGCCTATACTTCCTTTGAAAGGTCTAAATTGTGCAAATGTTAGTTTTTGAAACTTAATCAGTTTAACTCTTCTTTAGTGATAAATCGCTCTTATTTCTTGAACACGATACATGTGAACGTTTTAGAAATTCCAAACCATTTCTAGCCCTCGAATCCTTTCCCCTTGAGAAATAAGCTCGATATGACTAAATTTACAACAAACAAGCAACCAGCAAATTTGTTTAATGTTTAGAATATACGAAAATCCTTAGTGATATTTTTTTTTTAAAAGCAAAAGTTAAAATCCAAAACATAGATAAAAGATAGTTTGTGTTTTCTCAAAGTAAGCTTAAAATAAGAAAAAGTAGAATACTAAAATCATGTCAGATAAGGAGAAGTATCTAGGATAAATAGTTGCACGATTTTTTTTTTGTTACAGATTTGTAGGTTAGAGAATTTTCTCGTGTGTAAATGGAGGATACTAATATTTATAATCGAAATCCTAATTTGATTGAATTTAATAATATAATGAATTGCTAAGTTAAACCACGACTTTCCTTTTCAGTAACTCGTTTTATTTCAGGGGGAACAGAGAGTGTAGGGTAAGTATGCCGTCGCGAGGGTAGGGTTTCGCCAAATCCGCTGAAGTCGGTTTCGCGTCGCGCGCGGTACGCGGTACCTTTGCTTGTTTCGTCATTTCTTTAGAGTAGTTTTCTTCGGGTTAAGTTCGAGTAGTATATTTTTCGGTACCGCGTCGGTGAATCGGTAACGCGCCTGTGGATTTTGTAGCGTTTTTGATTTGAGATCTGTGGATAGATCCCATCCAGAACTAACGTAATGTAGGTTTCTCGTTCTGGATGAGTAAATGTTGACGCGTTTAGAAAACGGGCAATTTCAGGTGACTGAAATATTGTAATTGAGCGTAATCCATTCGGAGACCCGCGACCGAAATCCTCTCCGAACTAGCTGGCCGACAAGCAGTCACCGCATGAATGGGTTACGGTGCACGGATTGGTTGACCTGTTGGTACCATCCGTTGGCACTACTCAGACTTAACGTCTAGAACCGATGAGAGGTCGGTTCCGCGTGCGAGTTGAAAGAGAAAATCATTACAAATGGCGCCCAACGTGGGGCCAAAAACATCCTAAGGGGGAAAGAACTTCGCGTCTTCTGACGAGTTGGTCCTTTACGGAGGATGTAAGGTACTTTGGTACTCGAGTCCCACTATCAGGAGCAGTGGAATTGTGTGATACACATTAGAGGTCGCTTCACGTGAGTTGTAGCTTCCGCTCTCCTTTGTTTGATTTTGCTTTCGCGACAGAATCCTTCCGATGTGTTGTCCCAGGGTAACCCCTGTAAGGACCTTCTATTTTCTTGATGGAACTGCCAGTCTGATGGGTTTACCTATCAGCATGGACTCTCAAGAAAATAGAAGGCTACCTTGCCTTTATGTCGCGGAAGGATTCTAACTATTTCTTATGCGTGTTAGACGAGTGGTATCGGTTCAACGTTCGGTGGCGTATGCTGGAGTCGCGAAGCCCGGAATGCTTCTACGCGTCGGGAGTTTTGACCGCGTACAAAGTCGTTACGGTAGCTCTACCACTTGTCTCGTCGAGTCACTTTAACGTAGTTTAGAGACGGTTTTTTGTAATGTATGTGGGTGTGGGGTTAAATTTCGTAAATCGACCGAAGCACCCTTTCTTCGGCAGATTACCACGCACTCTCTTTTCCCATTGAAGGAGTCGACTACTGGAAAGGAAAGTGACTGTCAAATATTTTTTTTTCTCCACTTATCATTAGCTCGCCACTATCGGCTACTAACGTATTTTTAGGTTTTCTATATATATATTAGGTTTATTAGGTTTATAGTAGAAATAAGTGTATTTTATATTTATTTTTCTTCTCAATATTAGCAACCACACGATAATGGCAACGAAGCGGACCCCAGAAAAGCGATGGACACGGTCCAAAACGGTCCAACCCGCGAACTGTGGAATCTGTTTCGAGGACGTAGTGGAGGGCGTACACAGCGTGCGATTGGATTGTGGACATTTATTCCATCGTGCCTGTGTACAACAGCTCCTCCTCACGTCAGAACTGTGTCCCTTATGCCGGCGACCCATAGATCGGTCTGCCCTAGACGTCCCCCTCGGAACGCCCCTACCAACGCGTGGAGCAGTGGCGAAAGGAGCTCCAGAAGCCGAACCGTCACACCCACTCTTAGACCTGCAAGGAGCAGTAGGCGGTGAAGTTCCGGCTGCAAGTGTCGTGTCCGAGGTGACAACCATGCCTTCCGCCCACTCCATTGACACCCTCGTGGCGTTGATGAGGGATATGTCGGAGAGGATTGGCAACCTGGAGGGAAAGATCCAGAATCTCCCGTTGAGCCAACCACCCAGCCGCGTGAGAACTCCGCTTGGCTGGGAGCCAAATCCCAGTGTGGCGATGCCCCACTCCCGACAATCCGAGCAATGGGTCCCACCTCCAAGGAACTCGGGAATGGATCCCAGAGCTCCCGAATACAGACCGCGGCACAGTACCGGACCTCCGTTGGTACCTCCAGCCCCCGAGGCAGTTCAGTACAACAGGTCAGTAGAGGATGTGATTCCCCCCGGGAACGCATTGACACTTTTCCGAGACCCGACGCCTCGTATCATGGAGAGTTGGCGCCTGAACTTTACAGGGTTCAACGATATGATATCGGCGGACCGGTTCCTTTTCCGGATTCAGGCGTTGATATCCAGCACCCTGGGAGGGGATTCCTCGGCCTTCCTCCGGCATGCACATCTTTTGTTCAGCGGCGACGCTGCCGACTGGTACTGGAGCTTTAAAGAGTCAACGCCACGTCCCACTTGGCACTCTTTCAGTGCAGCCTTCCGCAATCGATTTGAGGATGGCTTCACTGAGAGAGAGCTAAGAGAGCAATTAAAGAAACGGAAACAAGGCGCTCACGAACCGTTCGACCAGTACTACACCAGTATTGTGAGATTGAGCACTCGCCTGCGAAATACCATGCCCGAGGACGAATTAGTAGAAATTATCAGAGAGAACATGCGCTGGGATCTCCAGAACAGCCTGCTACATTTTCCCATCAACACCATACAGGGATTGCGCCTCCATGCGCGTAGACAAGAACACTTGGATGAGCGACGAGGTACCTTCCGCCCACAACCTCGCATAACGGGACCAAATCCCCGAAATCATCACACCGCGGAGTTGATGGCAGCAGACCACCTGCTTGCTGATCCAGTACCAGTACCGAGGAGCGGAGCACCACCGGAGCTTGAGGACCCAGCATTGATTGATCGACCCTCCCTTGAAGCAATTACAAGCCCGACGGTATGTTGGAACTGCCGACAACCGGGACATCGGTTCTACGCATGTCCAGCGGAGCCAACGCTTTTCTGCTACCGATGCGGGAAGGCCGACACATACGCACCTGACTGTGCAAATTGCAAAGGGCGAAAAAACTTGCCACCGAGTGCCGCGACCACCCGTCGGCACTCCTAGACCCCGGACGAACCAATCCAGACCCCATCACTAGCTACGACCCAGCTCCCAACATGACTCCAACTCTGCTGACTCGCACCGCTAAACACAGTTCTCCCGAAGTTCCACAACCGACGCCGTCCTCCGCCGAGGCCAACGCGCAGGGAAATGATAGCGAGACGAAAGTTCCTTGGCATGTAAAACCTTTTCATGTCAGGCTGCGGAATTATTTGGCTACTCGACAGCGCATCTTCCATGAGGAATTGGCCACAACTGTCCCACCGCGAAGCAAGCGAGCCACGCGTCGGATGCGGAGCTTCTGGAGAAAAGTCAGGCAGTCGAGGAAAGTGTTGAAGGACATATACTTAGACGAATTATTGAGGGATGATGTTCGGCCATATGCGTCAGTACACCTCCTGCAAAAACGAGTATCAGGCTTAGTCGATACGGGAGCCAGTGTGAATTGCATCTCTGCCGAGTTTGCAGGGGAGGTACTGGCCAAGCACGCGGACCAAATCCGTCATTTCACCTCCTGGTTAAGCACGGCGGACGGAACTCGTCACTCTGTAGTGGGAAAAATTATGACGGATGTCACCTTTAAAGGGGTAACTAAACCTATGGAATTTTTCATCATACCTCAGTTAACCCAGAATCTTTATTTAGGAGTGGATTTCGTTCGAAAATTTAACTTGGCCCCGGCACTATTTTCCGGTTCGACCCTGGAGTCCGTCACCACCGTTCCTGACCAATCTCAACCCACTAACTTATTACGGCATACACTGGATGTAACTCAGCAACTGCGTCTCGACTCGGCTATATCGGCTTTTCCCTCGCACGAGAAGGAAGGTCTCGGGCGGACTGCCCTGGTGTTCCACACTATAGATGTGGGGGATGCTAAACCCATAAAACAGAGACATTTCGCCATATCTCCGGCGAAGGAAAAATCGTTATATGCCGAAGTGGATCGAATGCTATCATTAGGCGTAATCGAAGAATCACAGAGCGCGTGGGCTTCCCCAGTCACCTTAGTTGTCAAGCCGAACAAGGTCCGGTTATGCTTAGATGCCAGACGCTTGAACGCCGTCACAGTCAAGGACGCATATCCTCTACCGTTGATAGAAGGCATTTTGAGTCGATTGCCTAAAGCCCATTTCATCACGAGCTTAGACCTCAAGGACGCCTTCTGGCAAATTCCTTTAGACCCCGGTTCAAAGGAGAAAACAGCCTTCACAGTCCCAGGCCGGCCCTTATATCAATTCGTGACCATGCCATTCGGATTGTGTAATGCCCCCCAAACAATGACGCGCCTTATGGATAAGGTGATACCACCTCATTTGCGGCACCAAGTTTTCGTTTACTTGGACGATCTGCTGCTTATAACCGAGACCTTCGATGAACACATCGACCTGCTTCAGGAGGTGGCTCTACACATCCGGAGGGCAAGATTAACCATCAACATAAGGAAGAGCCAGTTCGTGATGACGGAGGTGAAGTATTTAGGTCACATCATTGGGCATGGGCATATCAAGACCGATCCGGAAAAGACTCAAGCGATTGACGTTTTTCCATTACCCAAGACCACCAAACAGTTACGCCGATTCTTAGGCTTATGCGGATGGTACCAGCGTTTTGTACGTGACTATGCCACCATTACCACTCCTTTGACCGACATGCTGCGTAAGGGACGTAAATTCGTCTGGGAAGAGCCCAGCTTGCGAGCCTTTGAAGAGCTAAAGAAGAGTCTGACTACGGCCCCCGTACTGCACAGCCCGGACTTTGACAAACCGTTCTCAATCCATTGTGACGCGAGTCAACATGGGGTGGGAGCAGTCTTAGTCCAGGTTGCACAAGACGGCGAGGAGAGACCTATAGCCTTCATGTCTCACAAGCTGAACCCAGCCCAGCGAAATTACACGGTCTCCGAGCAAGAATGTTTAGCCGCGGTGTTGGCAGTGAAACGCTTCCGAGCCTATGTGGAGGGACACACCTTTGAAATCGTTACGGATCACGCTTCTCTGAAATGGCTAATGAGCCAGACTGATCTCAACGGCAGATTGGCCAGGTGGGCACTGAAACTACAGGCATTTGACTTCACAATTCGCCACCGAAAAGGAAGCCAGCATGTAGTCCCCGACACCCTATCCAGAATGTTCGCCCCTGAAGGAGCCGAGTTGGTCCAAGAGGACGACAGCCCCCAATTGATCGATCTGGACCATCCTGCCTTCAAGTCAGCCAGCTACACCCAACTGATTCACACTATCCAGAACCAACAGCCCCAGCTTCCTGAACTGCGGTTGACGGATGGATTCATTTACAAACGGATGGGACACGCATCCGGAGACCCCATACAAGAAGAAGAACAGTGGAAGTTGTGGGTGCCCGAAGAATTAACCACTGATCTTATCAGGCGGGCTCATGACCACCCATCAAGTGCGCACGGCGGATACGGTCGTACACTTAGGCGGTTGAAAACCTGTTTCTTTTGGCCTAAGATGGCACAACAGATAAAAGCGTACGTAGCCTCCTGTGAGCTATGCAAGTGCACTAAAGCGCCCAACACCATTCTTCGACCACCCATGGGTAAGGTTGAGGTCCCCGAACGCGTGTTCCAGCGCTTGTACATTGATCTTATCGGTCCTTACCCTCGATCTGCTTCTGGTCACACGGGAGCTGTCGTGGTCCTGGACCAGCTCTCCAAATTCCCTATCATAGAACCACTACGTAACATGCACACTGGACCAATAATCAGCTTTTTGGAGAACCGAGTCTTTCACATGTTTGGAGTTCCGGAGAAACTTGTCTCCGACAATGGGGTCCAGTTCACCTCCAGCAAGTTCCGAGACCTAATGTCCAAATACGGCATCATCCACCAACGAACTGCCGTCTATTCACCACAAGCCAACGCATCCGAACGACTGAATCGTACGCTCATAGCGGCCATTCGCGCCTATGTCCACCCGAATCAGAGGGACTGGGATCGCAAATTGTCCGCCATCACTAGTGCACTGCGCTCGTCGTACCACGCCACGACCGGCATTTCGCCGTATTTTGCAGTGTTCGGCCAGTATATGATCTGTCATGGGAGCGCTTACCGGCTATTGCGGCAGCTGAAATCGCTAGAGGACCCAATCGTGGTTCTAGAACCGCACGAAAAGCTCCAACTTCTGCGAGATCAACTGCGGGAGAAGATTGAAGAAAGTAGACGGATGGGAGAGGAGCGGTACAACTTGCGATCTCATCCTTCTGGCTTTAAGGCCGGCGACGAAATATATCGTCGAAACTTCCGACAGAGCGATGCCACCCGCCATTACAATGCCAAACTAGACAAGAAATTCGTGAAGTGTCGAGTCATACAAGTCATAAGCCCCACCCGATACCTCATCGCGGACATGACTGGTAAGACCCTGGGAATTTACCACGCAAAAGACCTTAGACGATGAAGTGCAACTAATTCCCACGAGAAACCTTGGCTTATCCCAAATCTCTGCCTAGACGAAGGCCTCCGAATAACACCTGACTTCCTACTATATAGTCACTGTCGAGTCTTCACGAACAGGGTTGTAGCCTATCCTTCGAAACGGATCTTCGACCCGCCACGTCCCTAACCAAGACCTTTTACAAAGGAGACGGGATCGTAATTACTTCGATTTTGGGGGGGGGAATGTGTAATGTGACGCCTGTGCCCAGGAATCGAAGTGATTCCGATCCCGAACCCTTGTAACCTGCCAGATGGATATGTCCTCGAAGTGCCAGCGGACTTCATCTGTTGTGCGGATATCGTGTGCAGAAAATATTTTTTTTTCTGTCCAAATATTTAGATCCGTGGATATAAATATTCGAAATATAGAATTAATCCAACCCCGGCACATTTCGAGACATAGCCATCTGGAAATGCCCCTCCACCGTGGCCATCGAGAAAACTATGCCACTGGCGACATCTGAAGAAGCACATTTCCGCCATATGAAGTGCCATTCCACGCACATATGTTTTGTCCGAGGTGACAACCGGAACTTTTGACAGCACATGGAGGCGCTAAACGTCATCGCAAAGTTCTTCGTGATAATATCCAAGGTATTAGAAAACCAGCTATACGTCGTTTGGCGCGACGTGGTGGAGTGAAACGTATTCCCTGTTTAATCTGTGAAGAAACGCGTGGTGTGCTTAAAGAGTTTTTTGGAAAACTTTATTCGTGAGGCAGTGACATTCACCGGAGCAGACACATTGGGAAAGAGGTTAGTTTAGTTAATAACTAATTAGAAAATTTAGCAATATTTTGTCTAGTCTGCAGCGGAAGGCAGTGTGAACTGCGGACTAAGTGGGAATATACCTTCGATAAAACAATTTCTCTTAATGAATCCAGTAGGAGAATAATTCAACACCAAAATGATTTGACACTTCTTCATGCGGAAATTCGAAGTAACGCTTGCTACCTTGTTCAGATTGATCAATTGGCGTATCGCTTGCAATCCGCAGTACAGATTGCAGCCTTCGATTCAGCAACGTACATTGTACGGTATAAACATATGTAATTAAAAGGGATCAACCTTGTTCGCGGGTATGCTTCTCACGTTATCAAAAATGCGGCGCTAATATTGAAAGTTGATCGCGACAAACAACTGATTGTTTGGGATGAATGCATTGAGAACATCTCGATAGCTGAGCTCCAAGAACTTTTACCGGGTCATCAGCCACGTTATATTGTTTACACGTATCGTATGGTTCATGACGATGGTCGAGTTTCATACCCGATGTGCTTCATTTTTATACACCAAGAGACAGTCATATGAGTCTTCAAATGATGTATGCCGGTACTAAATCAGCGGTGAAAAACTGAAGTAAATAAACCATACCAATGTTGCCTCAGAAGAGAGCAAACTACGCCAATACTCGACGAGCATAACATGAAACAGGATGCTATGTAATAGCAAATAACCAGTTAGTGAACATAAAAGAAAACTGGATTTCAGAATTTCAACTTCTCACTACAAGCTCGGAGCCAATGTGATTGAAAAGTTCATATCACATCAGAGCGCAGCAACACAATATCCTTTTCATAAAATCTGTGGCTCATGCAAATCAACTACGGGGTAAAATGAATACACCCAACGAGATTTGCTGCTGTTGTACTTGGCCATGAACAGTTGGTGCTTTTGCAGAATACGGCACTATCATAACACTAACTGGTACTCAGCTCATAGCATTAAACCGGTCTAATTTTAATCGAGCGACTAATGCAACTCGAAGCGATCGGTTCCAAAATTGTTCAGAACGGGGTTCAACGTTAGAAGGTCATCACAACAAACAACAAATTTATTTTCAATTTTGGTTTCATACTTTTGCATGTGAACAAGGAAATTCGATAAACTTAACTTGAAAAGTGTAATGTTTGAGTGCATTAAAGATGACGTGCCGTACTATTAAGTTGCCATGATTCGTAGAGTGATAAAGTATTGAGCTTTAACTGCTACAGCAGCTGGAACAAGATTAAGTTTACATGCCAACGATTACGATATATGTAGATTCATTGGGAGTTGTTCGTTTGGGAAAAGCAGCAATCACCGTATGGAATATTGGACTAACATCAAAATCAACTATTCTATCGTCAATGGGATGAGGACAACATATGGGTGCTTTGGACTATCTTCTACCTCCAGAATTCGTTAAAACAATGAAAGTACTTCACAGTGATGCTCCAAGTATTCCAGTCGAAGATTTATATAAAGTGGTAAAGCAAGATTTAAAGAAAAGCGCAGACGAGTTATTCGATAGCTTTGACCCAGAATCGTTTGGTACTGCTTCATTGGCTCAAGTGCATAAGGCGAGCCTAAAATCGGGTGAAACAGTGGCTGTAAAAGCACAACATCCATATGTTCTTGGCAGTTCACTAGTTGATATGAAGACAATGGAATATCTAGGAAAGGTGATTTAAATGTGAAATTAATTTTTACAAATGGTAATTGTCTGTGTCTACTTGCCCTATTTTAAAGAAAAATTTACATTCTAACGTAAATATTTATAGATTTTTTTTAAATGGAAAATTCTTTGGATAGCCAAGCCTATTCCTTTTTTTATGCAAATGGTAATTGTTTGTGCTTGCTTGCCTGTTTAACGTCGTGTATATTTGCTTAAGTTTGCAAGCTTACGCGAATTAACGTTCCTAGTTTTGTTTGATTCCGATATAAAATAGTTGGGGCGTTCTTTACAGATCGAATTTATAGTACTCTTCGTTTTCCTATGGAAATAATTTTAAATTATCATGAGTTTGAAAGCAACTAATCAACGGCTCAGTTTGAAAGTCTGAATACGTACAATTCGGCCAATTGGAATTCGTCGGAGAAGATTCTTTTTCTTGTTTTTTTCTGAGAAATTTGAGATCAACTTTTGGTTGAGAGCCCCTTACAAACAATTATTTTACATTGGTACCAAGAAGTATACAAGAAAAAATAATGAAATTTAATCGTATGCTGTCGGTTCAGCAAACAGTAAATATTTAAATAAATTATACAAGAAAGGGAAACGATAAACTCTATACCTGAGTCGGGTCCCTATCATGAGATTATCATCGACGCTACAAACCAATCCAATACATAAAATTTATATCCAATTTGAACTTAGATAAAGTTTATTTGAAGCGAATGAAGTAAAAAAAAGAAAAAAAAAAAAAAAATCTTAATTAATTTCAAAATGCATAGAGATGATTACCGTGGAAAAATATTCAATGTATGTGTCATAAATTTAAATTAATTCGATTTAAGTAAGCATGCAATTGAAAGATTTAAGAAAAAAAAAAAAAACGGAAAAGCAGCCTATACTTCCTTTGAAAGGTCTAAATTGTGCAAATGTTAGTTTTTGAAACTTAATCAGTTTAACTCTTCTTTAGTGATAAATCGCTCTTATTTCTTGAACACGATACATGTGAACGTTTTAGAAATTCCAAACCATTTCTAGCCCTCGAATCCTTTCCCCTTGAGAAATAAGCTCGATATGACTAAATTTACAACAAACAAGCAACCAGCAAATTTGTTTAATGTTTAGAATATACGAAAATCCTTAGTGATATTTTTTTTTTAAAAGCAAAAGTTAAAATCCAAAACATAGATAAAAGATAGTTTGTGTTTTCTCAAAGTAAGCTTAAAATAAGAAAAAGTAGAATACTAAAATCATGTCAGATAAGGAGAAGTATCTAGGATAAATAGTTGCACGATTTTTTTTTTGTTACAGATTTGTAGGTTAGAGAATTTTCTCGTGTGTAAATGGAGGATACTAATATTTATAATCGAAATCCTAATTTGATTGAATTTAATAATATAATGAATTGCTAAGTTAAACCACGACTTTCCTTTTCAGTAACTCGTTTTATTTCAGGGGGAACAGAGAGTGTAGGGTAAGTATGCCGTCGCGAGGGTAGGGTTTCGCCAAATCCGCTGAAGTCGGTTTCGCGTCGCGCGCGGTACGCGGTACCTTTGCTTGTTTCGTCATTTCTTTAGAGTAGTTTTCTTCGGGTTAAGTTCGAGTAGTATATTTTTCGGTACCGCGTCGGTGAATCGGTAACGCGCCTGTGGATTTTGTAGCGTTTTTGATTTGAGATCTGTGGATAGATCCCATCCAGAACTAACGTAATGTAGGTTTCTCGTTCTGGATGAGTAAATGTTGACGCGTTTAGAAAACGGGCAATTTCAGGTGACTGAAATATTGTAATTGAGCGTAATCCATTCGGAGACCCGCGACCGAAATCCTCTCCGAACTAGCTGGCCGACAAGCAGTCACCGCATGAATGGGTTACGGTGCACGGATTGGTTGACCTGTTGGTACCATCCGTTGGCACTACTCAGACTTAACGTCTAGAACCGATGAGAGGTCGGTTCCGCGTGCGAGTTGAAAGAGAAAATCATTACATAATGAAACAGACGAAATGCGCCGAAGAATACAGCTCGCAAATAATATTTTTTATTGAGTTTTGACGATCTTGAAAACCGGCCGCATACACAGGAAAACAATGTTCCAAGTATGCAATGGGCTGGACACATGAATCGTATGGATGAACAACGGATATCCAAAAAGGTATTCGTTGGGAGAATTGAAGGCCGGAGACCAGTGGGGAAACCGAGGAAACGCTGGTCTGACTCGGTCGGTGAAGACAGTTCATCGCTGCTCGGATTTCGAAATTGGAGGATGCGGTCAATGAACCGAGACAGTTGAGGGCGCTATTTGCAGGAAGTGAAGGCCCGAGGGGGCTGTACAAGTACAAGTTTTAGCCTAATAGTCGATATATGCAGAAGGAAAATTATCGATGGAGAAAAAACTTATCGTGTGACACAAAGCTCGATAATGCTGGAATTTCTAACAGAATAACAATAAAATTAAGCCACTTATACTTAAAGAATTTGTTGACATTACGATTCTGGGACATTCTAAGAAAGTTATAGCTGACAGCATCCAACACCATTTTCTAACAAAACGCCTACCAGTTACAGAAAACGGGGGCAAGTGACTCCCAAAAAGCTTGGCGAAGTGAAAGCATATGTCAAACGTCAAACAGCCCATAGGAAAGCCTATTTTACCTCGTGCAAAAGAAGACCGGCCAGTGGAGGCCATGCGGAGACTATCGTCTTCATTTCTGAGAGATTTCCAATCGCCCATTTAAGTGGCTTTGCTCACAAGCTGAGTGTATGCAAAGTATTTTCAACGGTTGGTTTGACAAAAGCGTATCATCTGTAATGACTTTCGGTGTGTGCAGTACCGCACAAACCTTTCAACGATAGATCAATCACGCTCTTCAAAGATTTGACTTTTGCTACGCTTACATGGACGAAATTTTAAAAGCATTTTGGTCGCCTGACGAGCACTGTAACCATCTGCAAATGATTTTTGAATGACTTCGTGATAATGGACTGTCAATTAGCGTTGCAAAATGAATTTTCGGTACACCGAGCCGAATACCTCGAATATTTAGCTAGCAAGCAAAGCATCAGACCTGGACGAGGTCAAACCATTTTGGGTTCAGAGAAGCCATTACAATAGCGGAATCGCAACAATTCCTAGAAGTATTAAACTTTTATCGGGAATTTTCGCAAAAAGCCGCTAAATTTCAAACACCTCTCCACGTATATCTCGTTGGTGCCAAGGATAAGTGACAAGTCATTTAAAATTCTCGAGTGGAAACTACCCTCCAGGAATGTAAAAAGCAAATCGCCAATGCAGTATCATTACGACACCCTATTTTAAACGCACTACTGGCTATTAAATCGGATTCATCTGATTTTTCGATAGAAACTTCAACAATATTATTTGAGAACCGCTAGGATTTTTTCCGAGAAAGTTTACAAATACTCAACAGAAACAATGCATATGACCGGGAGCTGCAGACAATGTACAGCGCTGTCAAATTTTTTCGCCAGAAGACGGAAGGATGTTCGCTTATGATAAGAACCTATCGCAAACCAATATTATTTACCTTCTGCCAGAAAGCAGGCAAAGCGAATCCAAAGCATTCGCGACTATTAGATTTCACTAGACAATTTTCTACCAATTTTTTCTACATCGCTAATGTCGAAAATGTAACGGCAGACGCTTCATCTCGAATTAATGCAGTCTCACTATCTATTGCTGTGATTTCTGAAGAGCTAATATAGCTCTAGCTCTGATAAATGATGAAGAACTTCGACAGCCACTCTGTTTGGAAATGGCTCTAATTCTGAGGAAACTGTGAATTGACGACAGTGATACCACCTTATAGTGTGATGTGTCAGCATTTGAAATCTAACAATAGATTTTCAAAGTATCGGGAAAGAAATCTTTGAAATACTCGTAACTCACCGATCATCATATCCCAGTGGACGCGCTACAAAAAATTGATACCCCGAAAGTTTGTTTGGCCTAGCATTTCCAAATACGTTCTCGAATGGGCACGTACATGTCTTTCATGTACACGCAACAAAGTTGGAAGGCACACGAAACTTCCACATTAACATATTGGGTTTCGGGACTCCAGATTTAGCCGATATCTTTGACCGCTAACACAGTTTAAGACTTACTCTGTTGTATTAACCGTGATTGATAGATTCACGCAAGGCGGTCCGAATAAGAACAATAACAGCAGATTTGGAGCACTTATACTGACCGATGTCAAGGTGATCAGGGATCTCAGTTAGAGTCGAGTAAATGGGGTACAAGAAGACTTGAACCACAGCGTACCACCCTGCAGCTAATGAGATGATTGGGGGATTCTATTGATCACTGAAAGCTAGCATAATGTGCCACAATAACCCAGAATAATCTGAACTTGTCCTTAGTACACGCGTGAAAGAATATATCGGCACAACTTGCGCAAAGCTGGTACGTAGAACGTCACTCCGAATCCTTCTTTAATGAAAACATGCCAACTGGTCTGAAACTATTTGTTCAGAAATTTCGTGAGCATATGAAGCTAGTTCGAACAACGCAACTAACATTCTGCGACCGAAGGAACATATTCGTCGTTCTCTTAATTTGTTCACATGCGTTCGTTTGCATCAATCAAGTGAAGAACCCATTAGGATGTTGGTTGGTTACACTTGTCCTGTATTGCTTACAAACTAATAGATCTCCCTGTTCATAAATAATGTTTACATGCACTACATCTTATTCTTTTTCATAGAACTACAACCCCTCCAATAGCGCCTCCAACTACACGGTGCGTAGACCGTATCCTCCAATTTTTTTTAAATCTGAGGAGTGATAAACTGTTTTCGTCGACAGAGTCGCACCAGCATTTTCTTGGTTTTCCACTGGTCTCCGTCTTTCAGTTCTCCCAACGCATATCTACTGGTACCCATTTTTATCCATATGAATCACGTAATCATTCCATTGTAGCTCACACAATCTTATCATACATCCTTTCTAGCTTCGCTCCGATTGGAGAAGAAGGCTCATCCCTCAGAGGAGTTCAATATGTTTTTGGATACTTGGATGAAAGCTCATATTTTATGTCTATAATGTAACGCGGGTTCTATGATTGATTTTTGTCCCTACAAATTTGTTTTCCTGTGTATACAAGTGATTTCCAGGATCATTAAAACTGAATTAAAAAAACATTTAATGCACTGAAAAACATTTAAGCAATATCACCCTAATCCGTTTTGTTGCGGTCATTAGGAAAACGAAAGCTGATAAATATGCCCAGTTATTTTAACAACAGACCGTCAAATGTCTAATGACCATCGTAGATGTTTCGCCAATTTGCCAACGCCTCCAGGAGGATGATTTTTTTTTTCCAAAGGAAAGAATCAAAGTTCTTGATTGGCGAGCACAATCATCCGATCTAAACATAATTGAAAATTTTTTTGGGATAACTATTTCAACTTCTTTACGCCAAAGGAAAGCGATATGTTGATGAGTTGAAAACTGCAATTTTTGGATGTTGAGCCGAAGCTTTGCGAAAACCCATTAAACATATTAGTTCCGCGCTTGCCTGAAGTTCCTTGCAAATTTTGTGGCAGTGTATTCATATTTGCGTCTAAAAATCGCTGGATACGACAGTGAAATCGCAATGTGGCCGAGCCTTTACGTTACGTAACCAATGTAAAAACACAATAAATGCTTCAATAATATGTGTCAATTCATCGTATTATTCTTGACCCAACTGCAAATGCTATTATGTAGCTCACTGTATTTAATATTCTAACCAAAAGATTGAAAAGCTATATTACGTTTAGTTGTGAAATTGATTTGAGTGGCGAGAAATAAAGAGGAAAAAGGTTTAACAGAATCAGATGTGGGATAGCGATCCGTAGTGTATATCTTGGACGAAAATATTCAGGTTAATAGTGCATTGGGGAGACGTTGGAATTCATTGAGGATCGTATCGCCGAAGAAGTTACATTGCGCATTGTGTGAACGTGAAAAGTGTGTGTATTACGATTAGCAGACATTGGAATTGGACACCATAAATGACGAGGACATATCTGCGCAAAATCTAAGTGAGGTATTGCCCACCAAGGGTAGAAAAGCAACGCTTTCCTAACGATTGTGGAATTTTGGTGACTCCAAAACGGAGACGGGAACTAAAATGCCCGTAGTGAAATAACGACAGCCAATTTCGATTAACTGGACGCCACGTGAGATGTCGACGTGCTGCCCACCGACATTCGGGAATTATGGACGTTATACGAACGGCATGACAAATTGCTTCTGTTTTGTGTGTCGGCCGAGTAGACAGGGGTCGCGAAGGCATGGCCGACTTTTAAGTGCTGACCAGATTTCAAGGGATAGTTCCTTAAATGTTTCAGGAAAGCCAAAAATAAAGCCAACGTGCATTTGGAATTGATGGGGTAAAAACGTTTCCAATCGGAATCAATGCTGACATATCTCAAAATAGTCAAAATTTTCCAATATGAAGGCGTGAACTATGCGGCTATTGTTAAGTGTGTGGTCCTCGGTTTACGAGACGATCAATATCATTTAGCTATTCAAGGCCAACTAATTGAAACGGTACCTGATCTAAGGGATCATATGCACTAATATTTAAGCCTTTGGAAGGCTAGAGTAAAGCTGAAATCAGCAACCCTAGCACCAGAGCTGGTAATAAACTGCGGGACGAAAACAACAGAAAAATCAACTGTAACTTGCTATAATTATCAAGAAGACGGTCATTTTAGAGAGATTGTGGAAAACCGCAGAGAAGAACACGATAAAGTCACAATTGTAAAACAAATTATACATTGCCACAATATGAACGTGGACAAGTTAGACGAACCAACGCAGAAACGTTTCGGAAAATAGTACAAATAAACGGCAAACAATATTCTGCGTTTATTGGCTTGGGGAGTAATTCGTTCATGATTAAGGAACGAGATCTACCAGAAGAGCCAAAAAGGTAGTCAAAGTGTTGAAATGGTTCCCTAGTGGCTTATTGTTAAGTTCCAAATAGCTAGACGTTCCAATGGTTAAAGACAATATTATTATTAACGGCATCTTCTTGGTAGTGGATTACAAGTTGTTAGATTATGCGATATCAGTGGGTCAGGATTATTTAAATCAACTAAACAATCGTGTCATCCAGGAGCAAAATTACATTACCTAACAAAATCGACAAATGAGGATAACAAAATGGGAGCCATTCAACGTTAACGACTTCAAATTGGTGAGAAGAGCTTTTACGCAAAACATGGAGGAATTGGATGAGTAGCACTGCCAAAATTTCAATTCATTTGACTGACAAAGCCCCCATCTCGTTAGGACCATACTTCAGCCCCTTTGGACAACGCGAAATAATGCGACGGACCATAGACGAGATGTTAGGAAACCAAATCATTCATGAGAATGTTTCACAATTTTCATCACCTATCGTGGTAGTATCCAAGGCCAATGCAGAGTCAAGAAAATGCGTCGACTTTCTCAAAATAAATTCTAAAATAATTAGCCTACCGTATCAGATGTCTATTGTTTAGGAGTGAATTGCCCTGCTACAGGGAAACTGTTATTTTAGGAAGTTGAAGGTATGATCAGAATACTATCAACTTCAAGTAGCGGTGAATTCGTGGAAGTATACAGCATTCTATACAACCAATGGGCAGCACTAATATTGCAAAATGTCATTTGGGTTCCCAAATGCCTAGATCGATTACGACAACTCCGCCGTAGACGGTCCCAAGCCCAATTAAATGATAGTAAATGCTCTCAGGTTCACTCACTGGGTTTACTGATTCCCCAATAATGGAACATTCAATGCCGAGAAATGCTAAAAACTGTACAGCTCTGCTACTAAATCCCACTTACACCCCCTTTGTGGAGACGTAAGACGATGAAGGCGAACCTTTCGCACCTGATAACGGAATCGATGTAATAACGTCGTAACGAAGGAAGCGTTCTACCATCACCTGGAAAGACTAGTCGACTCATTGCCTACAAACGTCAAAAAAATTATTCTGGGTGGATCCGACGCTAAGATTAGCAATGAGATATCTCATCGGGGAACGACTGGAGGATATAGCCTCCACGATGAAAAAAATGACAACGGCCAGCGCCTGATTGACTTTACATGTAGCATACGTTCGACTTGCTTCCCACATCGACGCATTCATAAAATGGCCTGGGTATCACCGGATGGCAACACACGAAACCAGATCGACCATGTTCTGATCCAACAACGATGGGCCTCGAGCATACTTGACGTCTGTACACATCGAGCAACCAATTGTAACTCAGATCATTACTTGATCAAATTAACCTATCATGTCATATGTCAAAGGCATATTCAGCGAAGACCAGCCCGCTACCAAAATTAAAATTTCACAGAAACCCTTGACAACCAGCTGGCTTCCATCTTATCAGACGCATCGTTTAAGACAAGCAACGAGCTCTGGATGGAAGTGAAAGCAGCTATCAGGACCTGACAGAACAGACGATGGGACATCAAACCCCGCGCAAGAGAAATTATTGGGTGATAAGTGCCAGAATGCATTAGACAAAAAGAATCAGGCAGAAAAAGAATATGTAGGTATGAAAACCAGAACGAAGAGAGAACACTATGAAAATCTCAGAAGAGTAGCAAATAAGATAAGAAAAGAAAATACTTTGACGACCAATTGAGAAATAGAGATGTAAGTTTAGCAAGCAACAACACAAGACAAAGATACAAAGCAGTGAAAAGCCTGAAACGTGGTTATCAGCCCAAAGCCACGCTCTGTCGTGATGACATCGGCAATATCATCGCTGATGAAACCAAGATTAAGGAAAGATAGACATCATATTTCAAACACCTCCTTAATCTTCCCCTCAGCCTCACAACATCGGAGCCTATAGATGTCTGCGGAGAGCTTCCATTGGCCCCACCAACTCTGGATGAAGTGTGTTCCATCATCAAAGCCCAAAAGAATAATAAAGCGAAGGGCATCGATGAGATTCCAGTGGAGCTTATCAAATATGGCAGTAGTGTTCATCAAGCTATTCACAAAGTCATCCAGCACATTTGGCAACAAGAACATATGCCAAAAGAGTAGAGCCAATCAATAATATTCCCTATCAACAAAAAAGGTCACAAGCTACAGTGCGAAAATTATAGAGGCATATCACTACTTTGTACGGCGTACAAAATATTTTCTAAAATTTTAGAAAATAAAATCGGATCATATGCCAACAGTATTATTGGGGAGTATCAAGGTGGTTTTAGGGCAGGTAGATCGACAATAAACGAGTTGTTCACTGTTCAGTAGGTACTTGAGAAATGCTGGGAGTTCAACATAGATGTACATCAAATTTTCGTTGAATTTAAGCAAGCATACGGCATCCCAGCCAAATCAGTCCGTCTTACCAAAATGACAATGACGTCGATGACCTCCCAAGTCCGCATCAATAACCAACTCACCGATGCCTTTGACACAAATATCGGACTAAAACAGAGAGATAGGCTAGCCCCGTTGCTATTCAATTCGGCTCTGGAGTACGTCCTAAGGAAGCTGCATGTCCATACACGAGGTACATTGCTATACAAATCGAGTACTAGTTGACTCGCCTATGCAGACGACATCAACATTTTGTCACGGTTATTAGCAACTGCCAAAGAACTCTTCCTGAAACTTGACAGCGAAGCAAAACTTGTAAGGCTACAAATCAATGAAAATAAAACAAATCTGATGACACAGTCGAGGAAAAATACCTCAAGCACACAAAGTATCACACTTGGCGAGTACAATATTGAAAATGTTAGCAAATTTGTTAATTTAGGCGCCAAAATGACGAGAACGGGTAATGAAACAGACGAAATGCGCCGAAGAATACAGCTCGCAAATAATATTTTTTATTGAGTTTTGACGATCTTGAAAACCGGCCGCATACACAGGAAAACAATGTTCCAAGTATGCAATGGGCTGGACACATGAATCGTATGGATGAACAACGGATATCCAAAAAGGTATTCGTTGGGAGAATTGAAGGCCGGAGACCAGTGGGGAAACCGAGGAAACGCTGGTCTGACTCGGTCGGTGAAGACAGTTCATCGCTGCTCGGATTTCGAAATTGGAGGATGCGGTCAATGAACCGAGACAGTTGAGGGCGCTATTTGCAGGAAGTGAAGGCCCGAGGGGGCTGTACAAGTACAAGTTTTAGCCTAATAGTCGATATATGCAGAAGGAAAATTATCGATGGAGAAAAAACTTATCGTGTGACACAAAGCTCGATAATGCTGGAATTTCTAACAGAATAACAATAAAATTAAGCCACTTATACTTAAAGAATTTGTTGACATTACGATTCTGGGACATTCTAAGAAAGTTATAGCTGACAGCATCCAACACCATTTTCTAACAAAACGCCTACCAGTTACAGAAAACGGGGGCAAGTGACTCCCAAAAAGCTTGGCGAAGTGAAAGCATATGTCAAACGTCAAACAGCCCATAGGAAAGCCTATTTTACCTCGTGCAAAAGAAGACCGGCCAGTGGAGGCCATGCGGAGACTATCGTCTTCATTTCTGAGAGATTTCCAATCGCCCATTTAAGTGGCTTTGCTCACAAGCTGAGTGTATGCAAAGTATTTTCAACGGTTGGTTTGACAAAAGCGTATCATCTGTAATGACTTTCGGTGTGTGCAGTACCGCACAAACCTTTCAACGATAGATCAATCACGCTCTTCAAAGATTTGACTTTTGCTACGCTTACATGGACGAAATTTTAAAAGCATTTTGGTCGCCTGACGAGCACTGTAACCATCTGCAAATGATTTTTGAATGACTTCGTGATAATGGACTGTCAATTAGCGTTGCAAAATGAATTTTCGGTACACCGAGCCGAATACCTCGAATATTTAGCTAGCAAGCAAAGCATCAGACCTGGACGAGGTCAAACCATTTTGGGTTCAGAGAAGCCGTTACAATAGCGGAATCGCAACAATTCCTAGAAGTATTAAACTTTTATCGGGAATTTTCGCAAAAAGCCGCTAAATTTCAAACACCTCTCCACGTATATCTCGTTGGTGCCAAGGATAAGTGACAAGTCATTTAAAATTCTCGAGTGGAAACTACCCTCCAGGAATGTAAAAAGCAAATCGCCAATGCAGTATCATTACGACACCCTATTTTAAACGCACTACTGGCTATTAAATCGGATTCATCTGATTTTTCGATAGAAACTTCAACAATATTATTTGAGAACCGCTAGGATTTTTTCCGAGAAAGTTTACAAATACTCAACAGAAACAATGCATATGACCGGGAGCTGCAGACAATGTACAGCGCTGTCAAATTTTTTCGCCAGAAGACGGAAGGATGTTCGCTTATGATAAGAACCTATCGCAAACCAATATTATTTACCTTCTGCCAGAAAGCAGGCAAAGCGAATCCAAAGCATTCGCGACTATTAGATTTCACTAGACAATTTTCTACCAATTTTTTCTACATCGCTAATGTCGAAAATGTAACGGCAGACGCTTCATCTCGAATTAATGCAGTCTCACTATCTATTGCTGTGATTTCTGAAGAGCTAATATAGCTCTAGCTCTGATAAATGATGAAGAACTTCGACAGCCACTCTGTTTGGAAACGGCTCTAATTCTGAGGAAACTGTGAATTGACGACAGTGATACCACCTTATAGTGTGATGTGTCAGCATTTGAAATCTAACAATAGATTTTCAAAGTATCGGGAAAGAAATCTTTGAAATACTCGTAACTCACCGATCATCATATCCCAGTGGACGCGCTACAAAAAATTGATACCCCGAAAGTTTGTTTGGCCTAGCATTTCCAAATACGTTCTCGAATGGGCACGTACATGTCTTTCATGTACACGCAACAAAGTTGGAAGGCACACGAAACTTCCACATTAACATATTGGGTTTCGGGACTCCAGATTTAGCCGATATCTTTGACCGCTAACACAGTTTAAGACTTACTCTGTTGTATTAACCGTGATTGATAGATTCACGCAAGGCGGTCCGAATAAGAACAATAACAGCAGATTTGGAGCACTTATACTGACCGATGTCAAGGTGATCAGGGATCTCAGTTAGAGTCGAGTAAATGGGGTACAAGAAGACTTGAACCACAGCGTACCACCCTGCAGCTAATGAGATGATTGAGGGATTCTATTGATCACTGAAAGCTACCATAATGTGCCACAATAACCCAGAATAATCTGAACTTGTCCTTAGTACACGCGTGAAAGAATATATCGGCACAACTTGCGCAAAGCTGGTACGTAGAACGTCACTCCGAATCCTTCTTTAATGAAAACATGCCAACTGGTCTGAAACTATTTGTTCAGAAATTTCGTGAGCATATGAAGCTAGTTCGAACAACGCAACTAACATTCTGCGACCGAAGGAACATATTCGTCGTTCTCTTAATTTGTTCACATGCGTTCGTTTGCATCAATCAAGTGAAGAACCCATTAGGATGTTGGTTGGTTACACTTGTCCTGTATTGCTTACAAACTAATAGATCTCCCTGTTCATAAATAATGTTTACATGCACTACATCTTATTCTTTTTCATAGAACTACAACCCCTCCAATAGCGCCTCCAACTACACGGTGCGTAGACCGTATCCTCCAATTTTTTTTAAATCTGAGGAGTGATAAACTGTTTTCGTCGACAGAGTCGCACCAGCATTTTCTTGGTTTTCCACTGGTCTCCGTCTTTCAGTTCTCCCAACGCATATCTACTGGTACCCATTTTTATCCATATGAATCACGTAATCATTCCATTGTAGCTCACACAATCTTATCATACATCCTTTCTAGCTTCGCTCCGATTGGAGAAGAAGGCTCATCCCTCAGAGGAGTTCAATATGTTTTTGGATACTTGGATGAAAGCTCATATTTTATGTCTATAATGTAACGCGGGTTCTATGATTGATTTTTGTCCCTACAAATTTGTTTTCCTGTGTATACAAGTGATTTCCAGGATCATTAAAACTGAATTAAAAAAACATTTAATGCACTGAAAAACATTTAAGCAATATCACCCTAATCCGTTTTGTTGCGGTCATTAGGAAAACGAAAGCTGATAAATATGCCCAGTTATTTTAACAACAGACCGTCAAATGTCTAATGACCATCGTAGATGTTTCGCCAATTTGCCAACGCCTCCAGGAGGATGATTTTTTTTTTCCAAAGGAAAGAATCAAAGTTCTTGATTGGCGAGCACAATCATCCGATCTAAACATAATTGAAAATTTTTTTGGGATAACTATTTCAACTTCTTTACGCCAAAGGAAAGCGATATGTTGATGAGTTGAAAACTGCAATTTTTGGATGTTGAGCCGAAGCTTTGCGAAAACCCATTAAACATATTAGTTCCGCGCTTGCCTGAAGTTCCTTGCAAATTTTGTGGCAGTGTATTCATATTTGCGTCTAAAAATCGCTGGATACGACAGTGAAATCGCAATGTGGCCGAGCCTTTACGTTACGTAACCAATGTAAAAACACAATAAATGCTTCAATAATATGTGTCAATTCATCGTATTATTCTTGACCCAACTGCAAATGCTATTATGTAGCTCACTGTATTTAATATTCTAACCAAAAGATTGAAAAGCTATATTACGTTTAGTTGTGAAATTGATTTGAGTGGCGAGAAATAAAGAGGAAAAAGGTTTAACAGAATCAGATGTGGGATAGCGATCCGTAGTGTATATCTTGGACGAAAATATTCGGGTTAATAGTGCATTGGGGAGACGTTGGAATTCATTGAGGATCGTATCGCCGAAGAAGTTACATTGCGCATTGTGTGAACGTGAAAAGTGTGTGTATTACGATTAGCAGACATTGGAATTGGACACCATAAATGACGAGGACATATCTGCGCAAAATCTAAGTGAGGTATTGCCCACCAAGGGTAGAAAAGCAACGCTTTCCTAACGATTGTGGAATTTTGGTGACTCCAAAACGGAGACGGGAACTAAAATGCCCGTAGTGAAATAACGACAGCCAATTTCGATTAACTGGACGCCACGTGAGATGTCGACGTGCTGCCCACCGACATTCGGGAATTATGGACGTTATACGAACGGCATGACAAATTGCTTCTGTTTTGTGTGTCGGCCGAGTAGACAGGGGTCGCGAAGGCATGGCCGACTTTTAAGTGCTGACCAGATTTCAAGGGATAGTTCCTTAAATGTTTCAGGAAAGCCAAAAATAAAGCCAACGTGCATTTGGAATTGATGGGGTAAAAACGTTTCCAATCGGAATCAATGCTGACATATCTCAAAATAGTCAAAATTTTCCAATATGAAGGCGTGAACTATGCGGCTATTGTTAAGTGTGTGGTCCTCGGTTTACGAGACGATCAATATCATTTAGCTATTCAAGGCCAACTAATTGAAACGGTACCTGATCTAAGGGATCATATGCACTAATATTTAAGCCTTTGGAAGGCTAGAGTAAAGCTGAAATCAGCAACCCTAGCACCAGAGCTGGTAATAAACTGCGGGACGAAAACAACAGAAAAATCAACTGTAACTTGCTATAATTATCAAGAAGACGGTCATTTTAGAGAGATTGTGGAAAACCGCAGAGAAGAACACGATAAAGTCACAATTGTAAAACAAATTATACATTGCCACAATATGAACGTGGACAAGTTAGACGAACCAACGCAGAAACGTTTCGGAAAATAGTACAAATAAACGGCAAACAATATTCTGCGTTTATTGGCTTGGGGAGTAATTCGTTCATGATTAAGGAACGAGATCTACCAGAAGAGCCAAAAAGGTAGTCAAAGTGTTGAAATGGTTCCCTAGTGGCTTATTGTTAAGTTCCAAATAGCTAGACGTTCCAATGGTTAAAGACAATATTATTATTAACGGCATCTTCTTGGTAGTGGATTACAAGTTGTTAGATTATGCGATATCAGTGGGTCAGGATTATTTAAATCAACTAAACAATCGTGTCATCCAGGAGCAAAATTACATTACCTAACAAAATCGACAAATGAGGATAACAAAATGGGAGCCATTCAACGTTAACGACTTCAAATTGGTGAGAAGAGCTTTTACGCAAAACATGGAGGAATTGGATGAGTAGCACTGCCAAAATTTCAATTCATTTGACTGACAAAACCCCCATCTCGTTAGAACCATACTTCAGCCCCTTTGGACAACGCGAAATAATGCGACGGACCATAGACGAGATGTTAGGAAACCAAATCATTCATGAGAATGTTTCACAATTTTCATCACCTATCGTGGTAGTATCCAAGGCCAATGCAGAGTCAAGAAAATGCGTCGACTTTCTCAAAATAAATTCTAAAATAATTAGCCTACCGTATCAGATGTCTATTGTTTAGGAGTGAATTGCCCTGCTACAGGGAAACTGTTATTTTAGGAAGTTGAAGGTATGATCAGAATACTATCAACTTCAAGTAGCGGTGAATTCGTGGAAGTATACAGCATTCTATACAACCAATGGGCAGCACTAATATTGCAAAATGTCATTTGGGTTCCCAAATGCCTAGATCGATTACGACAACTCCGCCGTAGATGGTCCCAAGCCCAATTAAATGATAGTAAATGCTCTCAGGTTCACTCACTGGGTTTACTGATTCCCCAATAATGGAACATTCAATGCCGAGAAATGCTAAAAACTGTACAGCTCTGCTACTAAATCCCACTTACACCCCCTTTGTGGAGACGTAAGACGATGAAGGCGAACCTTTCGCACCTGATAACGGAATCGATGTAATAACGTCGTAACGAAGGAAGCGTTCTACCATCACCTGGAAAGACTAGTCGACTCATTGCCTACAAACGTCAAAAAAATTATTCTGGGTGGATCCGACGCTAAGATTAGCAATGAGATATCTCATCGGGGAACGACTGGAGGATATAGCCTCCACGATGAAAAAAATGACAACGGCCAGCGCCTGATTGACTTTACATGTAGCATACGTTCGACTTGCTTCCCACATCGACGCATTCATAAAATGGCCTGGGTATCACCGGATGGCAACACACGAAACCAGATCGACCATGTTCTGATCCAACAACGATGGGCCTCGAGCATACTTGACGTCTGTACACATCGAGCAACCAATTGTAACTCAGATCATTACTTGATCAAATTAACCTATCATGTCATATGTCAAAGGCATATTCAGCGAAGACCAGCCCGCTACCAAAATTAAAATTTCACAGAAACCCTTGACAACCAGCTGGCTTCCATCTTATCAGACGCATCGTTTAAGACAAGCAACGAGCTCTGGATGGAAGTGAAAGCAGCTATCAGGACCTGACAGAACAGACGATGGGACATCAAACCCCGCGCAAGAGAAATTATTGGGTGATAAGTGCCAGAATGCATTAGACAAAAAGAATCAGGCAGAAAAAGAATATGTAGGTATGAAAACCAGAACGAAGAGAGAACACTATGAAAATCTCAGAAGAGTAGCAAATAAGATAAGAAAAGAAAATACTTTGACGACCAATTGAGAAATAGAGATGTAAGTTTAGCAAGCAACAACACAAGACAAAGATACAAAGCAGTGAAAAGCCTGAAACGTGGTTATCAGCCCAAAGCCACGCTCTGTCGTGATGACATCGGCAATATCATCGCTGATGAAACCAAGATTAAGGAAAGATAGACATCATATTTCAAACACCTCCTTAATCTTCCCCTCAGCCTCACAACATCGGAGCCTATAGATGTCTGCGGAGAGCTTCCATTGGCCCCACCAACTCTGGATGAAGTGTGTTCCATCATCAAAGCCCAAAAGAATAATAAAGCGAAGGGCATCGATGAGATTCCAGTGGAGCTTATCAAATATGGCAGTAGTGTTCATCAAGCTATTCACAAAGTCATCCAGCACATTTGGCAACAAGAACATATGCCAAAAGAGTAGAGCCAATCAATAATATTCCCTATCAACAAAAAAGGTCACAAGCTACAGTGCGAAAATTATAGAGGCATATCACTACTTTGTACGGCGTACAAAATATTTTCTAAAATTTTAGAAAATAAAATCGGATCATATGCCAACAGTATTATTGGGGAGTATCAAGGTGGTTTTAGGGCAGGTAGATCGACAATAAACGAGTTGTTCACTGTTCAGTAGATACTTGAGAAATGCTGGGAGTTCAACATAGATGTACATCAAATTTTTGTTGAATTTAAGCAAGCATACGGCATCCCAGCCAAATCAGTCCGTCTTACCAAAATGACAATGACGTCGATGACCTCCCAAGTCCGCATCAATAACCAACTCACCGATGCCTTTGACACAAATATCGGACTAAAACAGAGAGATAGGCTAGCCCCGTTGCTATTCAATTCGGCTCTGGAGTACGTCCTAAGGAAGCTGCATGTCCATACACGAGGTACATTGCTATACAAATCGAGTACTAGTTGACTCGCCTATGCAGACGACATCAACATTTTGTCACGGTTATTAGCAACTGCCAAAGAACTCTTCCTGAAACTTGACAGCGAAGCAAAACTTGTAAGGCTACAAATCAATGAAAATAAAACAAATCTGATGACACAGTCGAGGAAAAATACCTCAAGCACACAAAGTATCACACTTGGCGAGTACAATATTGAAAATGTTAGCAAATTTGTTAATTTAGGCGCCAAAATGACGAGAACGGGTAATGAAACAGACGAAATGCGCCGAAGAATACAGCTCGCAAATAATATTTTTTATTGAGTTTTGACGATCTTGAAAACCGGCCGCATACACAGGAAAACAATGTTCCAAGTATGCAATGGGCTGGACACATGAATCGTATGGATGAACAACGGATATCCAAAAAGGTATTCGTTGGGAGAATTGAAGGCCGGAGACCAGTGGGGAAACCGAGGAAACGCTGGTCTGACTCGGTCGGTGAAGACAGTTCATCGCTGCTCGGATTTCGAAATTGGAGGATGCGGTCAATGAACCGAGACAGTTGAGGGCGCTATTTGCAGGAAGTGAAGGCCCGAGGGGGCTGTACAAGTACAAGTTTTAGCCTAATAGTCGATATATGCAGAAGGAAAATTATCGATGGAGAAAAAACTTATCGTGTGACACAAAGCTCGATAATGCTGGAATTTCTAACAGAATAACAATAAAATTAAGCCACTTATACTTAAAGAATTTGTTGACATTACGATTCTGGGACATTCTAAGAAAGTTATAGCTGACAGCATCCAACACCATTTTCTAACAAAACGCCTACCAGTTACAGAAAACGGGGGCAAGTGACTCCCAAAAAGCTTGGCGAAGTGAAAGCATATGTCAAACGTCAAACAGCCCATAGGAAAGCCTATTTTACCTCGTGCAAAAGAAGACCGGCCAGTGGAGGCCATGCGGAGACTATCGTCTTCATTTCTGAGAGATTTCCAATCGCCCATTTAAGTGGCTTTGCTCACAAGCTGAGTGTATGCAAAGTATTTTCAACGGTTGGTTTGACAAAAGCGTATCATCTGTAATGACTTTCGGTGTGTGCAGTACCGCACAAACCTTTCAACGATAGATCAATCACGCTCTTCAAAGATTTGACTTTTGCTACGCTTACATGGACGAAATTTTAAAAGCATTTTGGTCGCCTGACGAGCACTGTAACCATCTGCAAATGATTTTTGAATGACTTCGTGATAATGGACTGTCAATTAGCGTTGCAAAATGAATTTTCGGTACACCGAGCCGAATACCTCGAATATTTAGCTAGCAAGCAAAGCATCAGACCTGGACGAGGTCAAACCATTTTGGGTTCAGAGAAGCCATTACAATAGCGGAATCGCAACAATTCCTAGAAGTATTAAACTTTTATCGGGAATTTTCGCAAAAAGCCGCTAAATTTCAAACACCTCTCCACGTATATCTCGTTGGTGCCAAGGATAAGTGACAAGTCATTTAAAATTCTCGAGTGGAAACTACCCTCCAGGAATGTAAAAAGCAAATCGCCAATGCAGTATCATTACGACACCCTATTTTAAACGCACTACTGGCTATTAAATCGGATTCATCTGATTTTTCGATAGAAACTTCAACAATATTATTTGAGAACCGCTAGGATTTTTTCCGAGAAAGTTTACAAATACTCAACAGAAACAATGCATATGACCGGGAGCTGCAGACAATGTACAGCGCTGTCAAATTTTTTCGCCAGAAGACGGAAGGATGTTCGCTTATGATAAGAACCTATCGCAAACCAATATTATTTACCTTCTGCCAGAAAGCAGGCAAAGCGAATCCAAAGCATTCGCGACTATTAGATTTCACTAGACAATTTTCTACCAATTTTTTCTACATCGCTAATGTCGAAAATGTAACGGCAGACGCTTCATCTCGAATTAATGCAGTCTCACTATCTATTGCTGTGATTTCTGAAGAGCTAATATAGCTCTAGCTCTGATAAATGATGAAGAACTTCGACAGCCACTCTGTTTGGAAACGGCTCTAATTCTGAGGAAACTGTGAATTGACGACAGTGATACCACCTTATAGTGTGATGTGTCAGCATTTGAAATCTAACAATAGATTTTCAAAGTATCGGGAAAGAAATCTTTGAAATACTCGTAACTCACCGATCATCATATCCCAGTGGACGCGCTACAAAAAATTGATACCCCGAAAGTTTGTTTGGCCTAGCATTTCCAAATACGTTCTCGAATGGGCACGTACATGTCTTTCATGTACACGCAACAAAGTTGGAAGGCACACGAAACTTCCACATTAACATATTGGGTTTCGGGACTCCAGATTTAGCCGATATCTTTGACCGCTAACACAGTTTAAGACTTACTCTGTTGTATTAACCGTGATTGATAGATTCACGCAAGGCGGTCCGAATAAGAACAATAACAGCAGATTTGGAGCACTTATACTGACCGATGTCAAGGTGATCAGGGATCTCAGTTAGAGTCGAGTAAATGGGGTACAAGAAGACTTGAACCACAGCGTACCACCCTGCAGCTAATGAGATGATTGAGGGATTCTATTGATCACTGAAAGCTAGCATAATGTGCCACAATAACCCAGAATAATCTGAACTTGTCCTTAGTACACGCGTGAAAGAATATATCGGCACAACTTGCGCAAAGCTGGTACGTAGAACGTCACTCCGAATCCTTCTTTAATGAAAACATGCCAACTGGTCTGAAACTATTTGTTCAGAAATTTCGTGAGCATATGAAGCTAGTTCGAACAACGCAACTAACATTCTGCGACCGAAGGAACATATTCGTCGTTCTCTTAATTTGTTCACATGCGTTCGTTTGCATCAATCAAGTGAAGAACCCATTATAACATTACATTTTGCAATGAATTTCCAAGAATGTTTTTAACCTATATATGCATAGAGAAGCAACAAACATCGGCGTTGACCGACTAAAATCATCATAAGAGTCAAAGAGTATTGCTGACTCAGAAGCCAAACTGGGCCTGGAGGAAACAGATGGGTGACTTCGTCGTTACCGACGAGACTTATGGCCCACAAACAAGAGTTAGGCATCCAGATGATAGCGGTGCCCCCTCGAACTCTCGCAACCAGATCAAGATCCAAACGTAGACGTGGCCATGTATTCCCCATTTGATAAAAAAACTCATACAAAAGTACTTTCTATGACCTTTCCCCTCAAATGAGGAATACGAACGCAGCCGATCTATGCCATAGCGTTTGCAATGAAGTCAAATTAACCCTATGTCATAAAAGGGCACGTGAGTGGAAGGCCACTCTGCCCGGCAAGAGCCCCTTTTAACAAAGGAAACGAAGAAGTGCACCTGATGACTAGCCCATTCTAGTGAAGGAGCCTGCCATCGATGCGGGTCCTATACCCGACCATGGTCAATGAATTGAAATTTTGCAGATTGTTGTTCGTGCAGATTTTTTAAGCATCGGGGGACCGACCACTTGACTCCGGCTAATCGATGTGCCGTTGTCGTTTCGTCATCTTCAATGCGAAAGAATAGTTCTTTGAAGTGCCGATCAGTGTCCGAGAAAGATTCAACATCAATAAAGAGTGTTTTGCATCTGAAATACTCAAAGGAATTTGACGAGTTGAATTGTCGGGATGGTCGACGTTGTTTTGATTGCACCGTTGCTAATTATCCGCATCCATCATGTGAATGCAAGAAAGGCTACATGGGTAAAATGGGAAGTGAAATATTTTTCAATGGTTTATCCACTGCAAAAGGTAAGGCTCCGTGTTACCGGTATGTCTTTCAGTGCAGCAGATGCATCTTTATTCTCTACATTTCTTATGTATTGTTGCCAAATCATTTCTTAACTTCTTTACTTAAAATAACTTGGAAGATAGCTAATATTTTTGTCCCTAAAAATCTTCAAGTAGTACCAATAGTTTTTAATGCCCTCATTAAACAATTATCACAAAAAAATGACGCTATAACTTTTATAGTGTTTGTAATTTGTATTAAATCTAAGACAGCAAATGAAAACAAACAATAGTTATATAATCCCAAAAATGCAATATTAGAACTTAATATCTGGCCAAGTCAAAAAATACCACAGTTTCAAACAAATAAGTTTATGTTTTCTTTTGTTTAATTTTTAATTGATAGAATGAAATTTTATTAATACATTCTGATATACAAGTAGTACACAATCTATTATTAATTAAACCGTGAAAATATGCATGTGGAAGAAAATTTATTCATGCAAAAGAAAACACTTGGTGCTTTAGAGAACACGATATTCGTTTTAAGAAACTATTATTAAAACATACTTATATTTTTGAGTTTGACTTGAACCGCGCCACGAGGATGACACGAAGAACAACTGCCATGTTTTGTCGACCGCATTTAAAGTCAGGAATATTTAGGAAATATAAAATTACATTCCCATCTCGGTTTAAAGTTTATAAAACGTACATTTAACTTTTCCCCATTGAATTTTTGCAAAATTGCGAAGATTGTTCGTTCAATGCAAACAGTCCAAAACCCGAACTCAAATTTGTGTTGTAGTCACCTTGTTCTTTTTTTTTCATTTCCCTTGTCCCGAGTGCCACAAGCAAAATCGAATTAAAAGTGATCACTCGCCAGTTACAATTTGAAGAGCCGTTTGTAAAGAAACTTTATATGGTTCAGTCAAAAGTTTCTAATGAATTTGCCTCGCTGAGCTGTATACTCGGACACTTCAGTTCCGAATTCCCGTCTTAATTGCAGCAACCGCCGTACAGCACTCCGTTCACTCAAGGAGAAAATTTACTTTTCAAATTCACTAAGAACTTAACTTCGATTTGTTTTGTTAATTCACTGCACGTATTTACAGAACAAATTCAACAATTCCAATAAATAATCACGGTACGACAGTCACCCTTTACACACCCTCTTATGGAAGTCACTCGAGAAACGTTTGTCGTTTCCGTGTCTTGAAACCGTACGATTCACTCCTCCGTTGCCTTTACGGAACCTCAACTTTTACATACCCTTCTTATCAGGCACAACTCTAGCATTACAACCAGGGCTGTCGAGAGAGGGGGGGGAGATGGCGGGAATCCTCCCGGGCCCGGCCTTCCTAAAGGGGCTCGTAGGTCTTATTCATCAAAAAAAAAAATTTTTTTTTTCTTCTCCTGAAATTCTTACCACTTTAAAAAAAAAATTAACCAATTTTTTTAATTTGACCTCTCGACTTCGCGTCCATTTCGTCTAAAGAACCTTAATCAACCTGTTTGTAACTGGCAGCACGCTGAAGCGTGTGAACTTGCGCAATGTAGGCGCTACTTATGATTATTGGCTACGATCAAAACTGACGATAGATACAAGCCATATGGCAGCAGCGCTTACTACCACACACATGACCATTAGTAGGCTGACTTTGCTGGCTAACTTACATGGCGTTATATGAAGAATTGTGGAGGTGCCAGCAAAAATTCGAGGTTTTGTACGGTTTAGACACGGATTTCTACAGTGAAATCCAGATGATCCATGGAGAACACAATACCGCTCCTAGTGAAGTGAAAATTATTTCAGTTCTTATACCCGTTTAGTTTTTATCACCTTCCAAAGTGAATTTATAGGAGTTTGTTTACATCTCAACGCTGAGCTATCAGTCGAAGGTGCAAAACTTGTGCTTCATTTGCTCGTCTTGGAAAGTTTAGGAGCACAATGGGCTATACAAGGTGAATTTATAGCATGCACGGAATGCGTTCGGCACCTTTTTTATTCGGAAAATAGTATATATGACGAAATATAAGCATTTGCTAATGCCGCAGTTGGGTGACAGCTACCGGAAGCTTGTCCATATTAGGCCGACTAATACATATGCAAATTGCTACCATATGGCTTGTATCTATCGTCAGTTTTGGCTACGATCGCAGTCAAAACTGACGTTAGATAGGAAGCCATATGGTACCAATTTGCATATGTATTAGTCGGCCCACTATGGACAAGCTTCCGGTAGTTGTCACCCAACAACGGCATTAGCAAATGCTTATATTTCGTCATATATACTATTTTCGAATAAAAAACATGCGAAACGCATTCCGTGCATGCTATTCACCTTGTATAGCCTACTGTACTCCTAAACTTTTCAAGATGAGCAAATGAAGCACACGTTTTGCACCTTCGACTGATAGATCAGCGTTGAGATGTAAACAAACTCCTATAAATTCACTTTGGAAGGCGATAAAAACTAAACGGGTATAAGAACTGAAATAATTTTCACTTCACTAGAAGCGCTATTGTGTTCTCCGCGGGCCATCAGGATTTCACTGTAGAGATTCGTCTCAAATCCGTACAAAACATCGAATTTTCGTTGGCACCTCCATAATTCTTCATATACCGCCATGTAAGGTAGCCAGCAAAGTCGGTCTACTAATGGTCATGTGTGCGGTAGTAAGTGCTGCTGGCATATGGCTTCCTATCTAACGTCAGTTTTGATCGCAGTGCATCTAACATTCCAACAGAAGTTTTGGGCCAGACTGCAACACATTGTAATTGTTTGTCGTTTTCACAACTTTGTGCGAAACAAAAAAGAAAAAAGTGGCGGTTGGACATAATAACACATGAGTAAGTAACAATCATTCATTATCATTGTGAATCAAGTGGGAGAATTTGGCCGACCGTCTAAAGATGGTGGCGCAAGGGCGCATAAAGTGGAATTTGAAAATATTTGGATTTTTTTTTGTGTTGCCCTCCGTATTTTCCGCACTATACCTGTTACTGTCTCCAGTACTGAACGTTGATTTAGTGTTCTTGCTCGCATTAAAAACTTTCATCGATCATGCTCTTCAAAAACGCGTGTTTCAGCACTGGGAGTTGGATTTTGATACTGTGATAAGAAATTTTGTAGCCAAGAAAGCGAAAAAAGCTAATTTACAATTATAATTAATAAATATATTAACTTGGCATTACACTACTTGCTTTCTTTATTTCTATTCAATACTTTGATATACCAACTTATATTTATATAGCTTGTTATGGAAACAACTCCATAGTTGTGTTTCATGTCGGGGGTTTAGGGCCCGTAATTGTTTACCCCCGGGCCCAGATTTCTCTCGACGGCCCTGATTACAACCCTCTCCACTAGTGTCGAACTAGCCCACTAGCTCAGCACACGGAAGACATGAATCTTCAACGATGAAAATTTTGGGGTCACTTGGAATTGCAAATTTCACTTCTTTCCTGCTAGCATGGTCACTTTCCAGATAAAATCCCATTGTTGTCACGACACTCAAGTGTCGCTTCAAATTCATATGCCTTCATAGCGCATTGCTAATGAAACCCCAGTTAAACCACGACCAACTAAGCAACTGATATAAAACGGCACAGCCACCGCCGTCGCGTATATAACCAAATACGTGGAGTTCAGAATTAGAACGGCAAAATACCAGCTCGAAGGAAATTCAAACTGAAACGCGTACAAAAAAAAATGTATGAATAAAAGTGTAATGACCGCGGTGCGTACACTTTACAGTGCACCGACACCACTCAACCGAATTATCATCAATTAAACATTTACAAACATTTCCAATTGCAATTCGATTGTTTTTTGGCCACTTGCACTTTTCTGGGTTTTACAGACATAATTAGTTTTATATTTTTTGATTAGAATGGTTCGTTTGGTGAGAATTATAATTATAAAAGTTATTTAAACCAACGTTGCTTTTCCGCAGCGAATTCGGCGTCCCCGTGTAAATGGAACAACCGTTGATGGCATTCTCATATAAAAGCAATCCACGATTGCGGAGATTCTAAACTGCTCAAATTCACTGCTCGCTTCGAGTCGCTGTTGACAATCAAATTTTTCAATTAATGAAAGCACTGATAATCCTAAATGCAATGACATGGGCCAAAAAGTTCATCAAAATCTTCACTAGCCGAAGTCGTCGTTTGTCCCAGTCTCTGCGTTCACGCAAATTGAACTAGAGACGTGATTAACCGAAAACGGCGGAAGTAACATAGGTTGATGCAGCACTTGGAGCACAACACTTTGCATTTTATGTTTTCACAATTTTCAAATCGAATCCTCACGTGATAGCTTTCGAGCGTGTTTGTAGTGATGTAGGTAAATTTAATATCCGTGAAGGACTGCTGTGCTGGTCTGCTGCCTCAGCGGAAGTGAATGCGCTGGCAGGCTAGCGTTGCGGTGTCATGTTCTTTTCCCCAGCACAAGGACTCACTACAAAAGAATTTCCCATCAACGAATTCCGCTGAGGCAGCAGACCATTGCTGCAGTCCTTCACGGACATTACATTTACCTACTTCACTACAAAATGGCCCCACGTTGGGCGCCATTTTGTAGTGAAGCAGCAGACCATCGCTGCAGTCCTTCATGTACTTTACATTTAAATACTTCACTGCAGTCTGGACCAAGGATAGATCCCTGAGCAACACCCGATGTAACTTTCATCCTTCGTTGGCCCTGTGTCGTGTCGTAAAGCAGGCTTCTGTCCTTCAGGTTGTCCCTCAGAAGCCGCATCAGATATTCTGGAATTTGAAAAGGGTTTTCCAGCGTATCCAGAATATCCAACCATCTAGCTGCGTTGAAGGCGTTCCTGACGTCGAGAGTTACCAACAAACCGATCTGTCGCTTGGTACGGCTATGTGCCTCTACCTTTTGGACCGCGCTCACCACCTCTGTAATCACATCAGTGGTGGAACTTCCTGCTCTAAAGCCGTACTGCCGAGGAGATAAGTCCACAGCAGCACGAGTCACATCAGTGAGTCTTCTCTTGATGAGTTTCTCTAGCACTTTTCCAACAGTGTCTAGCATGTATAACGGACAGTATACAAACGGCGATCAGGGATTTCCCTTCCCCTAGTTGATCACCATGAGCACCTTCCATCGTACCAGGAAAACCTCGTCCCAGGAAAACCTCGTCCCAGGAAAACCTCGTCCCTTAGGGACCTTAAGATAATGGATGATAAAAAACAAAAGAGAGGCTCTGGAAAAGTGCTTAGAACATGCATTTATGCCCATACCAGACGGTTAAATGAAATTCCTATTTTAGGCGTTAGTCTTTGATAATAAAGTTCATTATTTTTACTGATGATTCGATTTTTTTAGTGCTTAATTTTTTTCGACTAAAGCTGTTATAAGCTATTTCGTGTTTTTTCGTACGCTTGGACGAAAAAGAGCCTGTTTCTAACCTTTTTACCAAAAACCTGGTTATTCTTCTACTCATTGGTTCTTGCAAAAAAATCACATGGCTATTCAGTATATTGCTTTAAATGCAATAAAATATGTGATAAAAATTGATTACTTGCTTTCACGCACAGATGAAGTATATTCCGATGGAATATACACAGTTTAACCTCTTGTGACTTTCTGCATTTAATGTTTTAATTGAGAATAGTTAAGTATCCTTAGATCAATTTATTCATGAACATCCTTACCATTCAGAATTATCTCAGAATGACAATTACCTTATTGCATATATTGAAACAAGTTAATAATTTAAATTTATCATTGCAGAGGAAAAGTTCTTACATTCGACAAAACTCATCGCGAGGATCGTGGAACATATTATTGTATTGCGGACAATGGTGTTGGCAAGCCTGATAAGAAAATGGTTTCATTAGAAGTTGAATTTCCACCCAGCATCACAGCCCCACGGCCTAAAGTTGCACAAGCAATTGATTACGATGTCGAGTTGGAGTGTAAAGTAGAAGCATATCCTGCTCCTGCAATTGTATGGTATCGAGATGGTGCAGCTATAACAAGTAATAGTCACTACAGGTAAATAAACTTTCCATGAACAATGCAATCTCGCAGTTCTGGGCATAGCGATATAATATCCGTTGCAAGTCAGAGAAATAACACTCCTGCGGATGTACTCGTATTTTCCTACTTTCAGGATAACTAACATTGCAACTGCATTTGAAGTCACTAATTCAGTGGTTCGAGTCATCACAGTGAACAAAAAAAGCTACGGGGACTACTACTGTAATGCAACGAATAAAATGGGACATGATGTAGCTAGGATTAATTTGTATGGTAGGTAGAAAGGTTGAAGAGCAAAGTTCAAGGCTATTGTCCTCACCCATTTGGTTTTGCATGGATGCTCTTGAAATTTCAGTTTTGTTATCCTACGTTATTTGGCTATTGTTGCTGAAATTGGTATTATTTATTATGCGAAAATAACTATGAAACTATAAATTCAGCTCTTGTTAATATCCTGATAACTAAAGTAAATCGAATAGAATTGATCGAAAACCTCCCGTTATAAATATCTCCCAACCAACTAGAATCCTTTAACCGTGGCTAAATATAATCAATTCAATGTTATGTACAATGCACTAATAATACCCTTTATTGCATGAACACTTGAAAAATCTGCAGACGATGTAGATTTGTAAGCTTTGCATGGTGTTAAAAAAACGATTTTCCAACTGTTTATTTGTCTTCACCTTCTACTACCATCTTTTGCGTTGGCTTACATTAACAATTCCAATGAAACTCTCTATGTTTCATTGTCAAAATTTATAAAACATTTTCATTTATATATCATTTCTATTTGGATTCAATATGATTTCGTTTTATTTTCATATTAGAATCAGTTTTGCCAATATTGTTGCCGAATGCCAGCAGTAAATAAAAATTGAAAAAGGTAATTAGTTTTGTTTTTTTTTGTGTTTCAATGTATCTTTAATTACTTTTCATGCCTGTAAAGAAAAATAAAATTTCAATCTCAAATTTCAACAGCATCCAAATCACCTGACATCAATTTTTCGGGCTTAATATGGATTAAAAATGGATCGATACGTTCTGCAATGGAAAACCAATTACTCGCAATATCTGCAATAATTTTAATGATCTACTAACCAAATAAAATTTTATTTTAATTCAATAATTTTTTTTACATCGGAGTGAAAATGCAAGGATATTAAATAAGAAATTTTAAATTAAGCCAAAATCATATCTACATGTTGTTGATAAGATTTTCACAAAGTTTACGAAATGAAAATGTTGTAATAAAAAATAATCTAAATCTTTAAAAACGCAGAAATTGGCGTGTTATACGAAATACAGATATTATTAAATAATAGAAAATCCATTTTTACTACTTATACGTAATGTTAAGTATATATGTTTAGTGGTAAGACTTTAATCATCTACTGAAGCAAAAGAAAATTTTTGAGATTCATATTTTAAATCAAATTATTATTGAAATTTTATGACGTTTGTGGAAATTTAATGAAAAATACATTTCGAAATTGCAGTTTGAACTAGCTGTCTGCTTAATTTTCTTATTTGAGCATGATGTTTTTGACTATTAAAAATAAAAGATCCATAAAAATTCGTAGCATTGGATTGTGATACTGAAGACACAGATGTGGTTACAGAACAATTTCTTCTTCTTAGCACTACAGCCCCTCTCGGGCCTTCGCTTCCTGCAAACAGCGCCTCCAACTGTCTCGGTCCATTGACTGCGTCCTCCAATTTTGAAATCCGAGCAGCGATGAAGTGTCTTCGTGGACCGAGTCAGACCAGCGTTTCCTCGGTTTCCCCACTGGTCTTCGGCTTTCAGTTCTCCCAACGAATACCTTCTTGGGTATCCGTTGTTCGTCCATACGATTCATGTGGCCAGCCGATTGCAGCTTCCGCAGTCTTACAATCGTTGAGACCTCCGGGTCGTCAAAAATTTCATGCAGCTCATGGTTGTATCGAATTCACCATTCGTCCTCGTCACTCCGATTATTCGCCTCAGAACCAAAACTGACGATAGATACAAGCCATATGGTAGCAATTTGCATATGTATTAGTCGGCCTAATATGGACAAGCTTCCGGTAGCTGTCACCCAACTGCGGCATTAGCAAATGCTTATATTTCGTCATATATACTATTTTCCGAATAAAAAACGTGCCAAACGCATTCCGTGCATGCTATAAATTCACCTTGTATAGCCCATTGTGCTCGTAAGCTTTCCAAGACGAGCAAATGAAGCACACGTTTTGCACCTTCGACTGACAGCTCAGCGTTGAGATGTAAAGAAAGTCCTATAAATTCACTTTGGAAGGCGATAAAAACTAAACGGGTATAAGAACTGAAATAATTTTCACTTCACTAGGAGCGCTATTGTGTTCTCCATGGATCATCTGGATTTCACTGTAGAAATCCGTCTCTAAACCGTACAAAACCTCGAATTTTTGTTGGCAGCTCCACAATTCTTCATATAACGCCATGTAAGTTAGCCAGCAAAGTCGGCCTACTAATGGTCATGTGTGTGGTAGTCAGCGCTGCTGCCATATGGCTTGTATCTATTGTCAGTTTTGCTCAGAACCCGTCGCTCAAAAGCGTTCAATATATTTGCGGATGCTTGGGATAGGGTCCATGTTTCACACCCATAGTATAACACAAGTCTTATCACAGGTTTGTATACTTGGAGTTTTGTTTTCCTGTGTATGCAGCTGGTCTGCAAGATCGTCAGAACAGAATAAAATATTTTATTTGCGAGCTGTATTCTTCGGCATATTTCGTCTCTTTCATTGCCCGTTTCCGTTATTTTGATGCCTAAATCAAAGACATATAAATAAATGGACGAGCAACGAGAATCTGTGTACTCGTTCATGTGAGAAGCAAATTTGCTACATAAATAAGTTGTAAATAACTTACGCTCTCGAAATTATATGATTCCCTCTGCTTCTGCTTCCCCTATGTTTCCAGTCAGGTTTTTCTTTCCTCTCTTCAGAAGAATCTTTTCCCCCACTGACACCCGCGCACACCAACGAAATTTCATTTCACGTGGACACGATGGCACCTTCGTTATCAGTTTGAGTACAATACAACAAACGACTCTCACGGAAAACTTGAACGTCAAAGCAAAAGAAAATCGAAAAGGGCGCGAAAACAGCGAGAAAACTCACGTGTCAAAGCGGATGGAAATTTCGTAAATTTTTAATAAAAACAGTGAACTAAAGTGCCGACTTCGTACGCGTGATCTTCAAAATTTAAAAACATTTTAAATGTGAACGTGTTTTGGAGTGATTAAAGTGGTAAAACAAAAGCATATCACTTGAAACCTCAACTTCACACAACTTTAGCGAAGGTTGTTAATTGCTTCGGCTCTCGTGACCGGTTGCGGATCCAGTTCTCTCTATATCTATGGCCTAAATACACAAATTCTCTAACATTTTCGATACTATATTCGCCAAGTGTGATGTTTTGTATACTTGAGGTATTTTTTCTCGACTGCGTCATGAGCTTTGTTTTATTTTCATTAATTTGTAGCTATACTAGTCTTGCTTCGCTGTCTAGTTTTCGGAAGAGTTCTTTGGCAGTTGTTAATAACCGTGACAAAATGTTTATGTCGTCCGCATAGGCTACTACTTGGCTCGACCTGAATAGTAATGTACCTCGCGTATCGACAGGTAGCTGCTTATGACGTACTCTAGAGCCAAATTGAAAAGCAATGGGGCCAGCCCATCTCTGCTTTAGTCCGATATTTGTGTCAAAGGCATCGGTGCATTGGTTATTGATGCGGACTTGGGAGGTCGTCGACGTCATTGTCATTTTGGTAAGATGGACTAATTTGGCTGGGATGCCAAAACAAAGCATTATTTGGTACAATATGTTACGATCAATACCGTCGTATGTTGCTTAAAGTCAATGAAAATTTGGTGAACGTCTATGTTGAACTCCCAGCACTTTTCAAGTACCTGCTTGACTGTAAACAATTGGTCTATCGTCGATCTGCTTGCTCTAAAACTTCCTTGATACTCCCCAATAATACTGTTGTTGTATGATCCGATTTTATTTTCTAAGATCTTTGAAAATATTTTGTACGCCGTACAAAGTAGGGATATGCCTCTATAATTTTCGCACTGTAGCTTGTCACCTTTTTTGTGGATATTGATTGGCTCCACTCTTTCGGCATATGTTCTTGTTGCCAAATGTGCTGGATGACTTTGTGAATAGCTTGATGAACACTACTGCCACTATATTTGATGAGCTCCACTGGAATCTCATCGATGCCCGGCGCTTTATTATTCTTTTGGGCTTTGATGGCGGAACAAACTTCATACAGAGTTGTGGGGGCGCTCCGCAGACATCTATAGGCTCCAATGCTCTGGGGCTGTGCGGAGGATTAAGGAGATTCTTAAAATATGATGCCAATCTTTCCTAAATCTTGGTTTCATCAGCGATGATATTGCCGATGTCATCACGACAGAGCGTGGTTTTGGGCTGATAACCTCGTTTCAGTCTTTTCACTACTTTGTATGCTTGTCTTGTGTTGTTGCTCACTAAACTTACATCTATACTTCTCAATTGGTCGTCATAGTACTTTCTTTTCTTAATCCTAATTATCTTATTCGCTACTCTTCTGAGATTCTCATAGTGTTCTCTCTTCGTCCTGGTTTTCCTACCTACGTATTCTTTGTCCGCCTGATTCTTTTTATCTACCGCCGTCTGGCAATCATCTGAATCATTCCTCTTGCGCTGGGCTTGAAGTCCAATTGTCTGTTCTGCCACGGTCCTAATAGCCGCTTTAACTTGCATCCAGCGCTCGTTACTCGTCTTTAACGATGATTCTGATAAGATGCGAGCCAGCTGATTGTCGAGGGTCACTGTGAATTTTCGGTTACAGACACCGTTTGGAGCCTTTTGATGTCAAATTTTTGCAGCGGGCTGGTCTTCGCCGAATATGCCTTTGACATAAGACATCGATAGTTTAATTTGATCAAGTAATGATCTGAGTTACAATTGGCTCCTTGGTATGCACGGGTGTCAAGTATGCTCGAGGCCCAACGTTGTTGGATCAGAACATGGTCGATCTGGTTTTGTGTGTTGCAATCCGGTGATACCCAGGTCATTTTATGAATGCGTCGATGTGGGAAGCAAGTCGAACGTATGACTAGATTTCTGCTACATGCAAAGTCAATCAGGCGCTGGCCGTTGTCATTTGTTTAATCGTGGAGGCTATATCCTCCAGTCGTTCCCCGATGAGATAGCTCATTGCCAACCTTAGCGTTGAAATCACCCAGAATCCGTCATCATCAACCACGCGTTAGAGTTCAATCCGAGCCGATTCGTCATAACTCATCACACATTTCAACGATATTTTTAATTTCATCATCGACGACTACGAACAATAATCCTATTTCACCTAATACTACTGTGAATACAACAACGTTTTCAATAAATGATTCTAATGCTTCTTTGGCGACGAAAGAGAAGCGAAAGAAACGCTGGGGTATTTTAAGTCAAAGTCAAAACACCGATAAACAAAAGAGTGCAACGCTAGGCCGTGAAAAGACGGAAAATAAGGAGAAAGTTGAATTATCCATGCAAGATGTGAATTTAAGGCATCGTTGGTCAGCGGGAGTGTCAAGACTCCCGTTGACCAACGATGCCTTAAATCACATCTTGCTTGGATAATTCAACTTTCTCCTTATTTTCCGGCCTAACGTTGCACTCTTTTGACCGATGAGAGGCCAAAAGAAAAATTATACTGTGTTAACTGCGGTATATTTGGCCATTCAGTATCATAATGAGGATGCCTTTGATATCAACATGCAAAATTAAATTCTCCCCAAAACAAACCCAAGTACACCGCAGTGTAATATTGTCTCGCTTCGTCAAGGATATGAAACACCAACCATCGCAAGGTTGAAAAGATTGAAAAGCCTCCTTCTCACACTCATCAACAATATTAATCGATGATTTTTGGATTACAACCATCACTCGTTGGCTTTGTTGAAATATACCTGAAGAATGTCCAGAACTTAATCCATTGATACTTGAGGAGTGAGGTCTGCAATCAATGGGCAGAATACTGAGGGGTATTGGCCTACAGGACCCAGATGGTGTTTTCTGTTAAAAATCTCGAGTGAAGCTATCGAATCTTGAAAAGTCACTAGTGATGAGATAAATCTTCTCGATAGGGGAGGTATCGAAATTTATACTACTACGCCGGATAGAAATGGAAACAGGATTATATGTGATGGGTTGCAGAAACTTGCCCTGATTGGAACTCATTTTGAATTGGTTCATCTACCAAACCCTGAGAGAGGGAATCAAATATTTTCAGAGGTCGTTCAAGCAAAAGTTTCTGACCTCAAATCAAGCCTGAACGGCCAATCAATTCTTCATTTCAATGCAACATTGACATCTAATCTCATACTAAGCTCGAATTTTATTGATAATTTTGTCAGCTTTGAAGACTTGTGCTTCATATCTGACAAGATAAACGACAAAAAATCATGTGGTATTGGCGGTATACTTCTCCGACATTTGCCTGAGGTTGCTATTAGGAATTGTTACATATTGTTCAACAACCTGTTTAGCAATTTATATTTCCCAAATGAGTGGAAAAAGGCCAAGGTATTTGCGATCTAGGACAAAGTAAGGGAATCTTTGGGCTCTAAAAGCTATCGCTCAATCCTGCCTGTATTAAAAAGCCTGAAACGAGGTTACTAGCCCAAGACCATGCTCTGCCGTGATGTCATTTGCAACATAATGACTGATGAAAACAGGATTAACGAAAAATGGGCATAGCATTTCAAGAACCTTCTAAATCCTTCAAACATCTCCGGAACATTGGAGCTTCCATTGGTCCTACCTACTATGGATGATGTTTGTTCCACCATCAAAGCTTAAAAGAAAAATAAAGCGCCAAGCATCGATCTGATCCCAGTAGAGCTTATCAAATATTGTGGCAGTAGTGTTCAGATAGCCATATATAAAGTCATTCAGCACATTTTGCAACAAGAACATATGCCAAATGAGCAGAGCCTATCCATTACACTCCCTATCCACAAAAAAGGTGACAACCTACAGTGCTGTAACTATAGAGGCATATCACTACTTTGCTCGGCGTACAAAATATTGGGTAGTATCAAGGTGGCTTCAGAGTAGGTAGATCGAAGATAGGCCAATTGTTTACTGTCAAGCAGGTTCTTGAGAAATGCTGGGAGTCCAATATAGCCATACACCAAATTTTCGATGGCTTTAAAGGAGCATATGACAGTATTGATCGTAATGTACTTTTGGCATCCCAGCTAAATTAATCCGTCCTACTAAAATGACAATGACGTCGACAATCTCCCAAGTCCAAATCAATACGTACAAAATATTTTCAAAGATCTTATCAAATAAAGCCAGATCATACGCCAACTGTAATATTGGGTAGTATCAAGGTGGCTTCAGAGTAGGTACATCGAAGATAGGCCAATTGTTTACTGTCAAACAGGTTCTTGAGAATTGCTGGGAGTCCAATATAGCCATACACCAAATTTTCGATGGCTTTAAGGGAGCATATGACAGTATTGATCGTAATGTACTTTTGGCATCCCAGCTAAATTAACCCGTCATACTAAAATGACAATGACGTCGACAATCTCCCAAGTCCAAATCAATAATTAACTCACCGATGCTGTCGACAGAAATGTCGGAATAAGACAGGGAGATGGGCTGGCCCCATTGCTATTCAATTAGGCCCTGAAACACATCATAAGAAAGCTACCTGCCGATACAAGAGGTTCGTTATTATAAAAGGCGAACCAAGTGGTAGTCTATGCAGATGACATCAACACTTTGTCACGGCCGTTAGAAAGAACTTTTCCTGAAACTCAACAGCGAAGCAAAACTAGTGGGGCTATAGACCAATGACATCATACTTGATGAAAACAGTTTCAAAAACATGGTCAAACATGTGTTTTAGATGCCAAAATAACGAGAACCGGTTATGAAAGGGACGAAATGTGTCGAAGAATATAGTTCGCAAATAAAATATTTTAGTCACTTCTAATTACCTTGAAGACCAGCTGCATACACCGGATAACAAAGCCCCAAGTATACAAATCAGCGATAACAACTGTGCTTTGCTATTGGTTTGAAACATGGACCATATTTGGCTTCTAGAGACGGGCCCTGAGGTGAATACTAAGAGCAAAGCTAGATGGGGCCAATGGAGAATTCGATACAACCATGAGCTGTATGAAATTTTTGAAAAGCTGGCAGCCTCAACGATTATAAGACTGCGGAGGCTACAATGGGCTCGCTAGAGAACTGTATGGACGAATAATTTATACCCAAAAAGGTATTCGTTGGGAGACCTGAAGGCTGGAGACCAGTGGGCAACCGCGAAGATGCTGGTCTGACTCAGTTGACGTAAACAGTTTATCGCTGCCCAGATGTCCAAATTGGACAATACGGTTAAAGTACCGAGACAGTTAAAGGCACTTTTTGCAGGAAGTGAAAGCTCGAAAGGGACTATAGTGCTACCAAGAAGAAGAAAAAGACTTAACCTAGTCAAATTAAATTAGATGTTAGCTGAACTCAAATTTACCTATATACATATATTATAAAACGGAAAAATTTGAAAAGCCATGGGGCCTTGCCTTTTTGAGTGAGTAGACACTTTTTTACCCTTTTAATCGTCTTTAGTATCTAAAGAATGAGTTGAAGAAAATTACTTTATATAGGGTTAGGATGGGTTAAGAAGTTTGAGCCTAAACAAGATCAGGTAAAGAGATATTAGGTTTTTGTTCTAGGGCAGTTTGATGTCCATTTATTTTGTTTCGTCTCGCTTCCATTTTTGTCGGAGGGTGTAGTCTTCTCCTTCTTCGTAGCACTACAGCCCCTCTCAATTTAGTTCAAATTTCGTATGAAGATGCTCAGATTAATAAGAACTGGATGGGCTAAGCTCATATAAAATGCATGAGAGAGCATGCGACCGGTTTCTGTTCTCTTCCAAGTGAACAGTCTGTCATTTCCTCCCCGTCTGCCTTTTGCTGGTCACTTTCTTGTTCCAAAAGCTGACTAGGTGTGAACAGACTGTCAAGTTGACTGATGCAAATTGGACGCCAAATTGGCCAATTTGCAAGTTTCGTCGCGAATTTTATCCGATATTAAAACTGTGGAAAGTGTTCGCGATCTAAATTCGTTCCAAGTGTTTAAACATTCGATTGGAGTTTGTGATTTAAGTTACTTTAACGTGTGACACTGTGTAATTAACTTAGAATTTCAAAATGAAATGTGTAGTGCCTTCGTGAAAAAATCATAGTGGAAAAGGATCTGTACGTGTTTCCTTTCACAAGTGAGTAGTTATTATATTAATGTTTTGCATGTTTTTCATACAATGCTGAAGGTTTTTCAAATAGAAAGCAAATTTTTGGTATTGTATGAAAATTTGTTTACATTGAGCAGCAGCCATGTTTGCTTGTGCAATTTGGCTCTCTCTAAGGTTGTAAACAAGAGCGTAGCAGTAGGAAAAGTGGTCGCAGGGGTTGTTGCAACCATATTGTCACTTGGTTGTCCACTCCAGTATTATTTAATTACTCAATGTGAAGATGATTTCAAGCTTGAAATTAACTATCTTCTGTGTGTTTCCGCGTCGCTTTTCGGGGCTAATAAATTACTAAGGATTAAAACGAACCGATTTGCACCCAGAGTCTGCGCTCGCAACGCGAAGGGCCGATGCCAGGAAAGTGCCGTCACCCCGAGCTTTATACCATAGTATATTCACATAGTATCCACACCTTCCATTTACCCTGTGTTGCACACTTTCTGAATTTTACCAGGGGTCAGTCAGCTGAGCCGAGGGCAGTCGTATTTAAAAAACAAAATTAAAAGCAAATAAAATTTTCCAACGCGCGTGATCTTTTATGCATTTTAGAACACGGGAGTGTTGCCAGATCCTAATAAAAAACTAAAGCATTGTATAGAACGAATTTGTTTTTCTGCAAAGTTACAAACTTTTTGAAATCTGGTAATCCTGAAATCTCTCCTCGAAATACATGTTTATATTCGCGCCAATCCTCACGTCATCATTTCCCTACCTACCTGCTACCAAAGATTTATGGTTCGCTTTTCGGCTTGTGTAGGTAGCCCTATTACCACATACATGACCACATGTAGGCTGACTTGGATCGCTAGTTTATAGGAAGGTATACAGATGTAGAAATCTGGAAGTGCCGACGAGAACTCGAGGTTTTATATGGTTTCCAGATGATCCACGGAGAACATCGTTTCAGTTCATACATCCGTTCATGTTCAATTGATGTTCAAAGTTAAAGGAATAGGAATTGGTTTACTTCGTCAAGCTAGCTGTCAGTGGAAGGAGTTAAACGTGTGTTTCATTTGGTGTGGGTGTACAGTGGACAGTTGCAAGGTGAATTTTTAACATGCAAGGAATGTGATTTGTACCTTTTTCATGTGAAACTTCGAAAATATTACGCCGTCCAAACATATGCATTCTGCCGAAGTAAGCTGACAGCTCGCGCCAGCTGGCGACAAGTAGGCTGACTACTACAAATGCAAATTTCTACTGGAAGGCTTGTTACGCTTACGTTAGTGTTGTTTATACCCTCTTACAAGTGGCGATTTCTACCCCCCGTCAGGCTTTTTCTACTATATCCACGCGATATGAACAGATTCAATTTTATTAGATATGATTTAGACTCGATACACAGCTGATGTTATTTTCGAGCTACTCCCCGACAACAAAGACCTTGTCAAAGGAATTGATCCCAGCGGGAGTCCTCGTATTGAAGAGTTTTCTACATACAAACAGATTTTTAGCAGAATTCCAATTAGTGTGGAGAAAAATAAAATGGCCAAGTAGTTAAAGAGGTGGTTGAGTTTTGAATGTCGCGATGGGGACATGAAACTTTTGTAAATGGGAATAATCTAGAAATTCTCATAGAAAAACGAATACCGGTAGAACGTTGCTTATCGAGCAATGTTAAATGCCCCACGGCACCATCTTTTGATGATCATCCAGTTTGTATTTGCACTGATGACTTCGGAGTTTTCGATACAACTCTATCAAACGAATTCATCAGAGCCCAGAAAACATTTAATTTAACTAAAATAGATTTGAAGGCGTTATCATTCACTAGCTCTGATGAATATAAATTTAAAAAATATATATCACCGAAATAAATGGATGCAGGAGCCACCGCCCCTTCCAACAACAAACACTTGTCACAGGGTAAGTATCCTTGCATTTTTCCTTTTTATGATACTCAAATATTTAAATAAATAAATATTAAAATATTAGTTAATTATTTAAAGTATAAAATAAAAGTTAATAAAAATTGATCAACTATAATAATTTTAAATTGAATAATAAAAATAATGAATTTTTATGTGTTTTAATAACGTAAAAAAAACAAAAGAAATTAAAAGAAAAAAATAGAATAGAACACAAGGAAAAAATGTTGTGCCAAAATATATATAAATCGGTCTTCTCTCTTCTTTTTTACCAGGTATGGGACCCGCAACGTTGGTAGGCTCGTCTGCTAAAATGAGCTAGCCATTGGGTGTAGCTTCTTCTTTTGTCGTTTCAGGGGCTCTTGCCAGGGATAATTGGCCTTCCCTTTTCTCAACATGGGCAAGTCATCGTTTAGATCTTTGATTTTCTTGGGAAGTGTGCGAAGGGGCACCACTACACCCGGATGCCCCACTCTTTTTATTGGCTATGGCTATTCGCGTCCACGACGAGTTTGTGTACGACCTGTCCCGCGGTTAAGTCAGGGAAGTCAGCGCGTCTTTAATTCTAATGCCCTTCTGTTGGTTATCTCGGCCTTTGACATCGGATGGTTTTAATGGCCATGTAGGAACAAAGTGTAAGTGTGAAATTTTTTGCAGTAGGTCCTAGCGCTGGCGAAAAGAACCCACCCCACAACATCACAGTGCTAGCTACCAGACCACTTAGGCGTCGGCAGCTGAGCACTAATTTTGCGCTCACTGAGGCAGCAGTTTACTACTACAGTCCTAAACGGACTTTTAACATCATCGTAAGCACTTCAACCGCTTCCTTCAATTTTGAAATCTGAGCAGCGATGAACAGTCTTCGCCGACTGATTCAGACCAGCGTTTCCTCGATTTCCTCACTGATCTCCACCTTTTAGTTCCCCCACGAATACCTTTTTGGGTATCCGTATCTATTGCTCATTTATAGGATTCACATCGCCTGCCCATTGTAGCTTCCATAGTATAACATTCATAGACACCTCCAGCTCGTCAAAAATTGCATACAGCTCATGGTTGTATCGAATTCACCATTGGTCTCCGTCTAGCTTCAATCCCATTATTCGCCTCAGGATTCATCTTTCGAAGGCATTCAATATGTTCGCGGATGCTTGGGTTAGGGTTCATGTTTCACATCTTAGTAAAGCGCAAGTCTTATCACAGATTTATGTATTTAGAGTTTTATTTTCTGTGTATGCAGCTGGTTTTCAAGACAATAACATTTTTTCCTCCTGTAGCTTCAATTTTTCAACGAGAATAAAAACCCCAAAAAGGCAATGTAGATCAGACTAATGAATGTAAGTTTTCTTTTAGAAAATTTTTGAGCCCGTTTAGAAAGGGCAAGTTGAACAGTGGCTAGAAATTGGAAATGAGCAAAGTCTCCTCACGATAAGACTCACTACCGTCTTCTTCTCTGAACTAGCTAGTCAACCAGCAGCCACTACGGAGTAGACTATGAGTGCCTGAGTTAAGGGTATGGTTCGTTGACATGGTTTAAAACTTCACGTCTTGGAATCACTGAGAGCAAATATTTCGAAAAGTAACTGAGCCCATCGAAGGAAATCATTACTATTCCTTTCTTGGAGCCACAATTCCGTTTGTGTGTTTGGTGGCCTTATTGAATGCACAGTTATCTAGTAATGAGCTTTGCAAGAGTTAGCAACAGCCTTTATGACAACAGATATGAAGAGTCAGATTGATGCTTATTGCGAGGTTGTCTCAACTGAACCTATATCATCATTCTTTAGAGGAAACCGACGAGTTCCAAGGTTTTACTGAGATAAAGACGATATAGTACATATAATGGAGCTGATATTGTTCAACTTTTAACTTAGTGGTACCGTGCTAAGCAAATAGTCCCAAAATATATCGTGGTCCACGAACTAAACAATATGAAAAATTTGGATTTTATTTTACACATATCATCCTTATAGTCTGTAGTGATTGAAGGATTGATCATTGTCCGTAAATGACTGCAGCGGTGGTCTGCTGCCTCAGCGAGCGAAGATATTAGTGCCCGCCGGAATTGGCCTTGTCTGAGGACGCGTGAATGCGCTGGCAGGCTAGCATTACAGTTTGCGAGGCGGCTTCTTTTCCCTAGCACAAGGGCCCACTATAAAAAAATTTCGAATTCACGAATTACAAGATAAAGCTCACGGTTCAATGATGTTGAGGGCGAGGTAACCTACTGAAGAAATACTAAAATATGACAGACCGAGCCTGATTAACGTGCGCGGGACTCGAGAGGATTTCGTCTTTGCTATTTGATATTTCCGACCCCCAAATAAGTGTGGGGCATACAAGCAGAAGCGGTGCCCCCTTGCACTCCCCATCCAGATCAAGATCGATTATAGACGTGGCAAAAACATATCTTCATAAAAGCTGTACTAAAAATTCGGTGTGGGAAGCTTAAGTAAGTTTTAAGGGTTTGTATTTTTTTTTTTTTACAAAGAACGGAAGTCATTGCTAGAAACTCAAATAAAAGATTAATAAAGATAAATATACAATTAATAAGGACATTTTGTAGTGAAATAATAATGTTCAAAAGGTCCGTGAAGGACTGCAGCGATGTTCTGCTGCCTCGGCAGAGGAAGGTGTCGGTATATGCCGAGAATGCCCTGGCAGGCTAGCATTGCGGTGTCGTGGGGCGGGTTCATTTCCCCAGCACGAGGACCCACTACAAAAAATTTCGCATTCACGAATTGGACTAAAGCTCAAAAGGCGACCGAAGTCGCAAAAATTGTAAATAACCTCACAGAGGGGAATGGATCTTGTTACTAGAACAAGTGAAACCTGAAAAGAAAGGCGAACTTGGGGTGACCTCGTCATTACCCAAATAAATTCATGGCCCACAAATGAAAGAGGGGCAACCGGATGGTGGTGGAGCACCTTCATACCCACCCAACCGGAATAAATCCATAGATATCTTTGTTGAAGTGGCCAGGTATTCCTCTTCTGAGTGGAAAACTCATACAACTTGAATTGTATGAACTTTCCCATCAGAAGGGGAGTACCCCGGTGACCAATTTATGCCATAGAATTATACAATTTGATTGCATAACTCTATGCCATAAAAAGGCACTCTGCTTGGGCCACTCAACCCAAAAAGTCACCTGAAACAGAAAAAGGAATTAATAAGTACCCGGTGGCTTGCTCATGTTTTGAGGTGGAAGCCTGCCACCGTACCGGGTCCTATACCCGGTTGGAAGTTGAAGAAAGGAAAGACCGAATGTAATTCTTCTCTTTATCTATTCATTTTTATTTTTCCTTTCCCTTTTTTTTTATTCTTGTCTTATGGCGATTCCAGTTCACCTGTTATCTTAAAATATGTACAATGATCATAATAATTACGGACAACTGATCAACAAAAAATTTAAAAAGATATATAGTTTACTTCATTTAACGTGATGCAGAGTTTACGATATTTATTGTTTTCAATTCATTCGTGTTACGAGCAAATACACGATACCCAATATTCGAAGGATTATATATCCGTTGTTTGATTGGATTATATTTATTAGGAATCTATATAAAAATTCATACCCAACGAAACCCAAAATAAATATAAAAAAAATGATGAGCAAAAATATAGGTAAAAAAAATTTACATGCAACAAACAAATCAAAAGGGTACTCACCCTCCGCATCCTCACCGGGCGCCCGCTGCTGATGGGGATGATGCCTGTAAATGATCTATTACAAAAATTCTTCAGAAATCCAACATTCGGGTAGTAACATATTGTACAAAGTGTAGCCTTATGGAATGAATTGAAAAAAAAACTGTGATATTCCGAACTGAACAAACTTATAAAGTGACAGACAGGATATGAGTATGAATTCATCGAATGTTATATTAAATTTTTCACGCCATACATCGTTGTTTAAACTCCGTTCCAGACATAACAAGTAGTAGTCATAGGTGTAATGAATACATTGTTTCATCAATAAACCGACTCCTTTTATGAAATGGGAATATCTTCCAGTCCCGAAATTAGACAATCCAAAGGAAAATAATTCACTTAGTTTTGAGTCAAACGATAACATTTAGAAATTGTTTTTCATCTAAATCCCAAAATTTATCTCCATCTGGCATTTCCACGTCCTCGACTTTTCCTTTGATAACCGTTATCGCATAGGTTAATTTGTTGTCAATAACAACCTGCCGTACCTAATCCACTTTATGATTTTGCGTTTTCTTTTCACGATGAGTTTACTACTCCGTTGCAAAATACAGCTCCATCCTGTATCTTTGCTCTTTCTTCGAATTATTACCGGCACTCAATACAATTAGTTGTGGATGTCATCGTCACCATCACCACCACACAAAGAATTTTTTCTTTCTTATTCGTTTCATTCAGAATGTAGCAGAACGTTCTTTACTTTGTATCCACGAACAATCAAATTTTCTTCCCCGTTTTCCTCGAGATTCCTCATGTTTTCCTTTTATCTTAATCAATATCACATCGAATCACGCCTTTTGTTTTGCCCCCCATCTAAAGTTCCATCTAGAATCGATCACAAAGCACAATTCTCGCATTATTCTCCGAACACTGCACTTTATATGCGTTCCTTTAGCAATCCGCACATTCGGTGATACATTGAAAAGTTTTAACTTTCGACCTCAAGACTATACCCGGAGGCTCTTTCGATTCAACCCACGATGCACATCCCCGATGTACGTGAAACGTGGCACGGCTAACTCAATCAAGCGCGCTTCTCCTTTCTTTTTCCCGGCGTCCGCACTGTGCCGATCTCAAGCAGACTCCCGTCGCGCGAAAAAAAACCAAATCCTGCTCGCGCTGTTGCGGCCACAGCTTCACCCCCTTTTTCCACTCGAGTCGCGAAATCGATCGCAAATTAGGAGCTTCGTCATCGGTTGGCTCCAATAACAGTACTTTTTCTTCAACTAGATGCATACACGAAATGTAATTTGACCGCCTGCAACCGCGTTCACGATATTTGTCACTTCTTTCACTGAATATTTCTCGCTAAGGTTCAAAGTTTCGTTTAAAGGCACTTTAAACTCACGAACTTGATTTCTTCTCAAATGGAATTGGTTTTTTCTTTTTTCTCTCTTCAACAATATTTCACACAGACTATGGGGTAAAATCAAATGAAAAGAAAAATATTTTAGGAAATTCGAAAATTAATGTAGCACAATTCCTATCTACACACTATTCGCACTTTTCGCTTAATCCACTTTTCATACAAAAACTACTTCCGGAAAGTGGCGGAATAAAGAAACAGAACGAAAAAAAACGAATACACAATTAGCAATTTCAATATATATTCAACTTTCCGCCTGCAACCTAAATCTGCTTCTTCTCCCTTCACGAAGAAAGAACCGACTCCCCCGTTTGCTGCGTTTACCGAGAGCTCCTGAATATCTTTCACAGTTTGATATTTACTAACTGTATCATACTTTTGAACAGTATCATATTTACATCTGGGAATTTCAGGGACCGCGTAGCCCTTTGCATCCGCATTGAGCACTTTTCATAGCTTCGTCTGTAATAGATCTGAACTAGACGATGCACTTCGACGATTTGTCGATCGATGATGCGTACTATGGTGGATCCGCGATGGTGATAATGCACACTCGTTTCGGTTGTTTTTAAAATTTACGTCGTCTTTTGTAGATTCGATTAAGTTATCATTGAAAGCAATTTTCGTTTATAATGATTAGGTGTAATTAAGTGGAAAAAAAATCGGAAGATTTAGACAGGCACGCGTTAATTACCGACAAACAAAACAATTTTTAATTGATATTATGGTTGGAATGGGTAAAATTTGACAAATTTTGGGGGGGTTTAAATGATACAATGATTTTATCGTTCATATAATTTAAGGGGTTAACCGTTTCGTTCTAAGCATTTGTATACCGCGTTACACCGCAATTCGTTAAATTATATTCAAAAGATATTGTAATAAAATCACTACACATAAAAAATATTAAACAGTTTTAGAATTTTGTTTCCCGGGAGTTAAGTACAAAAGAAATTTTCTTGACTTATTTTTCATGCGAAAAAAAAAAGGAGCGAGTGTTGCGATGGGGAAGGTGGCTGAATGGTTACTCATTGTTAAATTGAGTTTGAGTTTGTGCTGTGTGCCTGTGGCAGCGCTGGCTTTTAGAGCCCTACTCCTCAATTACTACAATTTCTAACTCAAGCTAAAATCGATAGTATACGATTTTGAACGGGTACCTAATTAAGGTTTTGTAACATTAAAATAAATTAATTTCATTTTCAACAATTTCATTCATATGAAATTTTTATATAAAAACAATTTATTTAGTAATTACTTTTAGTTCTAAATTACTTTATACGTCAATTTACTTTTTCATTATTACAAATTTTTGCAATTTGATCATCTCTATTGCAATGCAGTTATTTATTTTTTTATTAATAAACAAAAGATGGTACTTACCCAGTCCTCCTCAGACTAGCCCTGTCTGAAAAAGTTAGGAATTATATAATAAATTTAAAATGGCTAGTGTAATTTAGTCTATAAGGGTGAACGTTTAAATTTACCTTTTGCTTATTCATTGATGACATTTTGCTTAAATAACATTATTTTTAAATTTCTCCAACTAGAATTGCGGCTATTTTACATCTACTACCACATACTCACGTACTTATCATCAAGTTTTACATTATTTTCTACTCGAATTTATTCTTAAGTTTAAATTTACCAGTCGTAGCTAGTTCATTCATCAATAGTATATTTCCATGGGCTTTTCGGAACAATACATAAGATAGACGTCATTAAAACCAGCACAAAAACCAGGCGAATTGTCAGAATCAGAAGAACGTCAAGCAGTTTTCTGTCACATTCGCTAGGGTTCGATATGTTGTCAAAGCTTTTGCCGGCATCACACGTGTTTCGGTCGCGGGTCGTGAAAGTCGTAACAACTAGGACTATTCCGTCACTAGCTTCAGGTGTACATAACTTCCGGAAATTAACTAGTTTCGTTCCTGCTAACCAGATAGTTCGATTTCGTGTGCCACCTATTCAAAGTGAATTTCGTCATTGTTTTAGCAGCTATAAAATGACCGCAAAGTACATTCCAATCGAAAAGGGTGTTCCAAACTCCACTAGCTACGCAATCTATTATAGTAAGTACAACCAAATATTGAATAGTGCATTTCTTATGTAAGTTCGTTTATCTGATAGTTAATTCTCAAGAAATTAGTAGATAAGAAAGATTTACTACAGATAAAAGGGCAGTAGAGCTTTGATTTTTCTTGGTACCACCCGAGGCTGCTGTAGCCACTGCTGATAGAAAGTTGCCAGCAGGTCACTTAATGATTTTCGATTGTAATCTAATTTTCCTGTATCAAAATGAATATGCACTTCCGTAGGGGAAGTGGTTGCGGTTTTTACCATTTGCCCTATGCAGTTTCTGAATGAGGCTAGCAAAAATACTCTTCATTTAAGAGATAACTGATAAGACGATTTTTATAAGCTTACGATTGAATTTGCTAATATACAAATTTAGAAAGTAGCATTGATGAATATTTATAGTTAAATGAGATTTCTTACTCACGTCTTCCAATCGAAATTGGCATCTTATCCGAAGCAATTAAATAATTTCAACTATCCGAGAGAAATAGGTAAACTCCTTTAAACATGAAGACAACCAAATCGTTCAGCTGAACACTCTCGAAAATAGGATTCCTCTACTTCAAGAGATTGCACAAGAACCTTGACAGGATGCTCTACCACTCTATTATGGTTAGAAGGTAGCTATCAATGCTTGTTGTTTTTTCAACAGTCCAGTCAATTCAATTCAGGGCTAACAATTTTTACTGGTTTTTTGGTTCTTTGATTCTCATCATTCGAATTTTGTTGATTTTCTTCGAATGATTGCATTCTTACATACTCCAGCAAAGGCACCACCTCAGAACGAAATTTTTCTACGGCTAACTCTACCGTTTTGTGATAATTTTTCATAAAATATGCATGATCAAGCGACACATTCGTGATTTCTCTTATCTGATCATCATTTTTGTCAAATCTTTTCCAAAGATTTTCAATCGGCGTAAGTTTTGCTTCCAGATAAGAAATTGTTTTCTTATCAAGAGATTGATCATTGTAATTTTTGATTATTTTCTCGATCTCCTTTCCGACACGTGCTTGATCAGCGGCTATTCATAATCATCTATGGCGCGACAGCCCAAGCCCGGCCTTGGCCAGGCGGCTAATTTAAATAAAAATATTAATTCTTTCAAATTGTTTGTAATTTTTCTCAATTCTTTATTGACGCTGAGTACTAGCAAAAGTAGGATTCTCTACTTTACAAGAACTACATATAGATTTTATTGAAATAACACCAAATAGTAAGCAGGTTACTCTACTTCTATTTGCAGATTTTCTATTTTACGAACTTTTCTCTTTAATTAATTGAACACGTCCGCAGACGTGAATGCTATAGCATTCATTTTCATTATGATGTAAAAAAAACATAGATGCTACAACATTCAAATTTCAAAATCAATTTTCACTCCGTTAATATTATACGATTACAAACATAGATTTTTCTAGCAAATATACCTTCTAAAGTACTGACTACCCAGCCAGTGATCATCAGTGCATTCTGCTTTAGATCAGTGATATAATCTCCTGGCGCCCGTGCTCTCGGCTTTCTACAATTGGGTGGAACGTCGAGAGGTCCGTCGAGGTGCTCACAGCAGGTGATTCGTAGGAGACAGAATAACTCGCAGCTCCAGACGTGGTGAACTCAACTGTGAGCATCATCACGACTGCTTTCAGCGCTTCTATGTCCCGTGGAAAACCCCGGCACGGCCAGCCCCCAATGTACGGATGGTCGACTGAAATCGCTGCAAAGCGAAGGGAGTGTCACAAGCTTCGGCGTGAGGCTCAACGGGCACGGAACCGTCACGAGGCACGCAACCAGGTAGTAGCATATAAGTCGTCCAGGAAATTCCGTCGCAAATTGATTAACAACAGCAAAGCTCGCTGGTGGCAAGATCTAGTGAACAATGTGAACAAGGATCCGTGGGGCGTTGGCTACAAGCAAGTTATCCGGAAGCTTGGTGCCCTACGTACGCCTTACATACATGATGCGGAAACTATGGACGAGATAGTGCAGGCACTCTTCCCCGCTCATCCCGTGCGTGTTGACGCTATCCACGGTGAAACAGCAATCGAATGCTTACTCTTCACACTGCCGGAACTGGAAAAGGCAGTCCTTTCACTGAAAACGAATAAGACTACAGGTCCAGATGGTGTTCCAGTTGAGGTCTTGCAACTTGTCTATCACCATTGTCCTGACATGCTGCTCAGCACATTCAACGCTGGCCTACGGGACCGGGTCTTCTCGGTACAATTGAAGTCAGCGAGGCTTGCGCTGATCAGCAAGTGGAAGGGAAATCCCTGTTCCTGCTGATCTTCATTTGATACTTAATCCGGACTTCTGGCCCAAAGGAACATTAGTGAAAAATTTTTTTCCGAAGCAACGCCCTTAATAAAATCTCTGTCGCTCCCAACGCAACCAAATCTAGTGAATCTTCTTATCTAAATGTATATTATCAAAATGTAAGAGGGCTTAGAACCAATTTGCAGAAATTTCTGATTTCCACTACATTAGCTAATGACGACATTATATGTATAACGGAAACATGGCCGAATGATACTATTCTTAACAAGGACTTATCTACCTTTCATAATATTTTTCGGTACGATCGAATAATTGATTCGCCCGGGAAATCAATAATCTTAACTTTCCCACTAACGACACCCCATTCCTTACTTCCCATTAACAGAATTCATTCGATACCTTTTCCCTAAAAAAACCTTATTCTTTCCGTCATACCAACTAATTTTATTCATTTGCTTCCGCGGTTGTAACAGAATGGTGCCCAAACAATATGGGTTTCTAATAGTTTTAGCTTGATTGTGATTGTTTTTTTTATTATAGTTTAAACTTTTCAATTTTAGATTTGTTGAGCTTGAATACCTGGTGTGCCTGACTTGAATAGTGGTCTGTACATTTCAGGGAAATATTTTTTTTGTTTTTTTGATAATATAACTTATGTATCAAATAACGGATTCATAATTTTATTAGATTTTATTGACGTTTTTAAGTTTAATTTTGAGTTTTTAATAGTTAATTATGGAATTTTGATCACAGGGTTCGCCGCAGTTGCAGTGGCGCCCGCCCTGCTGATTTCTGTTTGATAGTCTTCACCGGCCGTGATAGCAGTCATGCTGTGGCAGTGCAGATGTTGGTTTGGGTTCACCGAATTTTCGAGTCGTTGGCTATATCTCCCTGCACGGGATAGATGGACTTGGATCCAACACTTGGAATAAGCCAACGCTTTCGGCCCTTCAATCATTTCTCTGGTTTTCGCTTGGGATTTGTGCGGCTCTTGTCTGAGCCATTATGAAGTCCGTAGTGTTTCATAATGGGGTCTCGTTGTCGGCCCTTTGTAGTGACAATTTGAGCGGAGTCCGCCTTCAAGTTCCATAGCTATGCCACGCACTGTTGTGGTTTGTCTGCTCTTGTGTGCAAATTTTAACCTTCGTCCCATTTTATTACATTTTCTTTCCTTTTTTCATTTTAATAGGGGATCATTTTGAGGAATGAAATTAAATAAATTTTAATCGTCACCTTTTATTAAATAGTTCACTTTACCTTCTTCCTTGTCGTTCATTGATTATTAGATTCGACACAATTTAATTGAGAAATTTTTAATTAATTTATAGTTTTGGCGTGTTTTATAAATATTTTTAAATTTTATCATTTGAAGTTTAGGTTTTATTATTGATTTACTTAATGAAAGTATTAGTAATTCAGTTTAGTTAAGAATTAAGGTTTAGCTTAGTTATAGATTATTGGGGCTAATTAGGGTCTCAGTTTAGATTAGTTTTAGATAATTGGTTTTACGGTTTTTGTTAGTTTTGAGTAATTTCAGTTGCTGATTGAGTTTGGCTTTTGATTTAGTTAGTTGGTTGAGTAGAATTGTTATTGTAGGGTAGCTTTATAGATACAGGTTTATTTAGATTAGGGAATTCTAATTAATTTCTATTTTAGCATAGGTTAGATATTAAAATTTTGATATTTATTTGCTTGTCTGTTTGTCTGTCTGCTATACAATTTCTAATTATTTATTATTGAAACGGTTGTTTGTCGGTCTATGATTTATTAAATTATTCATTTTATTCAAATTGTCGGTATTGTCCGTCTGTTCATTGTTTTTAATATTTTTTTTTAAGTTATTTAGATGGTCTATAGATTTTTATTTTTGTTAATTGTCATCTTGTTTTCGCACACGCAATATGAGCATGATCATTTCACTCGCTTTTCACTACGCTCCTCCCAAGATTTGCCAAATCCTCAGTCGCAGCGTTCGTTCCGGGATGGTGATCAGACAGTTGAGACTCATCGAACGGTTATCCCAATTACCAAATGGGGTTTCAAGTTCGATGGTGGCTCTCCAATGGTTTGGATGCACGTCAATTTTTGTTTCGCGCTAGCATCATGGCTAAAGACATTGGTCTCTCAGAGCGTGAACTCGTCCGAGACTTTCATGTTCTCCGCGCAGGGATCTGCCGAAAATTAGTATTGGCAGATGCGTGACCTGCATAGAGACTTGAGTTGGAAGCAGCTTAAAATGGAGTTCATAGAACGATTTGGATCCCGGCTTGATGATGCTCATATTTGAGAAAATATGTTCGCCCGCAAACAGGAATCCAATGAACCGATCATTGAATTTTATGAATCCCTTGAGGCGATAGCTCTCCAACTCAGGACTCCGATTAGGGACACGGATCTGCGAGATCTAGTTTTCAAAAATATGACTTTCATGTTGCAGGACCACTTAGCCGGACATGAGTTCGCGACCACCCGTGAGCTTGTGTGGAGGTGTCGTCGGATGGAGGACACTTGACCTGAGCTGGAAATTAAGTATGGTCGACCTCCAGTTCAGTCTTATGAGCTCAATTGAATGAGACCGCCTGATCGGCTACCGGCTGGTTTGGAATCTTGTCTGCCGATGAACATCCATCCTGATGACACGAAAGATTTAGGTCGTAATAATACCGACAAGTATCACCGTGAGTCGCCAGTATCATTTAGTAATGCTAATACCTCAAACAGATTACCGGACTACCTCGAAAATAATGGAAAAGCGGGTGATGATCGTGAATCACCCGCTAGTTTTAAAGCACGACCTTTTCGGGATCGCTTTCGGAGATCCTGGAGATATTTCTTCGCCAGGCGTCTCTTGAAGCATGCCTGCGGGGAGTCAATTGTTGCAACTCTTGGCGACAATAGGTCCTACGCAGAGCTTTCCGTCAAGGATCGCAAATTGACGGGCTTGCTTGATAGCGGAGCCAGTGTCAGTATCCTTGGATCTGGAGCCATGGACCTACTGTTGGAATTGGGTTTGCATACACATACCAAGCATGCTCATGTCCAGACTGCATCAGGGCACAAGGATCCAGTTCTGAGATAATTCAGCACATTGGTGCGATTTAATAACACTAAATTGATGAGATTAATAGTTGTCCCTTCCTTGACGCACGCAGTATATCTTGGAATTGACTTCTGGGATCTCTTCAAGATAGCACCAATCCAGGTAAACGCTATCGTAGCAGCCGCAGAGCCTCCGAACCCTGAATTCCATCTGTTGTCTCCAACAGATCAGCATCGACTGGACTTCGGCAAACAACAGTTCCCGTCGTATAATGCGAAAGGCTTGGGTTGGACCAGTCTCGTGCTCATCACATTGACACTGGTTCTGCTCGACCCGTTAAACAGCGGCATTATGCTATCTCGCCTGTTATACAGAAACTGTTGTATGATGAACTTGATCGTATGTTATCCTTGGGGGTAAAAGAGGAAAGTTAGAGTTCGTGGAGCTTTCCTGTGACCCTTGTCAGAAAATTCGGTAAGGTGCGTTTATGTCTTGACGCTAGACGGCTCAACGAGGTGACCGTTAAGGATACCTATCCGTTGCCGCTGATTGTAGATCTTTTGGCACGGTTGCAGAGCACCAGGTTCATTACTAGTTTGGACCTGAAGGAAGCCCTGAGGCAAGTAAGGAGAAAACATGCCGTTCGGTTTATATAATGCTCCCCAAACGATGTGTCGGTTGATGCATAAAGTAATACCGCATGAGGTATTTGTTTACCTCGATGAACTGCTTGTTACGAGTTCAACTTTTGATGAGCACTTGGTGTTCTTGAGTACTGTTGCAAAACCGCTCAGGGACGCCAATTTGGCCATAAATGTTGAAAAGAATAAGTTCGTAAAGGAGAAAATCAAATATTGGCTTTGTAGTAAGTGATGGTATGCTGCGCATCGACCCGGAGAGGGTTTCAGGTATAGTCTCCTACCCTGAACACCGAACGGCCAAAGACGTGAGACATTTCATGGGCATGGCAGGATGGTACAGGCGTTTTATTCCAAACTTCGCCTCGGTTACGGCCCCTCTAACGGATTTACTAAAGGGCAAACGTGCCTTCAAGTGGTCTTCTTCCGCCAATAGTGCCTTCAATAAAGTGAAGCAATTGTTGATTTCTGCTCCAGTGCTGGCCAACCCCGACTTTACGAAGCACTTCTATATCCAGTGTGACGCAAGCACAGTGGGTATTAAAAGTGTTTTGTTTCAGAAAGACGATGAGGGGGGAGAGCATTCAATTGCATATATGTCAATGAAGCTCAACCCTGCGCAACGTAACTATAGCATTACTGAATTGGAATGCCTAGCTGCAGTTCAGAGTGTACAGAGATTCAGAGCATATATCGAAGGGTTGCCCTTCACCATCATAACCGATCATGCCAGTCTTAAATGGCTGATGCAGTTGTCGGACCTTTCTGGTCGATTTGCTCGCTGGAGTCTGAAATTGCAAGGGTTCAATTTCCAAATTGAACATCGGAAAGGTGCCGTTAACGTTGTACCGGATGCGTTATCGAGATCTTGCTCGCAGGATGAGCGGGTGGCCTCGCTCATTGCTTGCCTCCCGGAGCACAAACATATTGATGGTTTGATTTCTGAGTCTGCGTTTCAGGAGCCCGAGTACGAACATCTCAAGGAGCAAATCCTGAAGCAACCTGATAAGTTTCAGAATTTGCACTTTGCTGATGCCCGAGTGTACATCAATACTTGTTCTCCTGTAACACTGACATCGGATTTTCCCCGAACAAAATTATGGGTTCCTGAAGGTCACCAAGAGGCTCTTATAGTACGAGCTCATGATGATCCCCGGGGCTCTCATTGTGGAATTCGTAAGACAACCGAAGTTTTACAAAGGTATTACTACTAGCCTCGTTTGCGTCAAGATGTTATTCAGCACATCCAGAGCTGTTCTACATGCAAACAGGTCAAGCCTTCGATTTCCACTTTGAGACCTCCTATAGGCGCATCACGAGACTCGGCGAGACCTATGCAGTGCCTGTTTGTGGACTTCAGGGGTCCATACCACCGTTCAAAATCAGAGAATACTCAATTGTTTGTGGTCCTGGACCATCATTTCAAATTCATATGGCTCAAGCCCATGGCTAAAGCCACTGCAGAATCAGTCTCCGGAAACTATGATATCAACAATTAATCATTGAAAAATTGTGGTTTGCATAAAGTGTCGAGAATTACAGACTTTGTTGCATTTTACGTAATCGTCGTTGACACTTTTCGCAAGTGTACATCGTTTTTCGGAACTAAAAGGATTAAATTTCAGAACCGATTTAGAGTCTTTTGAGAAATTTACTTAAAGAAAAAAGAGAATCTCAGAAATACTTGTACAAAATTATGCACTTTGGTTATTGAAACATCCATTTTTTTATTTTATTTGTATTCAGACTAGTAAAAGGGTAAATTATCCCGAAAATAAACAAATTGAGGAGCCTTAAAGGGTTTTAAGGAGCCAACCCACATGCCTTTTTTACGAAGGTTTTTTGTAAAGGTATTTCTAAGTGATTTTGATGCCATTCAGTCGGACTTGGTCTAAGGAATTGTGTTTGCTCTGGGAGTTTCTACGAAAAGTCCTTAGTTTTTAAGATAATGAAGAATGAAGATGGTTTTATGTAAATTTCCTGAAGTCATCACTAGATTTGAAGATGGTATTGATATTTTCAATTTATTTTTCCAACATTTATTTAGTAAATCACACTGTTATATAATTTGGGGTTTGTATACATACAAAACCCTATTGAAATCGGTTTAGTCTGTCCCGTCTGTCCATGCGTCTGTGTGTCACAGCAGTTTTTCTGCGAAACTATAACAGCTACAGACACAAAACTATGTAGGTAACTATGTCGATAAAAAGTGGTAAGTCGTCAACGTTTGGGTATCAAAAAAAATGTTCAATTGTTTTTATATGAGGTCCCGTCATATCGGATGGGGACCCTTAAATTTTTTTTACGGAAGAAAGTTATGCGAGGTGATATATGAAAGGTTTTGATGAGAGCTTTCCAAACAGGCCTTTAAACATTGTTAGCTGCTTTGGTGCAGGGAGGAAAATGCGTTGGAACAATGAGGAGCGTTTTGCCGAAAATGCGATAAAATGGGCACAAATGTGTACCAACACTGGCGGCAGCCACTCGATGGATATAATCTTTCACACTTAACAGAAACAATTATTAAGGTCCAAACAAAGATTTCCATCACTCAAAATCATTTTTAGGTCTTTGTAAAAAAATTTTTTACAAAGACCTACTAGTTTCGCGACCTGTCCGTCCGTCAGTCCGTGCGTCACAGCAAGTTTCCTCAGAAATTATAAAGCCTAAAATGCTCAAACTTTGTGGAAAGATCAGAAATGATGGTCTCTCAATAGTTTAGGTTTTACCAAAAATTTAAAAATCTTTTAACGGGGGTCCTTCTAATAACAAAGTAGCCCTTAACAATTTTTTTTAATCGAAGGCAGTCGAGTTGGATATCAAATGAAAGGTATTGATTGGAACTATAAGAATCTGAAAGAAAAAGGTCATTTTATCCATGAGGGGATCCAGGGGGAGGCAAAATATACCAAAATTTTGTGTGTTTTGTGTGAGTTGTAGCCATTTCAATTGAATGGAATTACAACAACATGGTTGATACATAGCAAGGAACTTTTATTTTCTCACAATTTTCATGAATATTTTAAGAATACTGTCTAATTTAAATATGCTCAATCGGCTGAGCATTCAGAAAAATTATTTAAGCTCCATCAAAATGGCGGCTGCAATGTGCTTATGAAAGAAACTCTGCATCTTTTGCATAAATTGGAACGATTTCTTATCCAAGTATTGGATGAATAATTCAAATTATCGATTCACACTACTGGGAAATTTGTTTCGAACCCTAGGATGGTTACAAAGGCATTCTGGTAGAAGCACTCTCCTGCTACTCAACTTTTTTTTAATTAGTTAAAAAGTTATTCAAAAACAAAATTGGATGATTAATTTTGCGCCACCTTGTACATAGTACGAAAACCGTATCGCTGAAAATTCAAATGGATATAACTATCACAAATATGATTAGATTTTTAGAAAACGTGTCAGATAAAAGAACTTTTAATCAAATTTCATTGAGTTTAAGGGTGCCCATACGATTTTATTAGGAAAAATGTGAAATTTATATACTATAATTAATAAATTTGAAAGAATTTCGACTTCTAAGATATTTTTTGCTGTTGTATTCATAAAAACCTACTCCCATGATTTTTTCAGATTTTCAGGACCACAAGGAGAGGGAAGGAGATACATTCTTCGTACATGTCTCCTCCCCCTCCACCCCGCAAAGCAGCTAACAATGTTTAAAGGCCTGTTTGGAAAGCTCTCATCAAAACCTTTCATATGCCACCCCGCACAACTACCTTCCGTAAAAAAAATGTAAGGGTCCCCATCCGATATGACGGGACCTCCTTTAAAAACATTTGAACATTTTTTTTTATACACAAACGTTGAAGACTTACCACTTTTTATCTACATAGTTACCTACATAGTTTTGTGTATGTAGCTACTATAGTTTCGTAGAAAAACTGCTGTGACACACAGACGGATAGACAGACGGGACAGACTAAACCGATTTCAATAGGGTTTTGTATACATACAAATCCCAAATTATATAACAGTGTGATTCACTCAAATAAATGTTGGAAAAATAAATTGAAAATATCAATACCGTCTTCAAATCTAGTGATGACTTTAGGAAATTTACATAAAACCATCTTCATTATCTTATTAAAAACTAAGGACTGTTCGTAGAACCTCCCAGAGCAAACACAATTCCTTAGACCAAGTCCGACTGAATGGCATCAAAATCACTTAGGAATACCTTTACAAAAAACCTTCATTAAAAATGTGGGTTGGCTCCTTAAAACCCTTTAAGGCTCCTCAATTTGTTTATTTTCGGAATAATTTACCCTTTTACTAGTCTGAATACAAATAAAATAAAAAAAATGGATGTTTCAATAACCAAAGTGCATAATTTTGTACAAGTATTTCTGAGATTCTCTTTTTTCTTTAAGTAAATTTCTCAAAAGAATCTAAATCGGCTCTGAAATTTAATCCTTAAGTCAAGTCAAAGTCAAAAGCGCTTTATTTAATACTAATCGTTATATATTTTCAAAGAATATAAAGCAAAATCCAAACAATAACTATAAAAAACTTAATGGCCCAAATGGCTCTCTAAATTTATACGTTATCATTAATCATATTTAAAAAAAAAAATATAGCAAATTCAAATCAATGAAGATTATTACATATTATTTCATTCAATTGGAAAAAGGAGAAAAAACCAACCAACACTATCCTAAAATTATTTATAATCTTAACACAACAACTTAATTCTAATAAAATGCAATCAAACACTTTATCTTATGCTAAAAAAATTCTATAACAATGTTCCTAACCTAAGCGTTTAACCATATCTCCAACCTAATATAATAAACATAATATATACCTAACCTATACATAATTTTTAACAAAAATAAACAACACTAAATGTAGCAATAATGAGCTGAAACTCGAAAAACTAAGTAACGAAAAACACCAAAACTGAAAATAAACACGAATAATTTAGACATTGTCATTCAGCCACCAATACCTAGATTGCCCCGTCTCAACTCGATCAGCTTCAAAGAATCTAGCAAATGAATATCTCCATTGGAATTGTTGGTCTCGTGAACTCAAACTCGGAGGATATTTTATATTCTTATCGGTGGCCCGTCGATATATGTGATATATGACTGGGACGCCGTCAGAATGAAAAACATATCGATTCATGCCAAATACACGAATGCTTCTGGAGGAATGAAGCCAGTAGCGAGGCAAGTCGCAATATACCCGTCTGTAGGGTGGAACGGCTGTGAAATCCAAGGGTTTTCACTCACAGTCACAGATCTTGCGATATGATTCCGAAGAAGTTTCAATATGAAGATATCGACTCTTGTCACTTGAGCAGTTTGATAAATTCTTCTATTCGATATATAATGTTTCCAATCCATCTCAGGCTTTCTGTACAAACCAGTACATGCACGAAGACATTTCCTTTCGAAAACTCTTAATTTTTCCATATACTAGCACTCTGGTTGTACGAGATCTGACATCCATATGTCAAAACTGGTCTAACCAGGGTCTTGTAACAGATAATTTTGACCTTTTGATCAATGTATTTGGAATGAAAGAGTCTTCGTAGGGCCGTGACTACTTTTAGTGCCTTACTGAGCATGATTTTCACATGTTCAGTATAGTACAGATACTGCTCGAGATAAACACCGAGGTATCGAACACAGGATTTGGAACCCATTCTAAACTACCCTCGCCAGCCATGATGTGGAAATCTTTCCAATTACGTTTCAGGTCTTGACTGACTCCCTGCAGCGTTGTCCGAAACAAGATTGTTTCACACTTCTGCGCATTGATTTTCATTCGGAAATTGTCAGCGTACAGCTGCACATCATTGAACATTTTTTGGAGATTTCTCTGAACTATTGTAGCTTTTCGGTCTGCCGTCTAGATGATCAGATCATCAGCAAACGCTACCGATGATCGCGTTGGCGAGACGTTAAAATCAAAGCCGTTCAATAGCTTGCGAATGAAGATTGAGAAGAGCAGAGGCGCAGTAACTGTTACCTGTTGTAGACCACTCAAGACCTTGAATTCGCACATTGTTGTCAAATTTCCATCAGTTACAACAAACGATTTTCCGTATAACATATTACACATCATGATGACAACGTGTCTGGGGAACTTGTCCTGAAGGAGTTTAAAAATTAGTCCATCTAACCATACCGTATCAAAGGCTTTCTCCATATCAATAAGACATACTCCAACGCATTGTCTATCATTTAGTTTCCAACAGATGTCTGAGGTTACTTTCGTTATTGCATGTGTGGTCGAATGCCTGGCACGAAAACCAAATTGGCAATTGGGCATCAACTCATATTCCTCAATGTGGGTGTTTAATGCTCTGATGAGTATCACTTCAAACACCTTGCTGATGTTAGGCAGCAAGCTGACTGGGCGATAGCTTTTCGGGCATGAAGATTCTTTTCCTTTCTTCAAGATAGGAAATACCTTAGCCTTTTTCGACTCATTTAGGAAATATGAATTGCTAAACATGTTGTTGAACAATATGCAATAATTCCTAATAGCAACCTCAGGCAAATTTCGGAAAACTACATTTGGAATACCATCAGTACCAAATGATTTCTTGTTGTTTATCTTGCGAAATATGAAACACAAGTCCTCATAGCTGACAAAATAATCAATAAGATTCAAGCTCGGTATGAGGTCAGATGTTAATGTTTCATTGAAATGAAGAATTGATTGGCCGTTCAGGGTTGATTTGAAGTCGGAAACTTTTGCTTCAACGACCTCTGAAAGTATTTCATTCCCTCTCTCAGGGTGAAATTTAATCCTTTCAGTGCCGAAAAACGATGTACACTTGCGAAAAGTGCCAACGACGATTACGTTTTGTAAATATCTTTTGCGCCGATATCTTATGACGCTTTTCCTAAAATGCTACAAAGTCTGTAATTCTCGACACTTTATGCAAACCACAATTTTTCAATGATTAATTGTTGATATAGTTTCCGGAGATTGTCGTTTTCCTACAATCTTTACAAATATCTTTGAATTTTCCAGATATTGTTAGTGGATGATCATGATTGGTAGAAAACAACTCTATCAAAATAATCTTCCGCAAGAAATAATCTTACTATGGTATATACTTTATATTATTTTGTTAAGATACGAATATATCAATTCATTTCGGTTAAAATATAATTTTCAAAATTTCCACGATTTCTAAAACAGTATTTTCTTTTGATTTTTTCAGAAAATGAAGCCGGACAAGCCATATCACCTTTCCATGATATCCCCCTTTATGCCAATGAAGCGAAAACAATTTACAATATGGTCGTAGAAATTCCTCGATGGACAAACGCTAAAATGGAGGTAAGCAAGTAATTCACTCTCTATTAATTTTCCTTTAGTTATCAATTAACTGTTAGATGATCGATTAAGATACTATATTATGACTAGATAGTAATTCTTGATAAATTCAATGTTCTATCTTTCGTTTGTAAATTAGTATCGCGTGCTGCATAGTTTTATTAGTAATCAATAAGATAAAAGAAGCATGTGATAATTGAGCCAGAGTATATAAAAAAGGAATAGACAGCAAAAAGTAAACAAAAACACTACAAACCTAGGGAAAAAGAAAATTATGAACCTTTAATTGTTGTTGCGCTTTTTCCCTGGCCGACGTATTATGTCAGTTAAATATGACTGTGCTCGTAACGGCCGACTTTGCTTTGCTCTTAGTATTATTGTATAATGGAAAGCAGACATGCTATTGTTGGATTTGGTGTAAAATTTAGGAGACCCTTTTAATAACTTTACGGAGACCTTTGTAAATACACAGACATGCAAAATCGAAATGCACGTAAATTAGACAATAATTCATCACAAAAACAATCTAACATCCAGTCAAATATTATTAATTTATTATTAATAAACTATTAATTTATTGTTAATAAACTTTCCTTCAAAATAATCATCAAATATTATATACTTTTGACAGTTATTTGTAACATCTTCCGAGCATTTAGAATTTCCTCTTAAGTTTCTGTATCGAGCTCCTTTATGAATCAGATTTTAACTTATTTCAATTTTATTCTAAAGGTTACCCCTCAGCTCTGAAAATAGACTTTGTATGTACACCAAATAAGTATAACCTTCATTACTCACGAAAATAAGCGAAACATTCCTCATTTTTAACTAAAAAAAAACTAAGAAAATTAGAAATTATGACTATGAGTTTGTAATAACTGATGTAAGAATTACGTATATATTGTTAATTGGCATTAGAAAGCAACAGCATCAATAAATTTACGCTCAAAACTCGCATACTAATCGTACATTCAAGCGCTGACGCTCTGAGGACCATTTGCTTTTCTTATTGGCAGGCACCCACCCAAACGCCTGTTGCTTATCTGTCAAGGAAGCAAATTTTTGTCACGAGCTAGGTATCAGTGCATATTGAATAAGAGATGGGTCCTACTGTATCAGTCTGATACTTTGACACTGACACAAGGTTGGACCTGATACACAAAACTGATACAAGCGAAATCTATCAGGTACAAAAAGTATCAACTATCAGTATCAATCGATTGAAACATTAAGGGATGTATCAAACTACGACTATATAGTCTCACGACTGCCGCAAGTTACCCATGGTTAAATGGAAGCGCGCACACTGCGGTTTGCGACCATTTTGGCCAGGTCGGCAGTCGCAGGAATTTGCAATTTTTCTTAAAACCAGTTTAGTACGAAGTTTTTGTGATACTTGCGCAGGCGCACATCATTTGCACATTTAACGCTGGCGTGCATGGAAGTTTCTTGCATAGCGCACAAATGAGTTAGCGCATGTATTCCTGGCAAGGACATACTGTAGCGTATTCTACATTAATTATAAATTAAATTCCACATTTTCATAAAACCCACACAAAAAGAAATAGTAGGCGTAAATGAATTGTCAAGTAAGAAATAATAAAATATTTGTTAGTTCATAAAACTATGTCAAATAGAGCGTTCATAATTACTGATAAAATTTTACAAATTTCAATAATTATACTTTATTTACTTAAACTGAAAAGTTAAATGATTTTCATCGTTTATTCGATTTAATACAACAGCGTAAAACAGTAAAGTCGTATATTGAGTTTCATTTTCCGATATAGAAATTTTATCTGTGTAGTGGAATACGAATTTTCATCTACACATACCTTGAAATGAGCATATTAGTTCTGCGCATGCCTGAAGTTCCTTTGCAAATCTTGTCGCAGTGTGTTCATATTTGCGTCTAATAATCGCTCGATACGGCAGTAAAATCGCAATGAGGTCGAACCCTAACATGTACATACATTTACTTGCCGTTTTTGAGTAGGTTGTTGATGTAGGGTGCATCTTGTGCCTTCGTCCATGTACCATTTTGTGTACATTACATAAGCTATGGAACTGATATCGCGTATTTGATATAAATTGTGTTGGGGAATCCATTGGATTGTCAATTTGTGTTTGACGGAGTGTTTCAAGAGTTGGGCAAATGCAAGATAATTATTTAATCATAATAGTAAAAATGTTAACATCTTTTTCTTGAAGCAAGTATAAACATATTAAAGCAATTTAAAAAAAAGTCTAGCTGAATGTTTGATATTTTTAATAGAAGCAAACTCCTTCAAAGATTCTATTTACGTGAAAATCAATCTAACTTCTGAGCCTAACTCCAGTACATTTTTATTTAGGTACGGAATTAGGGTTTTCTAAATATCTCAAAAAACTGAATTTCCGATATTTGTACCGCAGCTATGAAATACAATTTTTCATGTGTTTATTTTTTTTTTTTAATTTTATTCGGTACATATTGGAGTGACATTGGAAGGTTTTGTTAAAGTTCGCTGTAATATTTCTTATTGTATTTTAAAAACTTTTTATTTGAAAACAAATATCGATCCAATGAAAGTAATAACTATGAATTTGAAGCCAGTTAATACATTTGAATTGATTCGATAGCTGAGGTTTTTGGTGAGCAAAAGGTAACGAAAGATGAAAAAATATATCTAGAGCCCTCTTGAAAGTTTCTATGTGACATCCCAAGATAGACATGACTTTAATCTTAACTATGAGCAAATTAAATTCGTCGACGCTGTAGCACTACCATAATTATAGAGAGTACTGCATCCGCAGCCGGTCGCGAGAGCCGAAGCAATTGGCAACCTTCGCTAAAGTAGTGTGAAGTTTAGGTTTGAAGTGATATGTTTGTTTTTTTGCACTTAATTCACTCCGAAACACGTTCACGTTTATAAAGTTTTTGGTTTTGAAGATCGCGTGTACTAACTCAGCATTTTAGTTCTCTTTTTTTTTATTAAAAACTTACGAATTTTCCATCAGCTTTGACACATGAGTTTTCAAGCCTCTACGAATTTTCATCAGCTTTAACATACGAGTTTTCTGTGGGAGAACATTTGTTGTGTTGTACTCAAACTGCTCAACGAATGATAACGAAGGCGCGATCGTGTGCACGTGTAACGAGGTTTTGTAGGTGTGCGCGGGTGTCAATGAAAGTAGTGATTTTTCTGAAGAGAGGAAAGAAAAAGCTCTCGGGAAACAAAGGGGAAGGAGAAGCAGAGGGAATCATATAGTTTCGAGAGCGTAAGGTCTTTATGTGTAAAACTTGCTTCCCACATGGACGAGTATACAGATTCTCGTTGCTCGTCCATTTATTTATATGTCTTTCAGCACTACAGTCCCTCTTGGACCTTGGCGACTTAAAGTGGTCAGACGTTTTTCATGTTTGGACTGTCACATGCGCATAATCTTTTCTATTTATAAAACCTGAAATTAGAAAACTCGAAACATTTATCGATTGCAACGGTCATGGCCATCTTAAGCAAGAGTGTGTAATTATAGTAAATAATAAATTACGTTAAATAAAGCACAACATACTAGCTAAAAAAAAATTTCATAAAAAATGTGAATTTCTTACAAACATAATAACATTCAAATAAAACAAATTCTTGTATAAAACAATTTGAGTAAGTAGGAAAGTGCTCCTACCAGAAGGTCTTTGTAAACATCCTAGGGTTAGAAACAAGTTTTCTAATAGCATGAATCGATAACATGAATTATTTATCCAATACATGATATGAAATCATTCAAATTTATGCAAAACATTTTTGGTATATTTTGCCTTCTCATGGACCCCCTAATTCATAAAATGATTCTTTTATTTCAGAGTTAAGAGCTTTCATTTGATACTCCACTCGACTACCTTTGATAAAAAAAATTTTAAGGGCTAATTCTTATTAGGCGGGACCCCCTTCAAATTTTTGATAAGACCTTAAATTTTGAAAGACCATCACTTCTGACCTTTTCACAAAGTTTGAGCATTCTAGCTTTTATAGTTTCTGAGGAAACTAGCTGTGATGCATGGACAGACGGACGGACGGACAGACAGGTCGCGAAACGAGTAGGTCTTTGTAAGAAATTTTTTTACAAAGACCTAAAAAACGAGTGTGAAAAAGTAACTTAACAATCATAAATATTATGGCCAGTTAGGCAACAACATTTTTCCCGGACAATTTTACTGAAATTTGGAAAGTTATAGCTTCGCTCCCTCCACCATTTTAATGGATCTTCGCGTTCTAATAAGAGTGGTTCTTCAAGATAATGTTGAAATTCAGTTATGGCTCTTGTATGAAATATTCCAGTAGAGTTTTAGTTTAAGGCTCTACTTTTGAAATTTGTTAAAACCGATGCGGTTGGGATTCCAGCTGACGGTGATGTGTTCACTATTGATTGCAAACTTTCATTATGACCCAAATAGTTTCTTTCGACTTGATTGCTGTCCTGTTGAATACGCTTGCAAACTAAATCAATTAAAAGATCTTTTGTCCTCTGCATAGCTTCAATATTAGTGAAGGCTGAATTTTTGTATCTAGGATCCAAAAATGTAGAAATAGTTAGAAACGATTTCTTTTCCAGGTCTGCAAAACGGTTTAATAGGCCATCCTTTAGATTGTGCACCAATTGACGACAGATAATATGATTGTATAGGTCATTAACTTCCATTGCTTCATAAGTTCTCAGAAGCCCGTCAACATAAACTATGATCTAATATGCAGACGTGTATTTTCCCCACTGATTATATCGGTGAGTTCCTTCATAGGCCATAAAATGTCCCTTATTTTTGGCAAAATGGACCACTTTTCTGCATTTAATGTTACCAATTCTTTGTTAAGGAGTGCAATAGTTGTCCCTACAGATGTTTCCAGCTCTAAAAACCGATTGAGCATATCCTAGGATGAATTCTATCTTGTGGCAACATCCTGAATTAATTTTTTAGCTTCAAGCCCATTTTGTTTTTGGACTTCAAAATGTTTTCTTGTCGACTGACTACTGTATTTAAAATGTGACACAATAGCTTTGATTTTTTTCAAGAGTGTTGCCAGTCTTTTTCAATTGCCTTTTTGACCACTAAATTGATGGTATGAGCAAAGCATCCAAAATGTTCCCACTTTAAATAAAGTTTGACTGCTTTTGTAATATTTGCCGCGTTGTCTGAAACGCAAAGCAAAATTTTTTCTTGGAATCCTCCCTCTAACACTATCATTTTAAGCTCGTTTGCCATATTTTCACTAGTATGAGCACTTGGAAAAGAAGAACATTCCAGGACAATCGACGATAGGGAGGCTTTTCAACAATAAATCTTGGGTTTCCAAGCCCCCGATGCGACAATTTTGCTTGTTGACGAAGCCACCGAGGTGGAAATGGGCCTCATCACTCAAGATGATTTTTCGATAAAATTCCGGATCATTTTCATGCATTTCAGGACCCAATCAGCAAAGACACGACGTTGTTGATGATCGACCGGCTTGAGTTCTTGTGTTAACTGAACTTTATAAGCCTTAAGGCCCAAATCTTTATGGAAAATACGGTGTAATGACGTTTGTGTAATGGCTAATTCCAAAGAACGATGAGGAATGGACAAACTTGGGTTTTTTTCAACACTTTCGGCTACAGCAGCAATATTCTCGGCTGTTCTTGAGTGACATGCACAGGTTTTATTCTTCATATCACTTAGTTGTCCCAACAGCTCGAATTTTTCCACCAATTTCTGTATTGCGGTCTGACAAGGTGCTTCACGACGACCGAAAAATGTTCGAGTTTTACGAACCGTCTCTGCCAAACTTTCACCATTTTTATACTGAATTTTAATAATTTCAATGCGTTGTTAAAGCGTGTATCGTTCCATTTTTATTAATGGCGTAGTTTCTATTTGTCGAATGTCAAAAACTGACTGCTTCAAAAGTGACATGTACCGAAATAGCGGGCTATTCAAATAACACCTCTTATTGGAAAACCCTTTATAATGTAATGTAACAGCCAGAAAACTTTCAACATTAATTGAAGTCCAACAGTCTATCGTCAGTATTACGAATAATATTGCAGACTTCAGACGGTTAACGCATAATTGCTTTAAATTATTCAAAGCTCTTCTTCATAAACTGCAGGTATAAGTGATTTGGAAATAATTTTCTGCTTGGCAATGAGTACGATGGATTCAACACATGAAATGCCTCATATAAACCTACATCCTCTACAACACTAGACAGTTGTAAATCCTTGTAAAATATTTTCAGCAGAGAGCTGTCGATTTTTTTCTTCTGCGTTGCGGATATCTTAGGCCTTAGAAACGAAGAAACCGTTGGTTGATTATTTATAGTTGCTGTACTTGACTCGTCACGCTGCCATATGTACATATGAAGTAGAACTATTTTCATTTGAAGTCTGTTTTACTTTTGCCTCTAGCTGTGCAACCGTCTTTAGAAGTTGAACTGTGGGGCGCTTTCTTTCCAAATGTTTTTTTTTTAAGTTTGTAGAAGAATGCTTATAACTAAGCTTACGCTTATATAAGTTACAAATTGCGAATTGACTGTCCACATCGACAATAGAAAAATTCCAAACTTCGGACGTTTTCTTTTTCTCCATTTCAAATTTTTTATCACTTCACTTAACAACTTGTATTCTTCCTGAAACGGCAATCAAATTGATGTTACTATAACACTAATTGTGTGCGGAGATGACACTTTTCTGTGTCCATCCATCATCCACATAATCGCTAACATAAACATAAACCAAACTACTATGCTGTTGATGTTGAGTTGATTCACACTACAGTGTAGACCAAAATAATGAATCAGATGCGAAAATTATCAGGTACGAAGAGTATCAGATAAAAGTATCAGGTACAATAATGTATCTGTATCAGTTTGTATCTGATACAGAATCTCTAATATTGAACATGTTCAGTCTTGCGCAGCGATGGCGCTCAAAGATTTTCTATGGAAAATTTTGTACGCACAAGACACTTTTGCAGTATTTAAGTTTAACTCGGGAAAATTTAATGAGCAAAAAATCCCCTCATCTAATCATCGAAATCAGTCAATTCGATCTCGGTTTTCCTTATCATTTCGGTGTTGCCTACACGACATGTGAAGATTAGAGCAACAGCGAAAAACCCGTTTCACGCAACCACTTTAGATGTGTCATAAAACGCCCAATGATTGTGAAAATGTAGTTACGCCTCCAATGATTTACGATACAACTACGACACTGTGTACGCCGTCGTGGGCATAAACGAACCCGATACGAGCGCCAAGTGTACGTTAAGAATTCGTTTAAAAAATTGTTATTTTCGAAAACGCTGTGAAGACACGGAAGATCCGGCATTGAACCCGTAACTGAACCGGTAGACGACTGAACCCCTAAGAATGATCCTTAAGGCTCCAGTACACAATGGGCAATGCGCCACGTAGGCCATCATCGCCCGTCAGCGAAGGTTCCAGTACACAATGGGCCATGATGGGCCACTACAAATGTTCACACAATGGGGCAGGAGTCATTTTTGCCTCGAAATTCCCCCATTGTATCATAAAACGCCCAAAGTGGCTTCTAAATTTCGTCTTCTCCCATACCAGACCGAATTGACTTTTGCTTTTGTGTGAACACCACTAGCCACGATACCCTTTGATGTGACGAAAAAACGGACAACTTCGCCATTGCGCATCACTACCCATTCACCACTGCCAATAACCCAACTTTAGGAAATAATATACAGGCATTTACATAGAACAAAGTAAACAGTGAAAATTAGTACTGACCAAGCACATTCAGTTAAGATTTTGTGTTAACCTCAGTAAAATGTACGAATAATAACTATTTGAATGAGAAACATGAGATAGTCCCGTAAGTAATTGGACATGAGTTTAAATTTTCCTATAAATAATTTACCACTTTTTATTTTGGTTGTAATAGCCGGACTTCGTTTTTCTAACCTATTCAAATGAATGTGTAATCTTCTTCGTAGCACTACAGCTCCTCTCAGGCCTTCGCATCCTGCAAATAGTCTCTGTCCATTGACCGCGTCCTCCGATTTTGAAATCCGAGCAGCGATGAACTATCTTCGTCGATCGAGTCAGACCAACAGACCAACACACTGGTCTCCGGCCTTCAGTTTTCCAATAAATATATTTTTGGGTATCCATTGTTCGTCCATACGATTCATGTGGCCAGCCCATTGCAGCTTCCGCAGTCTTACAATCGTTCATACAGCTCATGGTTGAATCGAATTCGCCATTAGTCCCCGTCTAGCTTCGCTCCGATTATTCGCCTCAGGATCCGTCGCTCAAAGGCATTCAGTATATTTGCGGATGCTTGGGTTAGGGTCCATGTTTCACACCCACAGCATAACACGGGTCTTATCATAGATTTGTATACTTGGAGCTTTGTTTTCTTGTGTATGCAGTTGGTCTTCAAAATCGTCAAAACTGAATAAAATATTTTATTTGCGAACTGTATCCTTCGGCGTATTTCGTCTCTTTCATTACCGATTCTCGTTATTTTGGCTCCTAAATACACGAATTCACTCACATTGTCGATATTGTATTCGCCAAGTGTGATATATTGTGTATTTGAGGTATTTTTTTCGATTGCGCTTTGTTTTATTCTCATTGATTGATAGCCCTACTGGTTTTGCTTCGCTGTCGAGTTTCAGGAAGAGTTCTTTGGCAGTTGTTAATGACCGTGACAAAATGTTGATGTCGTCCGCACAGGCTACTAGTTGGCTCGACTTTTATATTAATGTACCTCATGTATCGATAGGTAGCTTCCTTATGACGTACTCCAGAGCCAAATTGAATAGCAATGGAGCCAACCTATCTCCCTGTTTTAGTCTGATATTTGTTTCAAAGGCATCGATGAGTTGGTTATTGATGCGGACTTGGGAGGTTATTGATTTGAATTATAGAGTATATATTTTCAACTTTTTTTTGAAGAGCCGTCGGGCCTTACTTTGTTGTGTGAGCAGAAACGTTTCGACTCCTTTGATTCATCTTCAGCATCGAATAAACAAAATGATATTTAATATTGCGTTGGTGCACTTCATGAGGAAGACATCAGCTACAACCCCGGGTACACTAATGTTCAAGTCCACACAATTGGTAGCTTATGCTGATAATGTCAATATTATGGCACGTTCAATCTCAGATGCCAAAGGAGCATTTCTAAACCTAGAATTGGCCTACGAGTTAATGAAACTAAAACTAAATAAACGACTCAAACGAGGAAGAACACTCCAGCTCGACAAAACCTGACCGTAGGCGACTTCAACCTTGAAAGTGTGGATAACTTTATCCACCTAGGAGTCAAGATGAATAGAAGAGGCGCCGAAGAGGACTAGATTGGACGCCGCATAAGCACTGCAAATAAAGCATATTACCCCGTACTTCTCATTCTAAGGTCCGGAGTTATACACCGGCAAAAAAAGCTCCGCATTTACAAAACACTAGTCAAACCTGTGCTGTTATATGGAAGTGAAACATGTACCCTGACGAGCGAATCCGAAAAGGCAGTGAACGTATTTGAATTAGATAGAATTCACAATTCCAATAATAAAATTCTTGACCTTGTTCTTCCCAACTTACCGTCTTCATCACTTGTTACATCTGTTGAAGTGCCTGCCGAGCCAAAAAAATCGCTACCATTGCTGTCCACGCCGGTTTTTTTACGTCCCGAGTGTTGGACTCCCAAACGCACCAGGCACTATAGACTCCCCACTAAAACCTCCCCTGTGACCTGAGAACCTAGCCGAGAACCGTTTAGCATATTACTTTGGGCTAGGTCTATTTTTTTTCGCCTAGAGGCATCTTCGTAATCAAGAAATCTCCTTTCTAGCGGGAATCATGGGAAGGAAAGGGATTGCTAGAAAAGATTTTCCTTGCCCTCGACGCTTCCTGGCGCTCAAGTACGCATTTTTTATCCTCCAGGACGACCCGTACATAATGTGCTACGGGGTTGCGTTTGTCGACGGATGTAAGCATCTTTCCGATTATAGTCTTCCCTTTCCTTTCCTACCGCTTTATCGGCTGTTTGCTAGGAAAAGCTCATCTTTGAGTCTTTCAATATGCCCAAGTATATTTCACTACTGGTTTTCATTCTACCAGCATTTCCTCTATATTGATATTCCTGACTTTGAAAATTCTTTTCTTTGTCAGGATGACGTTCAGTTTTTTTCCACTGCACCCACTCGGCGTATTAGCATACTAAGCCTATGTTTCCCATGTTCGACCGTGCGTCGCTCATCTGCTCATCTGGCAGCTTCAAAATCCCATCATACGAGATGTTACACAAGTCAGGGCCAAGGATAGAGCCCTGAGCGACAATCAACGTACTTCCCATCGTCCGTCGATCTTCCTTCTAGTCATAGAACAGACTTCGGTCCTTCAGATAGCCCCCCAAATCCGCATCAGATATTTTGGTGGTCACGCATATTAAAGCCTCTTTTGTATCCAATCAAACTTGGGCGTTTTGTTCGTATATCAAATCCTTGAAGAGGTCTCATATTATCGCTGGTAGTTTTTAATACGACGGCATCACTTCATCTGTTTCTGTGAATCCTGTGAACACATATTATCGCTGATAGTTTTTAATACGACGGCATCACTTCATCTGTTTCTGTGAATCCTGTGAACACCTACGCTTCTTATTTTTCCTTTTTGTTATTAATTCTAATGTTCTTCATATAAAAGATCTCCTTCCTCTTTGTCTCTCCTTCTATTCGTATTTATCCGTTACGAGTAGTACGATCCTTGTACCCATGGTGGTTCTCGTGGCATATCAAACTTCCTGGCTTAACCGCTATCTTCATCTTTGTGTGTCCTCTTTCTATTATTTTCAAATTGAATTTATCTCCTGGGATTTCCCTACTCTGTGGAAAGTGACCCATATTCTCCCTTTTATCCAATCGGCAGACCTCAAAGCCATTTCCAACTATAATCCTTTATCAACAATTTTTTAAGGGGTGTTTTTATCCAATTTATGTCGTAATTTTTCATTTGTCCTTAATACTTTAAATATAGTACTCGCTCATCACAGGAAACATTTTAAGCTATTGAATCGGTACAACGCAAATGCACACGATCTCTATTTTCCAAATTCAACCTTCTCTAACTCCTCTTCAAGTGATTGTAGCTTTCTTCTTCTTCTATATCGAAGCTTTCTTCCCTTAAAACCAGACAAAGATCGTCTAGTTTTAAGGGAAGAAAGCTAATTATTCAAGCAGTATCGCAATCATTTACCTCAAACCTAATGTAAGTATGTAGTAACACTGGATGTTGTTCGATCCATTAGATCCAAATTCCAATTTATATTCCTTATGCTCGTAAGAACAGCTTTTTCCACTCTCCCTTACTTCGTTTGCCTTGTATGCATAATCAGCAATGGCTTGGTCTTTGTAGCTTATAGCTTAGTTTCTCTAAATAGTACATCAAAAATAAATTAGACATTGTTGCTAATCTTGCTATTTACTGAAATTTTTAATATTGGAATTTTTCCTCATTTATTATTTACATCGTGTAAGTTACATATCTCTTAAATTCGAGTAATAAATATACAAATACACAAACATAAAAATTGCTTCCTTATTTCCCCCCCACAGATTTCAACAAAAGTACCATTAAATCCAATTAAACAAGATGTGAAAAAGGGAAAGTTACGTTTTGTTGCCAATTGTTTCCCTCATCATGGTTACATTTGGAACTACGGTGCCTTCCCCCAAACATGGGAAAATCCTGATCATATTGAACCATCAACATGTGCTAAAGGTAACCATGACATTGGCGATCTCAAATACCTTTTTAACCATTTATGATTCATCTTCCAAAAGGTGACAACGATCCCATTGATGTACTAGAAATTGGTTATCGGGTAGCTGAAAGAGGCGAAGTCGTCCAAGTTAAAATTTTAGGTACTCTAGCTCTCATCGATGAAGGAGAAACCGATTGGAAAGTTTTAGCAATCGATGTTAAAGATCCATTGGCGGATCAAGTCAATGATATCGCTGATATTGAAAAACATTTCCCAGGTCTATTGCGAGCAACTGTAGAATGGTTCAAAGTAATTTATATTTTCTAATATATTTGGACAATTTAATTATATTTATACTTTTTTAAGATTTATAAAATCCCTGATGGTAAACCTGAAAATCAATTTGCATTCAACGGAGATGCCAAGAACGCAGCTTTCGCGACAAACGTTGTAGCCGAAACACATAAATTCTGGCAAGAACTCGTGAAAAAGGAATTGGACGGTGGTTCACTGTGCTGGTAAGATCATGTTCAATTTTTCTGATATTAAGACGAAATTCAAAATAAAATCTATGCAGCAACAATGTGACAGTCGCAGATTCGCCATTCCTTATTTCTCAAGAGAAAGCCAATGAAATCCTAGCCCAACCTGCGGAGCAAGCTGAACCAGAAGTAATTGGAAATTCAGGTAAATATTTCCTAAACATTTTTATACTTTTAACTTTCACATGTTATCTTTTTTGATTTCAGTTGATAAATGGCACTTCATTCACATGAAATGAATATGCAGTGAGAGTAAATTTGGTTGAGAAAGTATATATCACAATTACAGAAGTTAATAAAGTGTCATACAATGAAGATGATTTGTAAGAAATAAAAAATTGAATTCATTTCGTTTGAATTACGCATTGAAAAATTGAAAATACTTTGCTTCGACTTGGAGCAAATATAGCATCTTGAATGAAAATTCAAAGCTTCTATGTGAAATTGTGAGATGATTTGCACCAAACTGCTTCCAAATTACTTTCGTTTCTTGATTTTTCCAATCAACTGCTTATGAAGTATTTAGTTACTGCGGCCAACCCCTGATAACTTCCGCGGCCATCTAGATCTACGCTGAAGAATAATTCAAGCAGCCCTCTTACTTGTGTTGGGCAGACATATCGAATGCGTCAGTTATATTTAATCGGGACAGTCACACATGTTAGTTTGGCAGACTTTTTTGGCTGCAAACACGAATTACGGCGTTATTTTATACCATAACTACGCTAGCTTCTATAGGAATTGGTGACGAACCAAAAAGTGTAACGGCTGGTTGCAGGTGACATATTTTCAATTCTTCACGCCATGAAGTGCAGAGATAAAAAACGGTTCAATCGTTACAATCATATTCATTAGGGAAGGAGTGAAATTTAGAGAAGCATAATTAACGAAGAAGTAGTCCTTGTGGCGTAGTGGTTAGAGTATTCGCTACGTTAGCCGTAGGTCCCTGGTTCTAATCCTGTTGGTGACAACGAGATTTGTTTCGAGTGCTTCTTCAGTCTGAAGATGACTCGAAGGAGTTGAAACACGTCTGCTCACACAACAAAGCAAGGCCCGACGGCTTTTAAAGTAGAAAAATGAATTATCATGCCAGCATCCTCGACGAGCGCCCGTAGATGAATGTGGGTGATGCAATATTGATTGAAATTGATAAATTTAAAGGGTGAGGAAAATTTCAAATCACGCTTTTGCACTGTATATAAGTCAACTTCCTTAATCAGATATGATGTCGAGACAAACTGCTTTGGATGAAGTGGTTCCGTTTTAGATACTTTTCGAATACAACTCATATCAAAACCAAAAAAACCGCTCCACCAATTAATTTTTTTCCTCATCCTGACGATCTTCAATTGCAGTTATGAACAAAGTTCCACGATCTGGAAACATCATCCCATTTCCCTTTAGCCACTTATCTCTTGCAAACAACACCGTATCCAACATTGAGTTATAAAGTAAACCGTATCCCATCCATTCTGATATAATATCAACTTTGTCATTCCCATCTGGCATTTCCACGTCCTCGACTTTTCCTACTGAAAGCAACGTAAACAACATCTAAGTCAATGGAACCGTTCCCTCAAATGGCTGATTTCATTTTCAAAATAAAATAATATTTTAACGAATTTTAGTTTTGTATCTGTACATTGTTCCGCTGGCCACTCCTATTAAAATAGAGCCCATCAGATAAACAAGAAGCTTTAACTTTGGAATGTCGTTACTGTTTTTTTCGGATTTCTTGTTCTTCTGCTCAAACTTTTTTCGCTTATCCTAACAGGTTTTTTGACTCCTCTGCTTTTCATTCCGCAATTTAGGGCTGATTACCACGTGTTACGTAACGTGCTTCGCTTTCAAAACATTTATATACCATTTGTCTCAGACTGCTCGCCATTATAGGCCATAAATCAACTCTCAAGAAGTCGTTAAAGCGCTCCAATGTTTCAAATTGGGTCCAATATTCTTCCCTTCCTAAATAAAGCTTCTGAATTGTATGGTTGTCAGTGACGATAATCCTTATTAAACACCTAACGCTGAAGCCCGAGTCACTCGACACTTGAATTATATCATAATGTCGACACTTGAATTATATAAAATCGAGGGATAAAAGAAAGAACCAACACAACAAAATATGAAGTGGCAAAATTCACTCAACGCTCGACAGTTCGAAATCTACGACAACCAAATGCTCGTTCAATATTCCTTCGCAATCAATTTTGTCCAGGAATTCGAGTTTTATTCATTTGCCGGCGCGATTTTCGCGACGCGCACAATGCGCGGCGTTCTACAGACGACTCCCCTGTCGTGATCAAAAGCAGACTCCTCGTCAATAATGTCGTATGCTTGCTTAAAGTCAACGAAAACTTGGTGTAGTACATCTATGTTGAACTCCCAGCATTTCTCAAGTACCTGCTTAAAAGTGAACAATTGTTCTATTGCCGATCTACCCCCTTTAAACCATCTTGATACTCCCCAATAATACCGTTGGCGTATGATCTGATTTTATTTTCTAAAATCTTTGAAAGTATTTTGTACGCTGTACAAAATAGTGATATGCCTCTATAATTTTCGCACTGCAGCTTGTCACCTTTTTTGTGAATAGGGAATATTGGCTCCACTCTTTCGGCATATGTTCTTGTTGCCAAATGTGCTGGATGACTTTGTGAATAACTTTATGAAAACTGCTGCCACCATATTTGATGAACTCCACTGGAATCTCATCGATGCCCGGCGCTTTATTATTCTTTTGGGATTCCATGGTGAAACAAACTTCATCCAGAGTTGGTGGGGCCAATGGAAGCTCTCCGCAGACATCTATAGGCTCCGAAGTTCTGGAGCTGTGCGGAGGATTAAGGAGGTTCTTGAAATATGATGCCCATCTATCTTTAATCTTGGTTTCATCGGCGATGATATTGCCGATGTCATGACGACAGAGCGTGGTTTTGGGCTGATAACCTCTTTTCAGGCTTTTCACTACTTTGTATGTTTGTTTTGTGTTGTTGCTCGCTAGACTTATATCCATACTTCCCAATTGGTTGTCATATTATTTTCTCTGCTTAATTCTAATTATCCTATTCGCTACTCTTCTGAGATTTTCATAGTGTTCCTCTTCGTCCTGGTTTGGAGCCATTTGATGTCAAATTTTCGTAGCGGGCTGGTCTTCGCCGAATATACCTTTGACATACGACATCAATAGGCTAGGTAATTTGATCAAGTTATGATCTGAGTTACTATTGGCTCCTCGGTATGTACGGACGTCAAGTATGCTCGAGGCTCAATGTAGTTGGATCAGAACATGATCGATCTGGTTTTGTGTGTTGCCATCCGGTGATACCCAGGCCATTTTATGAATACGTTGATGCGGGAAGCAAGTCAAACGTATGACTAGATTTCTGATATATGCAAAGTGAATCAGGCGCTGGCCGTTGTCATTTGTTTCATCGTGGAGGCTATATCCTCCAGTCATTCCCCAGTGAGATAGCTCATTGCCAACCTTAGCGTTGAAATCACCCGGAATTATTTTTGTGTCGTTTGTAGGCAATGTGTCTTTCCAGGTGATTGTAGAACGTTTCCTCCATTTCTTCGTCCTTTTGTTCGATTGGGGCGTGAACATTTATCAGCCAGATTTTGAAGGACTTCGCTTTTATATGGATCGCACACAACTGTTCATTGATTGCCTTAAAATCAATAACGTGCGATTTGATCTCTCTATACACAATAAAGGCTCTTTTTCCAGCAGGCTTCCCACTTTTGAATATTGTGTGCGATCTCATGTCTTGAATATCATTTCCAGTCTAGTTCATTTCCTGGAATGCTAGTTTTTTTAATTGATATTGACTGGTCTGTTGTAAAAGATCCTTAGCAGCGCCACGGTAATTAAGTGATCTGACATTTCAAGATCCAATGCCATAGTCCTTTTTCCGTTTGCGAGGTTGTTGCCGTGAGTCCAATCCATTCCGAGGTCCTTCTGTAGGTTTTGAAACATTGTAGGGGTTTCCAGGGACGCGGAGTTACCCCGTCCCCCAACCTCCATTCCGGCGGCATGGTTATTACTTCGATTCCGTTATTAGGCGCAAAAGACTCGCCTTCATCCTCATACGTCTCCACAAAAGGGAGGAGTTTATGTTGTGCGGGGTGTCCAACAACTATGATGATAAGTAATCATCAAGTGGGCGTAGGCCCAAGCAAGTTGCTTAGGATGAGAAGTTGCAACAATAAAAAAAATCAATGATATTGTTACACAAACAAGCAAATAACCTAGACTTGACATCCTAGAAAAATTTGAAATATATAAATATAGAAAGGCAGACGGTAACATTAACAACGACGCAACATTCTCAGTACTACATCACACCCTCTGACGGAAACAGAAGCGGAATGAACCAGAACAAAAGGCATATCCAACAAACAGAAAAAAAACAAAAACCTAATATCCTTTTACCTGGTCTAACCTGAGGTCTACCTGCTCAACTCATCCTATACCTACATATATGTTACAAAGTCATTTCCTTCCACACATCGCTTAGACACTAAAGATAACTTAAAGTAGTCGAAACGCGTCTGCTCACTCAAATGAGCAAGGCCCGAAGGCTTTTCAAGAAAAAATTAATTAATTTGATTTCTTTTCATGCGAAGATGCTTAGAATTTTACCAAAACCAAGGAATGACCCATCGTTTAAAGATAAACTTTCCCACCAGACGTTTTAGGGCCTATGTGAAGAGGCATGCATTTGGCAGTGATTATGTAGTTGCCTAGACTAGTAACAACAAATTTAGCTCTGCAGTTGCGCTACAAAGCAATGAGAATAAAACAAAGCTCATGACGCGGGTGAGGAAAAATACCTCAAACACCCAAAATATCAAACTTGGTGAATACAATATCGAAAATGTGGGCAAATTGTATAATGATTTAACACATCTCGCAGTTTGAGATTTTCCCAAGGAAATCTAAGCCGACATCTCATCTGTTCGAGACGAGAAGTCTTGGGACGTGACAACGGACTGTACCCAGCTGGTCGATAATTGCGGACACTCTTAGTCTACTCCGAGGTGACTGCTGGCTGGTCAGCTAGTTCGGAGAGGAGTTCAGTCGCGGGTCTTATGCAAGCAGACTAAGTCCGAAATACAAAAACTCAGCCACCGGTTCAAACGCCCGATTTAAAACGTATCGAATAACTTCCATGGACTCTACTTTAAATTACGTAACTTCATCCCGGAGAAAAGGAACAAAAAATACCACTGAAAAATTATGCGCCCTCTAATATAATCGACGCGGTGCCCGAATTACTCTACTCAAACCAAAAAAAATTTACTCTAAGGAAAAACACAAACTCGATCTATGGCGCCGCGTACCGACCGCAACGCAAAACCAACCATTTGCGCTTTACTAGAACCCTAACCTCTCGGCGGCATACTCACCTCGATATTGTCCTGCTGAAAGGTAACGGTTTTGCTGGAAAGGAAAGACGATAGTTAATTCAGCAATTCATTATAAATTTTATTTCTTTCACTCTTATTAATCGGTTTACTAATGCATTACATTTTGCAAAAAACAAGTTGGGTAAACAGACCTACGCTCATGTCAGAAGGGTTTTGTATGCAATTTACAAAAGGCAGTCACCAGATCGAATCAAATCAAGAAACATGTCAAAGACGATTTCAATGGAGAAAATATGAAATGCGAAGATCATACTATTATTAACAAAGTTGTACGAATTTCGACTTCTGAGGTTTTTGGTATTGTTATACTCATAAATATCTCCCTTGATAATTATTTCAGATGTCCATCCGCGACGTAGGAAACACATTTTTCATGTATTTCCCCCCTGTGCCCCCACTGAAGCAAAAACTGACAGTTTAACAACTGTTTTGAAAAGCTCCCATGAAAACTTTCATTTCATATTCATATCGGCTACGTTTGATTATTTTTTTTCCAGGGGCCACTCTCCTGCACTAAAATCATCGATTCATGGCCAATTTTTTCGAATCCTAGAATGGTTACAAAACCCTTTTGCTAGGAGCTCTCCCCCCCCCCCCCCCCCTCCTTGACTTGTTTCACTTATGAGCATTAATTGTAGGTACTCATCTTCAGTCATTCATTGAATTGAATCAAGTGTTCAAAGCATGCACCTTAAACTTTGAAGTTGGGCAAAAATAACACAAAATTATTCAATCTTCGCATTTAAAACAGCCACTATTTTGTTTTACGATTACTGATACCACTAGCTGAACCGATTCTCAAAGATATACATGACACCTTTCATTCCTGAAATTTTCATGCAAATCCTAGCAAAACTGTAGTGTCTAAGTCGGTAGAAAGCGCATATTGTTCCATAGCCATATGTTTCCATAGTAATCAATGCAGCGCATATTGTTCCATAGTAATACAGGAAAATTCAAACCACTATAACTTCGCTAAATATAATCCAATTGTAATGTGACGCCTACGCCCGGGAATCGAAGTGATTCCGATCCCGAACCCTGGCAATGCCCCCCACAGTTGCCATCAAAACACTATGCCACTGGCGACCAATAAAAATGCCCATTGCCGCCATGTGGCGTTCCATTCCGCGTCAGTTGCGACGACTCCCAGTCCACATCTGTTTTGTCGGAGGTTGTCAAATTGACAGTCCGACGCAACCAGTGGAGGAAAAACGCGGAAAAAGAAAAAGATAACCTCAGATATCAGTGGAATGAGTTTCTGATGTCCTTTTGAGGACTCTTCGGGCGTTAGTGGTGCTGCAGCTAACGGAGGGCTGGTTGCTTCTCCGTTTCGGAAGGTAGGTGCAATGATGCCACACAGAAAATAAATTATGAATCGATATTTCTGTTTAAGGGGTTTCCGCAAAGAAGGGAATTGAAAAATTTCATCAACCTCCAGCTGAGGATATCATTCAGGTTTCATCTGCCAACAGGAACTCAAGAATTCAATCGTCCACCGCTTAATCCCCACTTGCCATCGACGCTCGAGGAGAAAAACAGGAAAGAAATGGAACAAAAAAGCTAAGTGAAATATTTATTAAATAATAATTTGAGAGAGCGAAAGGAGTGTTGTGCGAGAAAATACTTCGAGATATACGGAATTGAAAGGATGGAATGATGATTATATACATATAGAAAGGGCGCATTGTATTCAACACAAAAGGGGTGATGTCTTTGAGGAATCAACAGTGGAAGCAAAGACTTGTGGTGGATACATTCTATTTCGTTCCAGTCTCGAATTGTATCAAAAAGTAGGTCATGTTATTATATCTGGAGAGAACGCAAAACTCGAAAGTTCGGGTGAAATCTCTATAAGATTGTGGAAATAGTAGCAGAATGGCGGCTGCTCGTTGTCCCACTTCGCGGCGTACGAATATGTGCGTCATACTTGTATGATCTGCTTGTTATTAGTGAACTATTACCACAGTTTACATGCTAAGGAGTAAGGTAGTTGTCATGTCTAATCAACATTTTCGAGTTGAATGTAATTATATGGAAAGTAAGCTGAGATACAAAAAAAATGAGGTGTAGTTGATAGTTTGTACAGAACAACTATAAGAAAACAAAAGTAAAAATTTAAAAAGAAACGAGGGTGATTCAATATAAAATTTTTGACAAAGATAGAAGAAAAGTAATGCGGTCGACGATAAAAGAATTAAAGTCATTTTATAGCATGGGTGTTGTAAAAATATGCAAAATTTAGTCAACGTCCTGCGACCTGACATGAAAATACAAGGTGTCTCTAGCAAGAAGTAAAGTAGATTTATGTAGGATAGAATACAAAGCCAGATAGGACCGTTACGGGGTGAGCTGCACTGAACTCTATTGTGGACAAATCAGTCGACGCACTGTTTGTATAATCAAAAACCCAGAAAAAATCTTGCTTAGAGAAAGGAAAAACATTGTTAATATACTCGTATTATACTAGTTTTACGCTATATATATATATATATATATATATATATATATATATATATATATATATATATATATATATATATATAATATTTAGAGTCTACGGAGGGACAAAAGCAAGTTACAAGCGAATTCATATATACATAATTAGTTGTATTTTGCATAATTTTATTAATATTAAAACATTCTACAGATATAGCGTTAACGTTACATTTTGGTCATTGTTTATTATTGCTACTGATTCGCGCAGTATGTATTTTATGTGAACATGATTATTGTAAGAGTAATTTACGATAGGAAACACAACAAACCCACACACCCTACGTCTTAATTGCATGAAATCAACTTTCTCCTTTTTCTAACTAGTTTTATCATTATATGCGACTACACCTTAACTCTATATGTAGATTTTGAGAGAGAAAAAAATAGAAACAATATGAGGGACGAATGAAAATGAAATTTAAAAATATTGTAGTTATATTTTAAAGAACCAAGGAATTTTAAAAATATAACATGAATTGCTAACCTTAAAAACGGACTTTCCTTTTCAGTGGTTCTTCTTTTTCAGCGGGAAGGGAAGTGCAGGGTAGGTATGCCGTCGCGAGGGTAGGGTTTAGAAAAATCCGCTGAGGTCGGTTTAGCGTTGTTTTGTCGTTTTATTAGAGTAGTTTTCGTCGGGTTGAGTTAGAGTAGCATACTTTTCGGTAGCGCGTCGGAAATTCGGGAACGCGAAATAAAAATTAGCTTTTGGTACTTTTGACTGGTTAATGAAGAAATACGGAGTAACGTAGAATAGGTTTTCTCTCCGTATGGTTTTGTTTTTGTAACGCGTTTTGAAAACGGGCGTGTACAGGTGGCTGAAAATAAGTAAATGAGCGTAACCCATTCGGAGACCCGCGACCGAAATCCTCTCCGAACTAGCTGGCCGACAAGCAGCCACCGCGTGAATGGGTTACGGTGCACGGATTGGTTGACCGGTCGGTACCATCCATTGGCACTACTCAGACTCAACGTCTAGAACCGATGAGAGGTCGGTTCCGCATTCGGACGTTTAAAATGTTTAAAATCATTACACAATCTTTATGAAACTTTCAGTATAGATCAATCTTATAAATAGAGATCTGTGTACTGAATTTCATTGAATTTAAGGGTACCGTTAAGATTTTATTCAAGAAAACATAAAATCGATAAATCATACTATTACTAACAAAGTTGAGTGAATTGCGACTTCTCACGTATTTGTTGTTGTTGTACTCCCTAAGGTCTACATTCCTGATTTTTTTCAGATTTTTCGGATCACAGGTGTCCAATCGCGAGGGGGGGGGGACACACATTTTTCGTGTATTTCCCCTCCCTGTGCGTCCCTCGAAGTAAATTTTGCCAAACTAAGACCTGTTTTGAAAAGTTCTCATCAATACCTTTCATTTGATACCCATATCGGCTACCTTCAATGAAATTTTTTTTCGGGGGGTCACTCTCCTATATGGGGAGACCCCCCTTAAATACCTTCTAAAATTTTTTTGTAGTTGAACTTTGAAGAGATCACCACTTTACACCTACACACAAAATTTGATGTTGCTAGCTTAAGTAGTTTCCGAGAAAAACTGCTGTGACACACGGACGGACGGACAGACGGACAGACTGGTCGCGAAGCTAGTAGGGTTTTGTAAAATTATTTTACAAAACCCTAAAAATGCAATAGTCTTTATCATTTTCGTTATATATCAAAAGTTACCATTTTCTAACCATGCATAACAACTTCATGTTTTTAGTATTTCCTAGGTTACACTTAGCGAGAAGTATGTTTCTTTGTATTAGCCATAAACTTTTCAGATTCCACGAATTTCCGAAATCAAATTGTTAATATAATTTATTTTCCCGGATTCACTTTCTCGCAATTCCTTCACTACCGAATCCACTTTCAATTCTTGTTCTCGTTCGTAAATTAAAATTGCGATTCAACGGATTCTTACAAGCTCTTAAGACTATCAACCCAGAAAACTTGTAGTATCCGCACGAACATAAGATTATATTTAGTTTGTAGGGCGGTATCAATTTAGATACTATTTTACACCAAAAAGCTACATTCCACCGACTTGAGCGCGTCATTTTTACAGGTAATCAATTTCCATGTCCCCAGCGTCTTACGGTTTCACTAGAGACAAACAAAATTTACAGCTATTTTATAAAAACCCCAGTGCCACATCTGCGTTTATATTGTGAGTTTCCTTAGCTTAAAAATAGGAACGAGCTATGTAGAAATATCTTTTCACGACGACACGTTGTCAGTTGTCTACAATGGCTCCCTTGGATGATTGGCACACTCCACCTGATCGACGGCCAAAGTTGATGTTCCGAATACTCGCACACGCCAAGCCCCTTCCTAGTTGAGTGGGAATTGCATATACTTTTACGGGGTGGGTAGATTTTCCCAGGCTGGTCGAATGATGAGGCACTTCAACAAAGAGGGATCAATCCTCGTTGTAGGGAAAGTAGGTATAAAAATGTCCGTAAAGGACTGCAGCGATGGTCTGCTGCCTCGGTGATATTGGATGTTAAGATCCGCCAAGATTGGCCTTATCTGGGGACGCGTGAATGCGCTGACAGGCTAGCATTGCGGTGTCGTGGGGTGGGTTCTTTCCCCCCAGCACAAGGACCAACTACAAAAGAATTTCGCATTCACGAATTATTGAGTCACAGAAAAAAAAATCAACCGAAGTCGAAAAAAGGAGGTTACTAGATAAGGGTTGAAATTTCTTGTTCAGAAAACAAGTTGGGACGAGTAAAAACGGACGAACTGGCGGAGACTTCGTCATCAACGACGATCCTTATGACCCACAAATAAGAGTGGGGCATTCAGATGGAGGTGGTGCCCCCTCGCATCCTCCCAACCGGATCAAGATCCAAACGTAGACGTGGCCATATATTTCACTTTTGACGGGAAAACTCATACAACATAATTTGCATGAACTTTCGCATCAAAAGAAAAATATAGACGTGACTGATTGATGTTATAGAATTATGTGATCGAATCACATAACCCTACACCATACAAGGGCACGCGAGCGGAAGGACACTCTGCCCGGCAAGAGCCCCTGGAAACAACAACACGGTGGAGCGCGCCCGATGGCTAGCCCATACTATCCGAAACGCCTGCCATCGTTGCGGGTCCTATACCCGGTCAGACTTGACGGAATGGAAAGACCGACGGTTTAGTTTAACAATCCATTATTGTATTTTCTTTTTTTTATACCGATGTGAAGCAATCATACATGATTTTTTCTCTATGGCAATCAGCACAGCGATTTGTAATTCTATACTGACGTTAGAATAAAAATCAAATTAACTAAACCACAGAAATTTATTTAAGCAAGCATATACGCATTTCAAAACTTATCGCAGTTCCTTCTTCAGTATCAACTAACCTATCTTTTCAAACAACAACCTTTATATACTTACAATACTAAGTGACAAAAAGAAATGCATTTGAATATTAATTAAAAACGATACAATCATAAAATACTTTATGACTAAGGATATAATTAACAAAACCTAAATAAGGGTGATGGCGCGCAACCTGTATCATGATTCATTAAATACTTTTGTGGTATTTTCTGAATTTCAAGACTTTCGATTATGTCTAGTTTTCGTATTTCGGGCACCTGGCTGATGACCTTCAAATTGTCCATCGTGATGGCATGTCCTAATTTGGTTATATGCTGCGCTACCGCCGATCGTATGTCGTTGTTTCTCCTTTGTTTTTTATTGCGTTTTCCACCTCGCTCAGATGTTTCTTGCACCGTGTAGTTATTGGACGTCTTGTTTGCCCAATATAAATCATGTTGCATTCGGGGCACTTGATGTGGTACACTCCACTCTGTTCGTTCATTTTAAGTGGATCCTTGACTGTAGTGAGCCGGCTACCCAGTTTCATTTTCTACTTTATGGCACCATTTCGATGCTCCCCGATTTTAAGATTGTTTTCATCTTTGCTGTTATATTTGTGTGTCTTACTGGTTCACGTTTGGTGGATTCCATTTGTTTGTTCTATAAACCGAGTGTTGTTAGTTCATTTCGCTTGGTTTGGCTTTCCTTTTTGCTGATTATATTGAGAATTGTATCGCGCTTATATCCTTCATTTCAGCATTCTTGATAATGTAGATTTCCTCTTTGCTTTGTTCTTCCTTTGATATCGGGATGGTCAGCATCCGGTGAACCATGGCATGATATGGCGCCATCTTTTGAGAAAAGGTGTGTGAGGACATTTCTGGAGTTGTCCTGTGAGTTAGCGTAGCTTTTCAGTGTATTACAAAACTGACTCAATTTCTGATATTTATGTTCAAATGATAAGCGGTTATCCTGCTCCAAATTCCATACTAAACTGTAAGTTTTCGTGGATGGAGTTGATGCTCGTGAGTGTGTGCTCCAATAATAGCAATTAGCTGTTGTGTGTGATATCCGTATCTAGACGCGGTTTGTTGCAGGTACGCCACGCCGTTACTATCACGGTCAATTTTTCCAAGACATAATCATTGTAGCAATAATGCAGATCTAAATACATTTGTATGACCAATATGGAAATCGATTGCCAGAATAACATCAATCACAGCAACAAAACGATACAATGACTCGCCTCGGAATTTAAAATAAACCTTTTCGCGTGATCGCGTCATTCAGTGAGATATTCTACATACGACCGCTTGGAGGCGAGTTGCGAGTTATGTCAACTAAAAAGCAACCAAAGTAACGGTAAATTGCAAAGATACCAGAAATAACACGTCCCAAACACATGAAAAAAGAAACAATCGCAAATGAGTTTTTTCTTCTTCCTTTCTTATCGCCGCTATGAAGTGCACTTGTAGCAATAATTGCTCTTGAATCCAATCAGATGATCATTTTCCCAAAACGAAGATATAATAGTACTCTTCACGGTCTTCGCACACATTTGATGGTTAATTTGCAGACAAGAAGTTAAAGTGCATTACTTGGGTCAAAGTGGTGAGCACCGAACAATTGCACAATGTTCGCGGAACGGATCGAATAGTCCACGTCATAGAAGTCTAACTATCGCTCTCATTAATTTTACACAAATTCTTCACTTCACGATTGGCTTTTTAAAAAATTTCTACCTTGCCACTTTTCTTGTTCAGCCTACCCACCACTCCCCACCCCAATTCGAAGATTCTTGCTCTAGTTCACAACGGTGTAAAATTGCCCAAACCCATATCACATCATCCATACACGTCCTAAGACTTCACCGAATATGATTCTGAACTCGGACAATCGAGGAAAACATTGCAGTAAAATCAGCCCAGCTGGCAGGGAAAGCACCGACACAAATACAAGAGCGCAAAGCAAATGTGTATGCGAAACGAAATTGTGAATTCACACATGCGTCTTCACTTTTAAAATTGGGGATATTTACTTTCGCGATCCGCGACAAATAGCCTGTTTTGCGGAAAAAACTCTTATCTACAATTGCCGTACATCCAATTCGACTTAAGATTTTTGAGTTTCGGATCCTCAATTAAGCTCTCATGCTACGACGTTCTCGTGCCTGACAACTCGTTCCTCCGTCCTTCCCGTTTCGCGGTTCTCATTCAACTCCTCGATCCGTCCCCAAAACTTGTCTTTCTTTCATCCCGTACATACGGTGATGTAATACACCGTTGAGAAGTATTCCATCAGCGCTCCCCAAGCCCGGAATTTTATATGCAAATTTTAAATTTTTCTTTTTTTTAAACAAAATTTAATTACAGCAGAGAAAATTGAAATGAAGTAAGGAAATTTGAAATGTAGTAAAGAAATTTAAATGATGTGTAAAAGATTTAAATGGTGTGAAGAAATTTAAATGAAGTAAGGAAATTTTAATGATAGTAAAGAAATGAAAATTTTAAATTGTAATAAAAGTTAAATCTCATGACGAATAAAATTAAAGGGAGACATTTAAATTATAACATACAGGAAAACTGGTATGAAATCACAGAAAAAAATAATAATAAGAAGAAAAAGTGTTCTACAAAATTAGGCTTACAAATAAAATTAATTACGTATTTTTTCAAGTCTGCCACAAAATTCCGAGTAGGAGATAGGAAGGTTTTCAAGCCGTTTGATTGTGTGACTGCTCGATTAACACATCGTCGTTGCGATATACATGAACGAAATGGCGCGGAGCGTACCTATGAATGACGGGGACTTCTCTCGACTTATCACTTCGACTCCGGCCCATCTACCAGCGTCGCTAATAGGATAAATATGTACCACGAATACCTTTTCTTTTGTAGGCTTGTAGGCAAGAAAAGGCCTATAAAGCCACGGCACCATACACAAACAGTCCAGAAAAGACCACGAAGAACGGAAAATCACCCTAAAATTTCGGTATTTTACACTTAACGAACGGCAGAGTTTTATACTTTACCGTTGGGCTATGATTAGTCTCCATTGACCTAATTAAATGCTCGTACTTATTCACTGACTAGCAGTGAATTAGATTAGAGACAAGAGGTGATGGTTAAAGGCCATTACTTCTAGAGAAGAGAACACGCACAACACCCGTCGAAGTCAGTGGCGTAGCATCTAGGGATCTGCTGGTCGACGTCAGTGGCGTAGGGTGTAGAGACCTGCTGGTCAACGTCAGTGGCGTAGGGTGCAGAGATCGAGGTTATCACAATTTGTTTATTTAGGCACCAAATTAATGAGAACCGTTAATGAAAGAGATGAAATACGCCGGACAATACAGTTCGTATATAAAACATTTTATTTAGTTTTGAAGATCTTCAAGACCAGCTGCATACACAGGAAAACAAATCTCCAAGCTTATAAATTTGTGATAAGACCTTTGCTAAGCTTTGGATGTGAAATATGGACCCGAACCCAAGCATTGCAATCATATTGAATGCCTTCGAAAGACGGGTCCTGAGGCACATAATTGAAGCGAAGCTAGACGGTGACCAATGGCGAATTCAATACAACCATGAGCGATATGCAATTTTTGGACGAGTCGGAGGTCTCGATGATTGTAAGACTGCGGAAGCCGCAATGGGCTGAACACGTGAATCGTATGGATGAACAACGGATACCCAAAAAGTTATTCGTTGGAAAAACTGAAGGATGGAGACTAGTGAGTCCGACTCGGTTGATTAAGACAGTTCATTGCTGCAAGAATTTTGAAATTAGAGTACGCAGTCGATGAACTGAGACAGTTGCAGCCACTTGTTGCAACAAGCGAAGGTCCGAGAGGAGCTGTAGTCCTGTGAAGGAGGAGAACAAGTATGCCGTGATATGGCATCCGCGACTGATGGTATCGGCTTGCGGTTCAGTTAATGGGGCCATAATTTGTAATGTGACGCCTACGCCCGGGAATCGAAGTGATTCCGATCCCGAACCCTTGCAACCGGCCAGATGGATATGTCCTCGAAGTGCCAGCGGACTTCATCTGTCGTGCGGATATCGTTGTGCAGAAAATATTTTTTTTTCTGTCCAAATATTTAGATCCGTGGATATAAATATTTGAAATATAGAATTAATCCCAAACCCCGGCACATTTCGAGACATAGCCATCTGGAAATGCCCCTCCACCGTGGCCATCGAGAAAACTATGCCACTGGCGACAACTGGAGAGGCACATTGCCGCCATATGGCGTGCCATTCCACACACAGATGTTTTGTCCGAGGCGACAACCGGGATGTTTGACAGCCACATGGCGGCTTCGTTTTTCGTTGCTGTCGTCTGCTAATCTTGTCCATTGTCGTGAATCGCAAAATTCGTGAAGTTTCTGTGTTTCCCGTAAAAAGTGGGCAATTGTTACATTAACTTCCAAGAAATGTTATAGTTGTACCAATTATGCTGGTGGTTAAGTGTACGAGAATCTCAGGGTAAGCTCGTTGTACGCGCTGAAAGGTTTCGGAAACAAAAGTTTTGTGGAATTCGTGATCTGTCGCAATTGCATTGTGCGCGAGCTGCAAAGTACGAACGCAAACAAGGAAAACGTTGTGAAAATTAATTTGCAGAGTTTTTGTGCAAATCTGAGCAGCTCTACATAAAGAAAAGTGCATAATTGTTTGCAGTGGAGGAAACTAGTTCGTTTTGTGAAACTAATTTACACCTGCAGTGTGCTGTCTAGATCCTTTCAAGTGCTTTGCTACCTCGTAACATACCTTCGTGACGATCGTTTGTGTGTAGGACTCGGTCGGAGCGAGGTGTACTCAAGAGGGCTGCACGTGGAACATCCAACCCTTGAGAACTTCAACGGAACGTTGCCTCAGGCTGGAACAGATCGTGACGCATCTGCAACCAACAGTACCAGTACCGAGACTACCATTGACAGGAGGTGTAAGGAAGCCGCATCGTTGTCGTCCCGGTACGGTTGCTCTTCGAGAACTTCGTCGTTACCAGGAGTCCACAGAATTGTTGATCCGGAAATCACCGTTCCACGCTTGGTTCGTGAAATTGTTCGCGATTTCAAAACAGATCTTCGTTCCCAATCAGCTGTTTGGCGGGGATCCATCGGCAAACAATTGGCATCATTTGGATCATCACGCAACTCCACATTTATGATTGGGACAAAAAGGAGGGAAGGTAAAGCGATCTCGAGGTATGTAGGTTTTGTTGTTCTGGGATAAAAACGAAGAACGAGGGAATCAGGATCAGAGCGGGGCCGGCTTCTAGATTTGTGTGGGATTGTATACCTGGGAGTTGAAATGGTTTGGGGGGAAATAATAAGAGTCTGATTCGTCCGTTTAATTCTTCCTCCCGTGAACCAAATGAACATTGCTTTTAACTTAATAAAGCCACCAGAGGACATATCGCTAATAATACATTGCTGTTAACAGCGATTTTTCACCTTGAACGTTATCCTCTATAATTGGGCAACACAAAAAATCCAGACATCGACTCTTTTCTTATTCAACCTTCAAAACTTGCAGTTTAAGTAGCATAAAAAAATAATTTGAAGCTTAACTTGGACGCAGATGAACTTTCACCGAATGAAAAATGAGGAAAAAATATTATAAAAATGTAAAATGCAACAACTAGCAAAGTAAAATCTAGAAATTTAAACAAATCTACAATGAAACTAGATAAAGCCATTTAGAGTTAATAGGCAATTGAGAAAAGATTTCATGAAGATGAAAATTTGTTTTAAAAAAAATCATGATTCCATTGAGAAAAGTTCGAAGTAACAGAACTGTTATATATGCTCAATTAAAATTGTGTTTCTATAGTTAACGATTTTTTTTGGCTCACTATCAATTAATAAACTTTTAAAATGTTTGATTTTGCAATCAAAGGAATCTTAATGATAAATTTTTTTACAACAATATACGTTAAGTGTTCGGTTTTAAGTTAATATTTAGTGTAATATAAACGCCTCACAATAAGCGTTGATGAATCTCGTAACTGTAAGAAATGTTAAAGTGGTAAATACTGAAATATAAAAAAGAAACAGATTCTAATTAAGGTTGCTTCGCATAGCAAATTTATTCTGCATTTTATTGGAGGTTTCTAAGGTAATGCGCGAATTGAATCACACAATTGTAGACATATTCATGGTAAAGATTATAAATCAATGGAATTCAGAAATGATATGTGATTATATATCCCCAATTTTTCCAAATTGAGATTATACATTGAATGATTTTGAATATAATATAAATTTCGGCCGAAAACGTTTTGCGTAAAAAAAAACAAAAAAATGGAACTGGATAAATGATTAAAATTATTTGGAAAGTAAAAATAATAGCTTACTTGAAATCATGTAAAGGACTATCTTACATGAATAGCAAAATCGCTGCAATAAAGTCAGAAGAAATCTTTTTCAGAATAGCACTCACTAAAATTTCTAGTGTCTCATGATTATGATTAAATTAATCGTTCAATAGCCTCTCTTCCCAAAATATAGATTAACATTAAAGGTATATGGGATTCAGTAAAAGCAGACTTATCCCAGGCTTCTAATTAACCGGTGAACGGGTTTAATAGTCATGTGTATTTTTATCGTCTAAAGGACGTTTTAACATCGACGTATCGACCCATTACTTCTTTTCTTTTATCTTCTTCTTCTAAGTATAGGGTCAAATAGAATCTTTTACAAATGCATTGAGTCGCTCACATAATGTAGAATTTTGTGCGCAAACACAATTTTACAGATTTCTTAGAAAGACATAAACTCCAGAAAATCTTAAATATTCTATAGCGGAAGATTTAAACCTGAAAAATCATGAGCGTCTTCAATAATTGATCAATTTCAAAATTTCTCATGGCTTGTTTTAATTTTTCAATAATACTAACTGTTTAATTTCTTTCGGAGTCCTCAGTTTTAATAATATAGTTGAAAAATTTCATAAATTTTTGAATAGTGGACTTTAAAATCAAACACAGATTGCAGAATACCTCTATCTCAAAACTTGAGAAGTATCTAAACTGCATCTTTACGATTTCAAGGTAAATTGAAAAACTAATTAAAAGCCAAAATAAATTTTAAAATACCATATCACTGCATTAATTCGGCATTTATTCGAGTAACATCGACGAAATAAAAAAAAAAAAAAGTCATTCCTTATCATACAGGAAGAGAGAAAACGAATCAATAACTACTTAAAAAACTCATATGCTTAAATATCTGCAACACTTTTATTCAAGAGCTTTGTATTCTTTCTTCGCATATCGTTAACGTAAAATCGATTCTAATTTACAATTGGAGCTTACCTATTGTTAAGTGGAGCAATTATTTTCAAAGTGCTTAAATTCAATTTGCTTGAATAGGTATAGCAGTGATATAAAAATATAACAACTTTAATTAACTAGTTAATGAAGGAATAAAGCAAATTTTACATTGCTCGAGAATCATGTAAATATGTGCTTGATTACATATCAAAATAATTTTTAAATGAACATTTGCTTATGAATATGTATATGATGTATAAATGTATGCATTGAATGAAATTGAAACCATTAAAACAGAATAAAAATTGGATAATTGATAAAATTGACACGAAAAATTAGAAATTAATATAGAAAAAAAAAATTCATAAATGATGTAGTCTCTGCCAGATTTGTCTGCAAAAATTAAAAGAGCCCTGAATTAATTAACAATAAAATTGTGGTATATTGTTATGTAGGCTTTGAAGTCTGATAATCTAAACTATAATTTTGTATCTTTGATTTGTCATAGATAAACGACTTTTGTTTTAGAGATGAAACTATTTTTTTCCGATGAATACAAGACCAAACCATTTTTGTAAACCGCTTGATACCAAATAGTGGGCAATTCAGAATTAAAGTAAATGTATTGATAGCTAACGGTTATCAGGTGTGAATTAGATACAAAATAGAATGCATTAACCAGTTGCGCTGCACTGACTAATGTGAAGCTTCATTTTTTTTTAACACGGCTATCCAATTTTACTCGATTTTCCTACATTCGAAAACTGCCAATACCTGGCGATAAATGTTTATTATTTTAATTGAAAAACTTTTAATCATTTCTCCATCGACCTTAGAAATCCTTCAATCAAAACAGGATCAAATACTACTCATAAGAAAATTTTAATCTTAATTGGCTAGATAATAATAAATAAAAGAAAATTGAAATTCCAATTCTAGTTTATCCAAAACGAGATATTGTTCATCAAATTAATGAGATAAATAAATTTGGAAGCTATAACAAAATTTTGATTATGAACAAAAAAGTCAAACATTATTGGTAAATTCTTGTAAATATTGTCAAAAATTTAAAATGAAACCAAGTTATAGTAGAAATAATATGAATTGCTAAAAGATAAACCACGACTTTCCTTTTCAGTGGCCCGTTCTTTTTCATTGGGAACCGAGGGTGTAGGGTAAGTATGCCGTCGCGAGGGTAGGGTTTCGACAAATCCGCTGAAGTCGGTTTCGCGTCGCGCGCGGTACGCGGTACCTTTGATTGGTTCGTCATTTCTTTAGAGTAGTTTTCTTCGGTTTAAGTTCGAGTAGCATATTTTTCGGTACCGCGTCGGTGAATCGGTAACGCGCCTATGGGATTTTGTCGGGTTTTTATTTGAGATCTGTGGATAGATCACATCCAGAATTAACGTAATGTAGGTTTCTCGTTCTGGATGAGTAATTGTTGACGCGTTTGAAAAACGGGCAAGTTCAGGTGACTGAAATATTGTTATTGAGCGTAATCCATTCGGAGACCCGCGACCGAAATCCTCTCCGAACTAGCTGGCCGACAAGCAGTCACCGCATGAATGGGTTACGGTGCACGGATTGGTTGACCTGTTGGTACCATCCGTTGGCACTACTCAGACTTAACGTCTAGAACCGATGAGAGGTCGGTTCCGCGTTCGATCTGAAAGTAGAAAACCATTACAAATTTATGTTTGGCATTTTTAACTAGCGTAAAATATTTCGGTTAAAACTAGAGTAGTTTGTATGTTGTAGATCAGGGACGTGCAAAATTTATTTTTTGGAAGTCTCGCAAGGGCTCCGGTAAAGTAACGGCAGAATTTTGCTTCGCAAAAATTTTAAACGGACATTTGATCGGTAGCTGGTACACTTATCCGAGCTTAGTCTACTTGCGCAAGAGCTGCAAACGAAATTCCTCTCCAAACTAGCTGGTCTGCAAGCAGCCACCTCGGAGTACACTAACGTGCCCGGACTCGTTGAGGGGTAGAGGTATAGTCCATTGGTCTATTGGCACGTATCAGGACTTCACGTCATTTAACCGGTGAGAAGTTGGTATTGACTTCCCTTCGGGAATTCGTGGACGAATGAAGGTGACATGATTACAGATACTCTATTCTTTTATCGATTTTTTTTCGGCTCTCATATCGAGACAAACAAAATATTTCTGTTTTTATAAAATATGAAAATTGAAAAAACTGTAACTACGTAAGATATTTTTTTCTTAATGATCCCGCAACAATCCAATTTGAACCTTGGCATTGAGAGTTGTTAGGGAGTCTCGTTTTTTGACTATAATGGTATTTGAGAAGGTAATATGGTCACTATCACGTTTAACCATGTGATTATTATCCGATTAACTTTGTTATAGACTATTAAAATATTTGGAAATTTATAGGATATGACTTTACAGGCAACAACGTATCTACTATACGATTTTATTATGGGAATTACACATACACAAAAAAGTCTGCGTAAACTTGCTGGTCGTAGCAAATATATCAATATAAAAACCTTTGCCATTTGTTTATAACTTAAAATCTTTTCTTTATTATATTCATTAAACTATATGGTAAATAAATATGTAACTGATCACTCGTTCGCTGTTTAGAATAACCAAAATAAAAAAGTTTCTTCCAAAAAGTCATGAAAATCCATCCAAAAAAGTCTGCGTACACCTGAAAAAATTTATTCATTTTATTTGAAAACCACTATATTAGCTTTCAGATTTTAAACCTTAATATCTAGTAGCATAGCCTTTCCTATAAATGACTTCCTTTAGCCTATTTTGCATGGATTGAACAAGTTTTGATGTTTCTTCGGCTGTTATTTTGTTCCACTCGTTCAAAATAACATTTTTTAATGACCCTTTGCTAGTTATGTCATGCTCTCGAATTTTTCTTTCAAGTAAATCCCACAAATGCTCAATTGGGTTTGAATCTGGTGATTGAGGAAGGTACCTAAGAGTTTTGGGACGTTGTAGGCCAACCAAAGCCTATTTATTTCAGCTGTATGTTTGGGATCATTATCGTGCTGAAAGAAAAATGCGTTCCCCAGCTGCAATTTCTCGGCACTTTGCTTAATATTATTTTTTTAAATATCAAGGTACCCGTATTTATCCATTGTAGATTCTATGAAAACGAGTTGCCCCACTCCACTGGCTGCCATACACCCCCAAACCATCACACCGCCGCCACCATGCTTTACAGTGGGAATCAAATTTTCTTTATTGAATTCTGTCGAGCGTTTTCTCCATACTAATTTGCGTCCTTTTATCCCAAATATACAAAACTTACTTTCGTCCGAAAAAAGAACGCTTTCCCACAATTCTTTTCGCATATTTACATAATTTTTGGCGAATCCCACTCTCTTTCGGCGATTTCGTTCCGATATGAACGGCTTTTTATGTGCGACTCGACCATGCTAACCGCCTTTTCTGAGAATTATGCGCACTGTTTCATCGCTTATTGTTTTATTGTATTTCTTTCTTATATCCTGCGCAATTTGGAACGCGGTTAATCGGGGATTTTGTTTCACAGCATTAATAATACTCCTACGTTCACGTGCTGCAAGTTTGGGAGGACGTCCTGACCGATGCCGTGAAATAATCAAACCGCTTTCTTTGTAATTAGCAACAACACTTTGGACCGAGAAATGGGTTCTCCCAACTAATTGTGCGATTTCACGAAAACTTTTCCCGTTTTCACGCAATTTTACTATGACTTTACGCTCACTAACATTGATTTCCTTATTTTTTACTTCCATATTAAAGAATAGTCTTTTATTCACGCAAAACACACAGACAATTTTCCAATGAAGTACTGTCACGCAGAACAATGAAAAAATGAAGGCATCAACATTGCACATTTCGGGGAATCCCCAAATTTCGTGATGTGTACGCAGACTTTTTGGGGCTGCTCACAGACTTCCAAGTATTGAAATTACTATATGTTCGATAATTTTGGGAATTTTTTAAACAAACCTGCTTCAATACATTTCTTGCAATTTAGGCTCTTTTATCGAAATGATTAAATCAAGATCACATTATTGATTCATACGATTCCAACATAATTCAGTTTGTACTAATGAGATGTACGCAGACTTTTTTGAGTATGTGTATGTAATCTACAAATCATACCATAGCAATATATTGTAACGTTGTAACTAAGTTAATTTCAGCTTCTGAGATATTCCTTGCCTTAGTATACAAAATATCTTATGAGTGCTGTTTTTCCCAGGTTTTCAGGCTTATAAGTGTCTAATTTTATTGTGTTCCTTCAGTCCACCTGGATACCTCATTACCAACAGTACATTTTTTAAATTTGATATTAAATGATCTCACCGAGACCATTCGTTTGACATCTCATTACACTATATTTATGTTCTTGGAAAAAAGAAATTGAAGCGGTCATATATCAGTAAATTTTTAATTTTTTATCATTTCTATAAACACTTCAAATAATTTTAACGTTCGAAAAGAAAAATTCATAATGTAATTTTCACACAAGATAACATAAAGTATGATGGCACAAATTTGTGGGATTCAAACTTTCGACCAAGCAAACGTTTACAGCCGCGCAATTGTTCCGAATCCATCTGGTAGAATAATTCCCTCGTACTTGGCAAGTCCATATGTTATCGACTGTCAATCGATTGTTTACGTAGAATTGTCAGTGATAATGTTTGGTTCATTTGCTGCAAAGTCATGGGATCATCTGATTTGTCTTGAATCATAAATTGTGCAATAATAGTTTAAAATCTATCGTTTAAGACCTTAGTATTCAAAAAACCGTTTTCCGAAGAAGTGATTACCGGAGTTTTAATCAGTGTTAATTGATCCTTAACGACCTGTGAATCATAAACATTTCAAGTTCGCACTAGTTAAACAAGCACTAGCGATTGCTTCGTTCATTATTCGGAAGTAATTCAAGGTTCTAATTTTCGGTTCAAGGGCTTAGGTCTTACTGAAGTCGAATATTGTTGATTTCCCTTCTGTGACTAATTCGAGTGCAATTATTTTAGAATACTTTTTCGAACTTAAGGTAGGTACTTTCAATGTCAATAATTATACGTATTTGATATACTTTGATAAATCGCATAAATATCGTACTCATTGTCATGTTTCATAATTCCTTTCAATATTATTTCGAGCCAGAACTAATCAAACCTGTCAAAAGTGCTCTGGAAATCTAAAAATCTATTTCAAACTTTTGTTTTTGATCATAATAAAACTAATCCAATTGGAAAGTTACCAGTCATTTAATAAGCTGCGATTGACAACCGACACCAGCTTTGTCGCGTTACCTATAAATAAGTTGTCTTCAGATTTCCCACTGTAACAATTACTTACTCGTACTTCATATATTACAGTTCATTGCACCAAAGTGAACAAATGGTTCAGTAGCTCGACAGTTACTCATACATATATTTCAATGAAATTTTTCAAAGCGATGACTTTCCAGTCGAAGTGAGGGAGGAATTACAAGTTTACTAGGACGAATGTATTTGACAAAAACACAACCACTGATTTTTCAAATCTCACCGTAAGAAATAAAAATTCGACATCGAAAGGTTCCAAACAGCGTCTGTGGAAAAACTTTCACGGTGCCTCTCGACAACCAGCTGGCTCTCATCCTATCAGACAAATCGCCTAAGACGAGCAACGAGCTCTGGATCGAAGTGAAAGCGGCAATTAAGATCGTGGCAGTACAGACAATCAGACATCAAGCCCAGTGCAAAAGAAATGATTGGTTTGATGATATGTGCCAAAATGAGTTGAAGAAAAGAATCGGGCGTACAAACAAAATTTACATAGTAAAACCAGGGCGAAGAGAGAGCATTATAAAAATCCCAGAAGAGTAGCGAATAAGACAATTTGAATTAAGAAAAGCAGCAACTCAAGGCAAGCATATAAAGTTGTCAAAAACCTGAAACAAGGTTATCAGCCCAAAACTACACTCTGTCGTGATGACATCGGCAATATCATCGCTGATAAAACAGGATTAAAGAAAGTTGGACATCGTATTTCAAGAACCTCCTTAATCCTCCGCACAGCTCCAGAACATCGGAGCCTATAGATATTTCCGGAGAGCTTCCACTGGCCCCACCAACTCTGGATGAAGTTTGTTCCACCAGCAAAGCCCAAAAGAATAATAAAGCGTCGATGAGATTCCAGTGGAGTTCATCTTATATTGCGGCAGCGTGTTCAAAAAGCCATTCATAAAGTCATCCGGCACATTTGGCAAAAAGAACATATGCCAAACGAATGGAGCCAATCAATTACGTTCCCTATACACAAAAAAGATGCAAGCTTCAGTGATAAAACTATAGAGGCATATCACTACTTTGTACGGCGCACGAATTATTTTCAAATATCTTAGAAAATAAAATCAGATCATACGCCGACAATATGTTATTTTTGGGGAGTATCAAGGTGACTTTAGAGCTGTAGATCGAAATTTGTGCATCTTACCAAAATGACAATGACGTCGACGACCTCCCATGTCCACATCAATGACCAACCCGCCAACGCAAGGAAATAGGGTGGCATCATTGCTATTTAATTTGCTACTTGAATATGTGATAAGATAGCTACCTGCCGATAGAAGAGGTACGTTATCATACAAGTCGAGACAAGTGGTAGCTTATTCGGACGACATCAACATTTTGTCGCGGTTGTTAACAATCGCCAGGGAATTTTACCTGAAACTCGACAGCGAAGCAAAACTAATAGGGCTACAAATCAATGAAAATAAAACAAAGATCATGACGCAGTCGAGAAAATAACCTCAAATACATAAAATATCACACATGGAGAATACAACATCGAAAATGTGAATGAATTCATGTATTTAGATGCAAAAGTACCGAGAACCGCTAATGAAAGAGACGGAATACGCCGAAGAATACAGCTCGCAAATAAAAAATCTTATTCAGTTGTGACGATCTAGAGGCCCAGTTGCATAGACAAGCAAACAAAGCCCTAAGTATACAAATCTGTGATAAGACCTGTGCTATGCTATGGGTGTGAAACATGGATCGTAACTCAAGCATCCGCAAACGCCCTCGAGAGATGGGTCCTAAGGCGAATGATTGGAGCGAAGCTAGACGGGGATTAATGGCGAATTCGATACAATCATGAGCTGTATGAAATTTTTGATGAGCCGGAGGTCTCAACGATTGTAATACTGGGGAAGTTGCAATGGCCTGGACACGTCAACCGTATGGACGAACAACGGATACCCGAAAAGGTGTTTATTGGGAGAACTGAATAGTGGAGACCAGCGGGGAACGCGAGGAAACACCGGTCTGACTCGTTCGACAAAGACAGTTTTTCGCTGCTCGGACGCGGTCAATGGACCGAGACAGTTGGAAGACCCGAGAGGGGCTGTAGGGCTATGAAGAAGACTGTAAGAAATATAACTAACAATTAAAGTCACTCGCACAGACTCTCAATCTTTACTCATCGAAATTTCCCTTTGTGAAGCGCCCTTTTTCCGGGTCAAAATCAACCTTTTCTTCTCGACAAGAATAGTCGACATTAAAATGGTCACTTGTAACTTGACTGTCCGATTTGAATCATTTGCGTTATCAGCTAGAAATCCGGCCCTCTTAGTATCCAGATGGCGGTGGTGAAACTTTCTACCGCACTGTTTGATAAAATCTTCACTCTTCTTTCTAGTTCCGTCGAATTATTTAAATTGAATCTTTTTTTTTAATATTTCCATTCTCTACCACTCTATCTATCACTCTTTCCTCGTCGCACAACACTCGTGCAATCCAGACAATGTACAATTCATCGGTATAAGGGGGGACACAAAATAATGCGAATTAATCCTTTCATGAAAATCTAGTCCAACTCATGATCAGCTCTCAGAGGGGAAAAACAACATATAATACGACGCATTAAAAAAAACTCTGAGTAATTGTATTTTCAAGTATCTCGCCGATAGGGCCAAAAATGCCCTAAGATACTGAGCTAGAAAAAATCTTCAGGGGCTCGTTTCAATCAGTGTTTATTAAGTGATCCCTAAGTGGGCAAAACCACGATAAAAGTTCTGCATCATGGTATCCTGATGAAACTGGTACTGTCGTCATCTGGGTTCGGAACAGTGATTTCCAGGCGGAGAGCTGTGGAGGGAGTATGGCTTCGTGTGGGTTCGGTGCGCAGGGACCACCCTCTTTAGTGTGTGCCTAATGCCGAACGAACCGATATTATCTCTCGCAGCTAAGCTTAATACTTCGGCGGGTGCTGTCTTGAACGCAGACGGCAACATGCTCGCTCGGGGAGACCAACGCTAACGTAATCGAATGGGGCATGCCTCAAACAGATCTACGGGGAAAACGAATCCTAGAAGTGGCGGGTAGGACGACGTTCGTCGTACTAAACACCGGAAATACGCCGACTTTCTGCCGTATTGGCTGCGAAGGAGCCATACCGGATGTGGCATTCGCCTCCGAGTCCTTCGTACGGAGGATACAAAATTGGAGAGTACTAGAGGATTGGATTACACAGCTAGTGATCATCGGCGCATTCTGCTTGAGATCCTTGATGTTGTCTCCCAACGTCCGTGCTCTCGACCTTCTGCAATTGGGTGGAACATCGGAAGGATGGACGTCGAGACGTTCGTCGAGGTGCTAACGGCATGTGTTCCGATGTAGGGTGATTCGCAGGGGGGCAGAAGAGCTGGGAAGTCAAGACGTTGTGAACTCAACTACGAGCATCATCACAACTGCTTGCAGCGCTTCTATGCCCCGTCGAAAACCCCGGCACGGCAATCCCCAGTGTAAGGGAGTGTCACAAGCTTCGGCGTGATCCTCAACGGGCACGGAACCGTAACGGGCATGCAACCGGCTAGCAGCTTATGCGTGGCTTCGCGAATTGATTAAGAACAGCAAGACTCGCTGGTTGCAAGATCTAGTGAACAATGTGAATAAGGATCCGTGGGGTCTTGGCTCCAAGCTAGTTGTACGGAAGATTGGTGCCCTACGGACGAGATAGTCCGGGCCATCTACCCCGTCCATCCTGTCCTTGTTACACTGTCTACGGTAAAACAGCAATCGAATGTCCACTCTTCGCACAGCCCGAACTGGAAGAGGAAGTCCTTTTATTGAAAGCGAGGAAGGCTCCAGGCCCAGATGGTATTCCAGCTGAGGTATTACAACTTGTCTATCACCATTGTCCTGACTTGCTGCTCAGCACATTCAACGCTCGCCTATGGGACAGGGTTTTCCCGGTGCGATGGAAGGTGGCGAAGCTCGTGTTGATCAGCAAGAGAAAGGGAAATCCTGGATCGCCATCTGCATACCACCCGTTATGCATGCTAGACACTGTTGGGAAAGTCAAAGTCAAAAGGCGCCTTGTTCAATAATAATCGTTATAAATTTTAAAAGAATATAAAGCAAATTCCAAACAATAACAATACAATGGCCCAAATGGCTCTCTAAATTTATACGTTCTTCTTCTTCTTAGCACTACAGCCCCTTTCGGGCCTTCGCTTCCTGCAAACAGCTTCTCCAACTGTCTCAGTCCGTTGACCGCGTCTTCCAATTCCGAAATCCGAGCAGCGATGAACTGTCTTCGTCGACCGAGTCAGACAAGCGTTTCCTCGGTTTCCCCACTGGCTGCCGGCCTTCAGTTCTCCCAATTAATACCTTCTTGGGTATCCGTTGTTCGTCCATACGATTCATGTGTCCAGCCCATTGCAGCTTCCGCAGTCTTACAATCCCTGAGACCTCCGGTTCGGCAAAAATTTCATACAGGTCATGGTTGTATCGAATTCGCCATTGGTCCCCGTCTGGCTTCGTTCCGATTATTCGCCTCAGGACCCGTCGCTCAAAGGGCTAGAGTCCATGTTTCACACCCAAGCATAACACAGGTCTTATCACAGATTTGTATACTTGGAGCTTTGTTTTACTGTGTATGCAGCTGGTCTCCAATATTGTCAATACTGAATAGAATATTTTATATGTGAGCTGTATTCTTCGGCATATTTCGTCTCTTTCATTGCCCGTTTTCGCTATTTTAGCGCCTAAATACACAAATTCGCTAACATTGTCGATACTGTATTCGCCAAGTGTGATATTTTGGGGGTTTGAGGTATTTTTCCTCGACTGCGTCATGAACTTTGTTTTATTTTCGTTGATTTGTAGCCCTACTAGTTTTGCTTCGCTGTCGAGTTTCAGGAAGAGTTCTTTGGCAGTTGTTAATGACCGTGACAGAATGTTGATGTCGTCCGCATAGGCCAGTACTTGGCTCGACTTGTATAGTAATGTACCTCGCGTATTGACAGGTGGTTTCCGTATGACGTACTCCAGAGCCAAATTGAATAGCAATGGGGCCAGCTCATCTCCCTACTTAGGTCCGATATTTGTGTCAAAGGCATCGGTGAGTTGGTTATTGATGCGGACTTGGGAGATTATCGACGTCATTGTCATTTTGGTAAGACGGACTAATTTGGCTGGGATGCCAAAACCAAGCATTATTCGGTACAGTACGTTACGATCAATACTGTTGTATGCCTGCTTGAAGTCAACGAAAATTTGGTGTACGTCTATGTTGAACTCCCAGCATTTTTCAAGTACCTGCTTGATTGTGAACAATTAGTCTATTGTTGGTCTACCTGCCCTAAAACCACCTTGATACTCTCCAATAATACTGTTGGCGTATGATCCGATTTTATTTTCTAAGATTTTAGAAAATATTTTGCACGCCGTACAAAGTAGTGATATGCCTCTATAATTTTCGCACTGTAGTTTGTCACCTTTTTTGTGGATAGGGAATATAATTGATCGGCTCCACTCTTTCGGCATATGTTCTTGTTGCCAATGTACTGGATGACTTTGTGAATAGCTTGATGAAGACTACTGCCTCCATATTTGATGAGCTCCAATGGAATCTCATCAATGCCGGTGCTTTTTTATTCTTTTTGGCTTTGATGATAGAACAAACTTCATCCAGAGTTGGTGGGGCCAATGGAAGCTCTCTGGAAACATCTATCTCCGACTCCGATGTTTTGGGGTTGGGCGGCGGATTAAGGAGGTTCTTAAAATATGATGCCCATCTTTCCTTAATCTTGATTTCATCAGCGATTATATTGCCGCTGTCATCACGACAGAGCGTGGTTTTGGGCTGATAATCACGTTTCACTTCTTTGTATGCTTGTCTTGTGTTATTGCTTGCTAAACTTACATCTATACTTCTCAATTGGTCGTCATAGTATTTTCTTTTCTTAATCCTAATTATCTTATTCGGTACTCTTCTGAGATTTTCATAGTGTTCTCTCTTCGTCCTGGTTTTCTTACCTACGTATTCTTTGTACGCCTGATTCTTTTTATATACTCGTAAAGCATTCTGGCTTTCATCATCGAATCAATCATTTCTCTTGCGCCGGGCTTGATGTCCGATCGTTTGTTCTGCCACGGTCCTGATAGCCGCTTTCACTTCCATCCAGAGCCAGCTGGTTGTCGAGGGATATACGTTATTAGTTAAACTCATTTCATCAAACAACTAAATTCAAATTAATTAAGATTATTACATATATTATTATTTGATTGGAAAAAGGAGAAAAAACCAACCAACACTATCCTAAAATTATTTATAATTTTAACACAACAGTGAACTTTGATCCTACACCTAATATGTTATAACCTAATTCTAATCAAGTTCAATCAAAAGCTTTATCTTATACTAAAAAATTCGATCACAATATTCCTAACCTACACGTTTAACCTTGTCTCTAAACCTAATAAAATAAATATAATATGTACCTAACCTATCCCAAATTCTTAACACAAATAAACAACAACACTAAGCGTAGCAATAATGAGCTGAAAGTCAAAAAATAAGTAACGAAAAACGCAAAAACTGAAAATAAAAACGAATAATTTAGACATTGTCATTCAGCCACCAATACCTACGAGTAAATTGCTCCGTCTCAGCTCGACCAGCTTCAACGAATCTAGCAAATGAGTAGCTCCATTCGGATTGTAGGTCTCGTGAACTCAAATTCAGAGGATATTTTATCTTCCTATCGGTGGCCCGTCTATATATGCTATGTGATATATGTTTGGGACGCCGTCAGAATCAAACACATATCGATTCATGTCCAAATATACGAATGCTTCTGGAGGAACGAAGCCAGTAGCGAAGCAAGTCGTAATATACCCGTCTGTAGGGTGGAATGGCTGTGAAATCCAAGGGTTTTCACTCACAGTTACAGATGTTGCGATATAATTCCGAAGAAGCTTCAATATGAAGATATCGGGTCTTGTCACATGAGCAGTTTGATAAATTCTTCTATTCGATATATAATGCTTCAAATTCTTCTCAGGCTTTCTGTACAAACCAGTACATGCATGAGGATATTTTCTTTCGAAAACTCTTTAATCAGCCATAATGTGGAAATCCTTCCAATTACGTTTCAGGTCTTCACTGACCCCCTGCAGCGTTGTCTGAAACAAAATTGTTTCGCACTTCTGCGCATTGATTTTCATTCGCCAATTGTGAGTGTACAGCTGCATATACTTGAACATTTATTGAAGATTGCTCTGAACTATTGTAGCTCTTCGGTCTGCCGTATAGATGATCGGATCATCAGCTAACGCTGCCAATGATCGCGTTGGCGTTAAAATCAAAGCCGTTGTATAGCTTGCGAATATATATAGAGAAGAGCAGAGGCGCAATAACTGTTCCCTGCTGTAGACCATTCAAGACCTCGAATCCGCGCATTGTTGTCGGATTTCCATCAGTTACAACAAACGATTTCCCGTCTAACATATTACACATCATGGCGACAAGGTTTCTGGGGAACTTGTCCTGAAGGACTTAAAAATTAGTCCGTCTAACCACACCGTATCGAGGGCTATTTCCATATCAATGAGACACGCTCCAACACATTCTCTGCTGTTTAATTTCCAACAGATGTCTGAGGTTACGTTCGTTATTGCATGTGTGGTTGAATGTCTAGCACGAAAACCAAATTAGCAATTCGGCATCAACTTATATTTCTCAATGTGGGCGTTTAATGCTCTGTTGAGTATCAGTTCAAACACCTTGCGGATATTAGGCAGCAAGCTGATTGGGCGATAGCGTTTAGGGCATAAAGATTCTTTTTCTTTCTTCAAGATCGGAAATACCTTAGCATTTTTCCACTCATTTGGGAAATATGAATTGCTTAACATGTAGTTGAACAATATTCAATAAGTTAATAGCAACCTCAGGCAAATATCGGAGAACTACATTTGGAATACCATCAGTACCACATTATTTCCTGTTGTTTATCCTGCGAAATATGAAACAAAAGTCTTCATAGCTGATAAAATAATCAATAAGATTCAAGCTCGGTATGAGGTCAGATGTTAATGTTTCAATGAAATGAAGAATTGATTGGCCGTTCAGGCTTGATTTGAAGTCGGAAACTTTTGCTTTAATGACCTCTGAAAATATTTGATTCCCTCTCCCAGGGTTTGGTAGATAAACCAATTCAAAATGAGTTCCAATCAGGGCGCGTTTATGCAATCCCTCACAAATAATCCTGTTTCCATTTCTATCCGGAGTCGTACTATCAATTTCGATACCAGCCCTATCGAGATGATTTATCTCATCACTAGTAACTTCAGGATCCGATACCTTCACTCGAGACTTCTTACGGAATAAGTTATTCACTTTCGCGAAAACGCCATCTGGGTCCTGTGGGCTAATACCCCTCAGTTTTTCCGCCCATTGATTGCTGACCTCACTCCTGAAGTATGAACGGATTAAGTTCCGGACATTCTTCAGGTGTAATTTCAACAAAGCCAACGAGGGATGGTTCTAGTCCAAAAATCGCCGATAAATATTGTTGACGCGTGTGAGAAGAAGGCTTTTCAATCTTTTCAACCTTGCGATGGTTGGTGTTTCATATCCTTCCATATTGTTTCGATGTTTAATCTTGGGAACTACTTTCTCAATCGTTTCCAACGTCAGCTTCTCTAACTTCGAAAAATAGAGACCTATTTCATCGTTAGTGAGATTCCTGTCATTAGGAACCATTAAGCAACAGTTGCCATCATCAGAAGGGGGACATTGCTTCTGGTAGGCTCAATTAAACTTCTTCTGAAACTTTTCCCAGTCTGTTTTTTGAAATTCGTGTTGAACTAGAATAAGGAAGAGATCATGCCTTTGATGACTGATTTCCATTACGATTGCGTTATGGTCGCTATCATAAGGAAGCACTTGCAGTTTCCGTTGAGGACTATTAAAGTTGAATTCAAGTCTTGCGTCAGCAATGCAAAGGTCCAAATATGAATTTGTCCTAGGGTATGTTGGGAACTCCGACCCATATAGATTTCACCTGTAATAAATTTGGTTCTCTGTTATCTACGATTTCAGGAATACACCTCTTGAATTACTGGTGGCGTTCAGCCATGATGTATGCTTGGCGTTCAGGTCACGAATAAGAATATAATAATTATGCAGCCTGTTCAATTCGAGTATTTCAAACAAGGAATTGAGCTTCTCCTTGAGCTTGAGAACAGTTCCGTCAGTTGCATAGGCAGAGATAACGAAGAGGTTATCCCCACCTGGCAGTGAGATTTTGATAACGGACACTTCAGGAGATTCAAAGCTTTTGAATTCGACTTTTTCAATATTTTGGAAACAATAGTGTCTTCGAACCCATATCCCGGTGCCACCTTCCCCATCACTGTTTACCCTATCGTTTCTTACGAATTCAAAATCCTTGAATGTCATGGAGTGCCATGAATTGAGGTGGGTTTCAGTGAAAAGCATGATGTCAGGCTTTTGCTTAACAATGAATTCAAGGAGATAATCACGTCGATGTAAAGTAACAATGGAGTTGAAGTTGATCAAGATGAGACGAATCCTATCCATGGGAATGTGGCTGGATGACAAATAATTTTGAGGCATTTGAAAGCCCTAACGCTGAAAAACAAGATTAATTTTCGTATCTTGTTTATCGATTCTCTCTGATAAAGAATTTAGTTGCTGGTAAATTTTGAGAAGCAGCTTTTTATTTCCACTTACATTATTTACATTATTTACCACATTTTCTGCTGGTCCTCTAGCGGTGAGTGTAAAAGATACTCCGAGCTTGACGAAGTTTGGAGCTAAGACACTACGGTGTAGTTGTGTTTGCTTTGGGACAAATTTTACTCTCGCATCATGATATCGGGAGCATACTCGATATGATGCTGGGTGACCAAAAACACCGCAGTTAACACAGTATAATTTCTCTTATGGCTCCGTCTGAGCCAATTTGCACTCACCGGGAGCATGAACGCCCTTGCATTTGACGCATGGCGTAGTTGGCAGCCGAATGTCCAAATCGTTGACACCGATAACGCTGATTTACTTCTCGTTTCTGGAGGCGTTCTCACCTCACCACTCGGAAGTTCAAGTATCTTATTTGTTGAAGGGCACTTGGACTGCTCTTATTTGAAATCTGCACTAAATAAAGTAGAAAATTTTTTATTTCTACCGTCAACCTTCTTGCGCGAATGTTTTAACGGAAATAAATTCAATTTGTGGTACTGATTCTTTGAGGACCTGAAGAAGATCGGCGGTATTTTCTCCGCAGTCCAAGCCGTTCAACAAAAAGGTCTGGTTCTTCTCGCTTTTTGGGGTATAGGTGAAGTGTGGAACCTTACCAGAATTTAGTGCATTTTTAAGCTGATTTGAAATCGACCAGTGATTTCGTTCTGATTGTTAACTTTTCGGCATTGATTCTTTTAATCTCGAAATTAGTTAATGTATTTGCGGCTGCCAATAGCCGAACCATGTCCTTTCCGCTTTGACCGAACACGCTAATTGGCGGAACTTTCTCTGTATTTTTGGCAACTTTTTGAGAAGGACCAGCTGAACTGGGAGCTGGTTTCTTCTTCTTAGTTTTGTTTTTAAAGTAAAGGATAAAATCATCATTATTATCTTGACTAACATTACCTACAATACTTTCGTCAACGTCCATTCTTTGTTGGAGTCCGTCTAGCACTGCATAGTAGTTTTGGCTGTCGTTAGCGCCTCCAGCACTTAGTATTTCTTCTGGGATGACTTCTTTGACAGCTTTTTTCGCCTTACTTTCGGTATTTATTGGCCTTACCGGTTCTGCATCTTGAGTTTTCTTCCCTCTCTTGTACATATCTTCGAACGTTTTTAGTCGTAGTTTCAATTTCTGAATTTCAGCTTGAAGTCGAATCACTTCTTGTTTGTCTTCGACTACTTGAGTCTTACGCCCGCCATCTGCGGAGTCCTTGTTATCCGTGTGTCTTCTTTTATTGCCGCTTACCGCCAATTTCGCATTGCTACTCTACCCGGGGCCCCCAACGGAGGGAAGCCGTCCGGCTCCTCCATACAGCAGTCCCAAGTTAGTCTTTGGCTTATTTGCTTTTGTCGATTTACCGAAGTCAGATAATATTCGATGAATCCGTGGGTCGATTCCTTCGACGATAAATGCTCTTTCCAATAAAAATCAAAATTTGCTTTTGACTGACAAAAAATTAATTTAATTTTTTGAAACTGACTTTTGTGAAAAATTAATTAATTTTTAAAATTAATGACAGGAGCAAGTGAGTTAGAATTTGTTTAGTACACACACCTGCCCGTACTAGCCCTATCTATCTATCCTTGGTTCAGACCTGTGGAACGTGTCTTACGACGAGCTACTGAGATTGGGGATGCCAGATGAGTCGCGCTTGAACGACTATGCGGTTGATGTTGTGGCTCCAGTCGCTGGACCCACCGTTAAACAATTGCAATTTAGGTTAAGTTCGGTGATGCGCCGAGTGAGAGACTGGATGACTGTTCATTGTAGACACACTAATCGAACTAAAGCCAGTAGTGAAGTACCTGGGGCTACTGATCCACTCAAAGATGAGTTTCTCTGAGCAAATCAGGGCAACAGCTTAGAAGGCTGCTTCGGGCGTATCGGCTCTGAGTGGACGTATGGTCAACGTAGGGGGACCCAACCCATCAAGAAGACGCCTCTTGATGAGTAGGGTCAGTGCTACTGTACGAAGCAGAAATCTGGTGCGACGCTTTAAGTAAGGAGGTATACCGAAAACGCTTAGCACAAGTACAGAGAAGAGGAGGATTCGGCGGTGAGAGTTTTTGCAGGCGTGATACCTGTTACCCTCCATGCTACAGAGCGCCGCGCCATTTACTTGCGTCGCAGCGAGGATGCAAGGGAGCCGGTTGTCCGCGAGGATGGACAGCGCTCGCTCAACGGTTGCCAGCTTTCTTGGGTAAATTGCACGAAGCAAAGGTGGACTGCGCACCTCATCTCGGATTTGAGACCGTGGCTAAATCGAAAGCATGGTGAGGCTGACTTCTATCTGACCAAGCTTTTGAGCGGGCATGGGTATTTGCAATCTTACCTGCACACGGTACTTAGAACGATAAAATTTGAATAGAATTGCGTTTCTAGGTTTTGACGCTATCAGATGTAGTTGACTTTCAAATAATCGAACCAAACTAAACTGTAAGCAATTTGTGTTGGAAAACGTGTGATTGCCATGTATTTAAATTTCTCGCTATTTTGTTTGGGTTTTACTGATCTCGTTGTTCCAGTAGTCACCATTATTATAGTTTATTAATGAATTATTGGTGGTTATAATGCACTAATAATTATTGACTTTACAAACTATTTCTTACATTGTAATAAACATAAGCAGTCGGGCAGCCCCGTGGTGATCAGGAGTGGCTGCTCCTGAAGAGATACGGCGGGCACCCCGTCGAAATTGCTTAGTTTGTTGTTTTACGGGATTAAAATTAACTACATCCGTCAATTTTCCATCGTTTAGGCAGATGAGTGGTTCACTTGAGCCGCGTTTACATCTTTAGGTTTGACGTTCCCCTTGTAATACAACGACCTTCTTCGGAGAAAGTAACGGTTGCTTTTTGTAGAATGTTTGCATTTGTCTCAAGCATCCGTGTCTGCAAACTTTAATGAGACAAAAAGAAATTTTGAATAAATGTAGAGTAGTTTAATTGACACATAAAAGAATATTTCTTAAGATAATAAAAATTGATCGGTACGCCTCGTAGAGTAAAGTACGCGTGATAAATATGTCCTACACGGATTTTTAAACGTTTTATATCATTACAACATTTTCCTGAAAATCCTAGCGTTTCTGTCAATCGGCTGTAGTATTGTTGTTTGAAAGCTCTGATTATACATCGTCGTGGTGAATAGATGTGTTTTGTTTTAAAGTCAAATATTTTCAAGCTTTGATTTTAATAATTTAACATTTCTGTTTAATAATTGTTTGGTTTTTGTTCCAATTTTTCAACGATTATTGAAAACAGAAATTTAAGACGGCAAAGGAGCTTCCAAGATGGGAGACTTTCCCTTTGGAAAGTACAAAGAAGAGAGGCTTTTCTATTGAAATGAGAAATTTGGCGTCGAATTCTAAGCAGAGAGAAGGAAAAGCACAAGAAGGAACTTGAAAATTTGAAAAGAATAGGGAAGAGAAACAAAGGAAAAGGTGTAGTTTTTTTCAATATTATATATATTCCAAATGCAAAAGTGATTAACAGTTCCTTTTTTAATGAGTTTGTAGCTAATGAACTTAAGTCGGTTAAAGTGGTTTTAGCTAAGTATTGAAATACCATGAATAAAATTGACGAACTTTTTACTTACTTCTTTCATTGATTCTATTGATCAGAATTTGATGAATTTTGAATTAGCTAGTGGAACATTAGTTAGAAAAAAAAATAACATTAATTTTAATAACCCAGTAAAATCAAGTAATGTAAATAGATATTCACCATTCATTAATAATCAAACTAGTTCTATGCTAACCAAACAATCGTGGTTACCTCTAATTTTTATAAATAATTGTAATGATTTTTCAACGTTCGAGATTTCCCGAAGGAAATCTAAACCGACCTCTCATCGGTTAAAGACATGATGTCTCGGTGCGTGCCAACGGACTGTACCCAACAGGTCAACTAGTCCGGGCACCTTTAGTCTACTTCGAGGTGGCAGGTTGCAGGCTAGCTAGTTGGTAGAGGAATTTCGGTCGCAAGTCTTATGCGAGTAGACTAAGTCCAGATACATTTTTTCCAGCCACCAAGTCAAATGCCCATTTAAAATGCGTTCCAAAAATTCTCCGAGGAAAAACTATTTATCATTACATTACATTAGCCTTTGCGAAGCTTTTCATCGTTCCACAACAACCAAAGTTGAATTCGCGCGTTCTCGATCTCAATACCGACGCGGTGCCAGACATAAGCTACTCGAATTCTAAGAGAAATACTCTACACTAATCAAAAACAATTTGGGTAGACAGACCTACGCTCATGTTAGAAGGGTTTTGTACTCAACTTACAAAATGCAGTAACCAGCAACGAATAAAATCAAGAAATGTGTCAAAGACGATTTTATTGGAGAAAATGTGAAATTCGAGGACCATACTATTATTAACAAAGTTGAACAAATTTTAACTTCTGAAGTATTTGTTATTATTATCCCCATATATATCTCCCTTGATAATATCTTCAGATTTTTTAAATCACAGGTGTCCATTCGCGAGGGTGGAAACATATTTTTCATGTATTACCCCCCCCCCCCCCCCTGTGCCCCCACTGAAACAAAAACTATCAGCTTAAGAACAGTTTTGAAAAGCTCTCATAAAGACCTTTCATTTGAAACTCATATCGGCTACCTTTGATGAAATTTTTTTTCAGGGGGCCACTCCCCTGTACTGTAATCATCGATCCGATTTTTTCGAATCCTAGAATGGTTACAAAGCCCTTTTGCTAGGAGCTCTCTCCTGCCTCTTCGATTTGTTTCACATATGAGTATTAATTGTAGGTACTCATCATCAGTTATTCATTCAATTGAATCAGGTGTTCAAACCATGCACCTTAATCGTTGAGGTTGGGGAAAAATTACTCAAAATTATTCAATCTTCGCATTTAAAACAGCCACTATTTTGTTTTACAATTACTGATACCACTAACTGAACCGATTCTCACAGATATTCATGATACCTATTATTCCTGAAATTTGCATGCCAATCCTAGCAAAGCTGTAGTGTCTAAGTCAGTAAAAAGCGCATATGGCTCCATAGCCATAGGTTTCCATAGTAATACAGCGCATATTGTTCCATAGCAATACAGGGAAATTCAAATCGCTATAACTTTGTTAAATACTATTCGATCTTTATGAAACTTTCAGAAAAAATCAATCTTATAAATGTGGTGAATTTTATTGAATTTAAGGGCACCGTTAAGATTCTATTCAAGAAAACATAAAATCGATAAATCATACTATTACTAACAAATTTGAGTGAATTTCGACTTCTCATGTATTTGTTGTTGTTGTACTCATAAAGGACTACATTCAAGGTTTTTTTTCAGATTTTTTGGATGGCAGGTGTCCAATCGCGAGGGGGGGTACGCGAAAAGTTCGCACATTAAGGCAATTTTAAAACTTGTTTTGAAAAGATCTCATTGAGACCTTTCTAATAACACCCTACTCGACTACCAACGATGAAATTTTTTTTTTTTGGGTTCACCTCCCTATATGGGGAGACCCCCCTTTAAATCCCTTTGAAAAATTTTTCCACCCTTGAACTTTTAAAAAGTCACCACTTCTGAACTTTCCACAAAATTTCATCGCTGTAGCTTCTATAATTTCGGAGAAAAAATGCTGTGACATACAGACGGACGGACGGACGGACGGACAGACGGACACAGGTCGTGATTGCAATAGGGTTTTGTATTTTAGTACAAAACCCTAACAAGTTAAAATACCAGGAGAGTGCTCCTGCCAGAACGGTATTGTAAAATAATTCGAAAATCAAACAACGTCTTCTAAATATCAAAAGTTGAGGCTGCTCCATCTCAGCTCGACCAGCCTTAACATGCATAGCAAATGGGACCGTTGATCCCGCGAACTCCAATTTGGAGAAAATCTTATCTTCTTATCGGTGGCCCGCCTATATATTGGGTTGTTCGGTAATTCATGTCGTCGGTTTTTTCCTTCAAATTCAAAAACCGGATAAAAAACCGGATAAAAACCGGATGCAAATGAATATAAAAAAAAACTGGAAAACAGTTTTTTCGCCTTCCCTACCTAGGCAGTATTAATAAGCGTAATCATCAGAGCGAAGCAAATTTCTATGTTAAATTTGTCCTTGGTATTAGTTGTTTGTTTCTTTTCAATGTAAAGGACTTCATTCGGAGTGCGAAGTGAAACTAACACGCGATACACCATAAATGCAATATATTTGGGGATGTACTGAAGGGTCGTTCATCCTTATACTGTAAATGAATGACTTAGCTTAGCGCTAAGCTTGGATTTTAAAACGTTAGTCCCTTATTTTTAACACAAAGATGAAATATCCTTCAATTCATTTTGATTTAAATAATTTTGTGATTAAAAAATCGAACAACCATTTACACCTAAACTTGAAAAAAATTGTTAAGGAAAAAAACCGAAAAACCGGTTCTTCCAAAAACTGGGTTTGTTGCTGAAAAACCGCCCGGTTAAACCAAAGATGAAAAAACCGGAAAACTGAAGAACAGGTTTTTTTGCCAAAAACCATCAAAGAGAGCATTATCGCCATATTTTACTGTTTTACTTCCGAAAGGGCAAAAATACGGTGCAAGCTCGAAAGAAATTTATTTGTTTATAGTGAAAACTGTCTTACTGAACGACAGTGTCAGCGTTGGTTTGCTCGCATTCGTCCCGGAAATATTAATGTACAAGATGCACTACATACTGGTCATCCAACCACGACTGATGACGACAAAATAAAGGCGTTAATCGAAACTAATCGACGTTTGACAATTCGAAAGATAGCAGAGAAACTCGACATATCGAATTCAATCGTTTACTTGCACTTACAACAGCTCGGTTACGTAAACAAACTGGATGCTTGGGTCTCTCACGAATTAAAGGAAATCCACTTCACCCAATGGATTGTTTACATAACGTAGTCCCAAACCGATCAAGGACCAAGTAAGATGAGCCCACATAATCGACATCCAAAGCCAATATTCACCAAAAGAAGATTGTGCTTTCTTTGTGGTGGGATTACAAAGGTAAAATCTACTTTGAGCTACTTCCAAGATACCAAACTATTGATTCAATGGTTACTGTCGTCAACTATCGAAATTGAACGAAGGAATCAAGAAAAATGCCTTGTACTAGCCAATCGCAAAAGCGTGATGTTCCCTCATAATCACGCCAGACCCCACACCTCTTTGATAACCCGTCAAAAATAAATGGAGCTCAATTGGGAACTGATACCACATCCACCCTATAGCCCTGACTTAGCACCATAAAAGACTATCATTCGTTTCGCTATCTTTAAAACCATTTGAATGGTAAAACTTTCGATTCCGATCAGGCTGTTAAAAATGAGTTGAACCAGTTCTTCGTTTCTAAAAACCAAGGCTTTTCGAACGTGAAATTTTTCAACTTACGGAAAGATGGCAAAAGGTCATCCAACAAAATGGTCAATATATCATTGATTAATGTTTGTCGTTAATATAAATAAATTAACTTTGAAAAACATGAAAAAGAAGTTGGGTAGACAGAACTATGCTCATGTCAGAAGGGATTTGTACTTACCCTATGACGTGCAGACATATAGAATGATTTCATTCAAGCAAAACTTTAATGGCATGTACTACAAACATATTTTTGCTTCAAAAGAAAAACCAGTGTTCCTTCATTTTAATTGGCCTATATTTTGTTGGAGCATTTCTAAAATCATTGACTAAGCCCAATCTTAAATGCCTTTTTGTCATATTATATATTTGGAGAAAATATGTACAAGCAGAAGTGTAGTGTCTGGCTCGATGGAAAGCCCATGTAGTAGAAAAACCATTTATGATTGATGTAATCAGAGAAAATTCAAACGGAAATAACTTCTTTTCATTCTATTGAAACTTATGGAGTATGAGGATCTTTTAAAGGTCTACTTAAATACAAGTATCTACTTTCATCCAATTTAATAATACTAATACAGCTGTTACCGGAGCCGTACTGCAATTATGACTCGGTCTGCGTGCCGTCGTTCATGTTTATGTACTGTGAATGGCAACATATGTGGAAAGTGCGAGTCGTAATCAAACCATCTGTGGGCGTGGCCGTCGTATCATGCATTAGCCGAAGTGGGTGTGTATCTATTATTAATTAATTGATTCGTAAATATAACTGCGTATTCGAGGCTTCAGCCCGAGTATGAGTGTCTTAAAGCAATTACGCCCGGGGCCTGCAGTTATAGCTTTAAGTGTTTTTTTTTTCAAATATGATACAGGGTGCGTACGGTATTTGAGGACAACTTGAGAGTAAAATAAATTAGCTTGTATTTTTAACAAAATTGAATGAAATTTCAGGAATTTTTTAATACATCGTTAAATTAATATATGGCTATAAAGTTACTCAATAAAATCGCCATTAACAGCAATAACCTCTTTGATCCGAGTCCGGAAACGATTACATGCCCAAATCAAATGCTCCTTGTTCATATTGACCATAACGGTATTAAAAGCAGTCTTCAGCGAAGAAGTGGTATTATGAGGACGCTTATTGGTCTCACGCTCAACTACGCCCCATACGTAATAATCCAAAGGAGCTAGGTGGCCATAGGCTCGGTGTTATGTGGTCATGAACATTTTCGGCCATCCAATCTTGTGTCGCCATCGCTTTATGTGAAGGAGCAGTCTTATTGGAAAATGTATGGTCTGCCTCCGCTTATATTGTCTATCCAGGGTTTCACTACCGTCTCCAAAATCTCGATGCATGCAGCAGAATTCACTCGAAGGCCTTGAGTAAAAAAGTGTGGTGGCATAACATGTCCTCCGTTGCCGACAACACCTAAAACCATAACAGTGGCTGGTCATTTTGTGTACATAACAACAGGAACCTCCGTAGGATTTGAACATAGCCATCTGTCATTTCTGCGATTGGTCTTTTGATCTTGGTCAAAATTTTTTTCGTCGGAAAAAAACCGACTCAGGGTGTTTGATTTTGTTTAAAAGACGTTTTGATCGGATAACTCTCTCTTCCTGTGTTTGTTCCGACATGAACTGTCCTCTGCGAATCACGTTGGACAACTCTACGAATAAGGCGCTCAGAAACATGAAGCTGACTCGCAAGGACCCTCATTGATTTTGCTTGCACTTGCTCTAAAAATTCTGCAGATCGGACAGTTTCAGAACGTTGTTCGTGCTTTTTGCGTTTTGCAACCGATTCTGTATCGCCTCCTGATGCTTCCAATTCACGGCAAACCTTATGCACGAATGAACGGGCGCAGTTAAGAAAATTAAAGATCTCTAAATCTGTATGGTTCGCAGATATAGCGACGATGATAGTATGTCTCTTCATTTCTTGAGTGATGTTGTAGTCCGCCATTTCTTATCTGAAAAGGAAAAAAAATAGAACAAAAATCGCGAAGTTATAGTCACATTTATTCATGTCCGTACCGTACGCACCCTGTATCAAGTAATATACATTTCATTTCCTTCAAATAACAAAAATAATTAAAGTAGACCTAAATACTGGCAAAAATATTAAATTTACAAATCCTGCTATATTATTATTAGCAATGTCCAACGAATTTTACCCGTTTAGTAATTGATTATTGAATCTATCTCCATAATTTTTACTCTTATTAGTTTTAGCTGCTCATCTTCAGCCATTCATTAATAAATTCAATAAATTGTTAATAGCATGTACATTAAAAGTTGAAGTTCGGGAAAAATACAATTTTATGCAATATTCATTTAAAATGGTCGCCATTTTGTTTTACGAAATAGATATTCACTATATAAATATAGATATTCATTGTGAATGTACTTCCTGAAACTTTCACGCAAACCCGTAATGTCTGAGTTGATTAGAAGCGCATTTTGTCCCATAGCCATGTATTGTTGCTGTTTTAATACATGAACATTTAAGCCACCATAACTTTGTTAAATATAATTCGATCTTTCTAAAATTTTCAGTAATTGTTAGACTTGTAAATTGGTAATTGCATATTGAATTCCACCTTACGATTTTATTCAAGAAAGTGTAAAATTGATAAATCACACTATTACTAATAAAGTAGAGTGAATTTCGACTTTTGACGTATCTGTTGTTTTCTTGCTCATAAAGGTCTACACTCATGATTTTTTTTCTGATTTTTCGGATGAAAGGTGTACAATCGCGAAGGGGGGGTTAAGCGGAAATTTCGTGCATTTTCCCTTCTCCTGCCTCGCTCGACACTGGTAACGTAATTTTAAGAGCTGTTTTGAAAAGACCTCATTAACACTTTAAATTTGTAATCCCACTTGGTCACCTCTGATGAAAACAATTTTTTTGAGGGTCATTCTTCTATATGAGAGGACCACCTTGAAACTCTTTGAAGTTTTTTTTCACCCGAAAACTGTCTAGAAGTCATGACTTCTGACCTTTTCACAAAGTTTCATGGATGTAACTTCTATAGTTTTGGAGGAAAAGTGCTGTGACATACAGACGGACAGACGGACACAGGTACCGATTTCAATTATCAAACAACCCAATGTATGATATATAATCGGGACACTATCAGAATCAAAAATATACCGATTCATGTCCAAATACACGAATACTTCTGGATGTATGAAGCCAGTGGTGAGACAAGTCTCAATGTAACCACCGATAGGGTGAAACGGCTGCGAAATCTAGGGATTTTCACTCACAGTTACAGACTTCGCGATACTTTTCGAACAAGCTTCAAAATGAATGCATTGACTCTCATCACTTTGACAGTTTGATAAATTTTTCTATGTGATATATAGTGTTCCCAATCCATTTTAGTCTTTCTATGCAGACCAGTGCAATATGCGTGAAGACATGTATTTTGAAAATTTGAAACATTTCTATTGTACTAGCACTCTGATTATAATAAATCAGACAACCATATGTCAAACCTGGTCTAACTAGAGCCTTGTAACAAATAACTATGACCTTTTGATCAATTTATCTGGAATGGAAGATTCGCCGAATGGGAATAAAACTTTAAGTGCTTTATTAACTATGTATACTAGTCGAGATAAGCACCGAGGTATCGAACACACGATTTATGTGGAACCCGTTCTGAACTACCTTCACTAGCCATAACGTGGAAATCATTCTTATTACGTTTTTTGATTGGCCAACCGCAGCGTTGTCCGAAAATAAAAACTATCTGTGTAGACCTGCACATCGTTGAACATTCTCTGAAGGTTCTTTGGAACGACTGATATTTTTTTTCCTCCGTATAACTTATCGTCATATGCAAACGCCACTAATGATCGCGCTGCCAACACTCTAAAATCAAAACTGTTCAATAGGTTGCGAATGAATATGGGGAAGAGCAGAGTCGCAGTAATTGTTCACGACCTTCAAATCGCGCATTGTCATCAGATTTTCAGCATTTACAGGAAACAATTTTCCATACAACATTTACACATTATCGTTGCCTTCTTACTCATACCCGAAAACGGAAACACTACGTCACGCCGCGAACTAGCCTCTTCGAGTAGCCTCATCAGCGCCATCTAGTGCTGTTTAAATCAATCAATCAGTATGTTTGATTTTAGTCGTCGAAGACATTAGCGCGCAAATATATGTATTTTTTTTTTCGTTCGTATCATTTCGGCTAAATGACAATCTCAAAAGCCTACTGAGATGCTGTTTCAAGCTATCTGGACAGCTGTTTTCGAAATTTAGGGCTACTGAGCAACTATTTGCGGTACGCGAAGTGACGTCAGATATATTAATTGATTTTCTTATGGGCCTGAGTAAGAAAGCAACAACATTATGTCAACAAGGTGTCTGGGGAACTTGTCCTAGAGGGGCATAAAAATTAATCCGTCTAACCAAACTGTATCGAAGGCTTTCTCTGTATCAATGAGACATGCTGCAACATATTCTCTATTGTTTAGTTTCCAACAGATTCTGAGGTTACTTTCGTTATCGCATGTATGCCGACGCGGCATCAACTCATCTTCCCGTCTCTTCTAATCGCTTATTGTGCTTGGTATTGCATGTGAAGTTTTCAGTATGGACAGAAGTTTTCCCGAAGGAACCCGATACGATTGAGTGCTAGCCAGCTCAGAATACTGCCAGAGAATCCAAGACCTCTGCCATCTTAAAATGTTTGTGACTGCGGTGGCTAACGCAGCCGTAACAAAACATAAGATATTCATATTTGGGCTTAGTGTTTTTTTCGAAAAACTTATTTGGAAGTTTGATAAGCCTATACTAGCTTAAAAAAAACTTTCTGTGTAGCACGAACCAGTTAACATTTAATGTTTAACGTCAAAATCAGGGTATATTGACCCAACTTTAACTGTTATTTTATAAATTCAATTCAATGGTCAACATCCTCAAACTATTTAAACGCAGCCAATGCATTTCAAGTAAAACACTTCTGCATGTATTTATTCACGAATAACTAAATAATGTCAAAGACGGCTGCAATGGAATTGTAAATTCATTATCGACAAAAAAGGCAATTCAAAATAAAATGTTGGACGATTAGTAAACAACTAATTTTCGTCAATTATTCACAAACTGTATAAGTACAAAGCTTGTAAAATTAAGTAATTAAGTATATTTATTAATATACCGTTTTGGCACAAATTACAAAAACTTATGTTAGGAGTCCTGAATGGAATTCATTTTATCATTTTATTTACATTTAAGCATATTATTGTACGAGTATTTCCGTTTAAGATGGCTTAATAGTTCATAGGAGAAATTGTTTAGGCAAAAAATACTATCAAGCTTGGAAAATTAATTTTATCACTACTCAAAGCTTTTTAAAGTACACCTACGTTGATCATATGCTTACTTTGAACGATAAGAATTAAAAAAAGAAGTACAACTTACAATTTTTTACAAATGTAGAGGGCGATGTCCTCATTAATATTAAGCATTAAACCAGTCACAATTGTACCTGTACTATCCTATGTCATTCTCTAATTGATGTTTCCTCTAAATTTAAAATTCGTGGACTTTTAAATTTCTTGCTATTTCACCGACTGCATATGACGTTCATTTGGTGTGACAAAGTATTTGGAAGCCCTGTGCTGTATAATTTAGCGAATCCAATCACTTAATACTTCTTTTTAAACTATCGTTGCTGTCGTAGAGTTTATTCATAAATGTAAATTACACGTGCATTAATGAATTTCGAAGATCATTGAGTTGAAAATGATATATTTATGTAATCAAAAGAAAATTTGTCTTCTTTATCTTCTCTAGCAAAGCGTCAAATTTGTGAAGATCGTCGATATATTTTAAAGAAAAAAATTTAGAAAGACTGACATTATCTGTCTTAAGTAAAATTATCGTCGTATTAGTAGCACAAAATAGATAAAACCAAATGGTAAGCTTTGCACTTCATTCAAATCTGCCACACTGCTTTGGGTATTATAAATTTGGTTTGCTTTTCGTTCAAAACATGTTTTTGTATGGACCTATGAAATCTCACAGGTCTCAAGGTTTCCAAAACAGTTGAGTGAATTTATTCGAAGTATTTCTTTCTTTCTCTTGTCTGTGATGAGGAGTTTCTAAAAATCTTCCTAAAAAAATAACGTGCGGAATAGGCATAAAATTCGCAACAATTGGTCATATTCGTGAAGTATATTTTTGTATCGATTCTATCACTGCCTGAAAATTGTGGGCCTTACAGGCAAACAATAATACAAGATAAATAATTTTTAAGTAAATTTATCTGCATAAAAGAGGACTTACTGCACTTGAAAAACAGGAAACCTCATAAATCAAACCTATCAAGCAGACCCTATAATGAATCCAGACTACGAAATTGAAGAAATCTCTTGCGAAAAATGTGATTAATATGATCTTATTGCTTTATAGACTAGGTCTATTGAAAAAAAATCCCCGCTAGTAGCACCAGCAAGAATGACTGATGCTGCCAAAGGGTATTTCTCATAAGAAACACTTTCTGTCGTACAAATACTCTCAATACAAGCCATATCACATTGAATGTATAGGAATTAGTAAAAGACTTGATTACTAATCTACAAATAAATTTATTCAATAATGTTTAAATAAATTGACTCGTGTCGACACGTCGACGTGACACGTAAAAACTACAAAATCAAAAGAGAACAAGTTGTCCTCGCATGCCGGTTAAATATGAGTTTTGTGCTGACATCGTCGTCTGCTCCAATCCACGGTGGTCGCCACTCCATATCGATGAATATGCTACGCTTGCATAAGACGTCCACTTGTTGGACGTCAATCCACCAGCCAAATTGCTTACGTTGCATATCTTGTTCTGCATGTGTTGCCTTGCGGTTGATATGCTTGCACAAGCATCCACATGTTGATGGTTTTTCACTTAATCATGGTTGAGCATCAATGCAAACCGAATGGGTGCTGCGTTCGTGGCAGTCAGGGGCTGTATGTCTGTCGGTCCGTCGATGAGGCGTTGCGGAGTATTGGCTGCGTTTGTGGCAGTCGAGGATCGGATGCGTATGTGAGTGGCTGGTCCGGCACAAATACTTTTGCTACTGCTAAAATAACAAATTACGCTTACTTTCTGACCTTTAAGCGCCACTATTTTGAATTTAAGCATTTCATTATGGATTATTTGAAAAGAAATCTGTCTTAGAGTCTCATTCCCATGTGTGCCAAATTTCGTTCGAATCGGTGTTTAACTCTGAACAGAATAAAAATATTCATTTTTTAAAATGACAGCTAAAAGTAATGAGTTTAAGTTTTTAGACGCTTTTATTTATAGTCTGATTTTCATAATATTTTGCAGAACGTAATAACTTGCTCCAATAATCTACAATTCCAAGTTTAATGAAAATCGGTTGAAGAACTTGGCCCCTAGGGGGCCATCAAAATATGAAGAAATCGCATATTTGAACCGCGGCCATTTTTATACTTACACCTGAATGATCACCTAAATCATTATAGCTAACCACTATCAACCTTAATATCAAGTTTCATGTAAATCGAATGAAAATTGTGACTTTTAGAAGTCTTTGAAATTCCCAACTTTGACTAAATGCCATTTGAAAACTTAAGAGCTGACTTAAAATTTGTTTTGTAATGTTCCCTAGACACTTACAGTTTCAATAACTTTACCAATTTTCATTAACATTGATTGAAGGGTTTATTCACAAACACAAAAATTATTTTTTGGACATTCTTCGACCTTTCAGCGGCCGCCATTTTGATTCAAACGGTTCGACTTTGGATTTTTTTGTGAACCTCTTGACCAAATTTCGTTCGAATCGAAGTTATACTTTGCCCAGAACGGAAATCACGAATTTTCATCTAATATGGCCGCCATTTTGTTTCGCTAAGCCGATTTGGCTGGTTAACGAACTTAGCCGAGATATTTACTCAATACAACTTTTCTGAAAATTTGGTTAAAATTGAAGCAAAATTGCGATCCCTACCATGGTCACAAATTTCGTTATATCCCATATATCAGGGGTCAGTGTTGAGGCATAACTTTGAAAATCATTAGATCTGTGGTGATGATGCCACTAATGATGGCTTTGGAATGGAAACCATTTTTTCGCATAAAACGGTCAACAAAATGATCAACATATTTTCAAATTATTAAACGATTGCCTAATTACATCAAAACCCAGAACAAATGCATGGCGATTTACAAGGTCAGATAAACATAGCTGAACAAAATCTCGAGAGCTCATTATACACTAGATCAAAAACATGCAGCAATACGCTCCCGCAACAACACGGCTCTGAAGATAGCTACTGAAATTACCATTATTGTCAACAGTTGCCGTTGATTAGTCGTTAGAGTAGCTCGAAATGTGCAGTCAGTTACGTGAGTTTGAGATATTGGAAATATTCATATTAAATAGACTAGTTGTGTTGTTCAATTTCATTGTTAATTACAAGAATATATCCCAAAGTGGTGACCCCGACGTGATACATTTCATTTTTCGAAGGGAATTATTTTAAAGTGCAGTGTAATAACACAATATTACAAGTTACCACAAAATGGGCCTTGGCGACGATCGAAGCAGCGTTCATGCTGGCGTACACGAGTACCAAACAACGACGATGGAAAACACAGTGCTCCAAATACCACCATTTATGGAGAATGATATAGTACTATAATTCAAAATAGTGGATCAAGCGGGCGCGGTAGCTAATATAAAAACAGAGTGCAAAGTTCGGTTCTATAGTTGGTTATTTAGGTGATACATGTTCACAAAAAGTGCGTGATTTAATTTTGAGTGACGACGCCGAACAACCGCATTCGAAATTGAAAGTAGTTATTACTCGGCTGTGCGCGTCACAAGAGCAGAAAGATTGAAGATCGAAAATCGTCACAGTGTTTGCGACATTACCGTAGTTCAGGTGGTTTCGCGTTCCAGGATAGTGCGTTCTTGAGCAGGATACCACAAATAGCTCATGCGATCCTCGCGCTCAGAAAGATCTTTCACTAGATCAACTCGCGGGTTTGGCCGATAACATTGTGGATGATTTAAAGGCTGCTCCGCAAATAGCTGAAGCTTCATTAGCGAAACAAAATACATTTGTGGCGTTTGAAGCAATTCTCAATTGAAACTTCGCGCAACTTGAATTAGGATTCAAGGAGGAGATCACCGCATTTCGACGGGAGACGCAAAAATGCTTACCCACCAGTAAGAGTGGTGCTCGCGTGCGCCCTCCCAAAGAAGGGATTGCTCGTGCTCTCGAGCTCAATATCGACCACGCTCCCGAAAACGCATCGCCTCGGCCTCAGGTGTCTGTTTTTACCATTAGAAATTCGGCGCGGTAACTGTCAAGTCAAGGAAACTTCTCAGGCGGGCGTAAATGGCGGCAGATGACCCGCGAAAGAGACCAACTCTCCGCCTTTAAATTGACGCAGACAGCATGCATGAAAGATTTCTCATCGAATTTTTATGTCTATCCTCGGACGAAGATGAGCAAACAGTTCAAAAAGACGACTTATCAATTGGCGGCAGCAAACGTTTTTGTTATTGACACGTACGGTACTACATCATTAACCGTGAATTTGAGGCTTAGATGTGAGTTCCCGTCATCGCCGATGTTCCGAAACCTATCATCGGAGCGGACTATTTTTCCCATTACAGTTTGCTTGTCGACCTTAGAAATCAACGGCTTATCAATCAGACGACAGATCTAACCTCGCGCAAACGCTTATTGCATTGAAATTTACCCAGTGTAAGGGTAATCAACGATAACAGTCCATACGCTGAACTATTAGCCAAATTTGCCGAAATTGCACGGCCGGGCGGATGCCCGCCAATCATCAAATACTACATTTACGTTACACCTAGACCCCCTGAAGCAAGAAGACCAAGGCGGCTAGTACCTGACCGGTACAGTGTAGCAAGGCGGGATTTCGAGGCGATGATACGTTTAGACATTCCATGGCCCTCGTCAAGTAGTTGGGCCTCGCCTCTCCATATGGTGCCTAAAACAAACGAGGGATGCGGAGATCATCGTGTATTGAACACGTATACGATCCCGGATTGGTATCCCGTGGGACACATCCACGGTTTTCCGCAATTCCTCAGAGGAACTACCATCTTAACAAAAATCGATCTTGTGCGTGCGTATCATCAAGTCCCGGTCGCCGAAGAACGTATACCTCTTACAGCAATTACCACACCATTTGGGCTTTTTGAGTTTCCTAATATGAGTTTGGGTTTGCATAATGCTGCGCAAATTTTCCAATCGTTTATAGGCAATATAACTCACAACTTAGAATTTTATTAATTCTACATTGATGACGAATTGATTGCATCACGGAACGAAAACGAACATCAAAAACATTTTAAAAAAAGTTATTCAATCATTTGAGCGGGTTCGACATCGTTATTAATCCCGCCAAGTATGTTTCTGGAGTCACAGAACTATCTTTTCTTGGATTTGGTCAATAGCGAAGGCATACAACCTCAGCCTGAAAAAGTGGAGGCGATTAAGAAATTTCGTAAACCAGAAACCGCAAAACAACTTCGATAATTTCTGGGTATGGTAAATTTTTATCGAATGTGTCTACCCAATACATTTTCAATGCAAGCATCTTTGAATGATTTACGACATAAAAAATTAAAGGAAAGGACATCATACAATCGACGAACGAAGCTACGAGGTGTTGAAAAAATTAAAAGCGAGTTTAGCGCAGGCAACATTAATCGCTTATCCAGATATGAACGCGGCCCTCTCACTCGTGTGTGACGCGTCAGACAACGCCGTTGGTGCCGCTCTGAAATAACAAACCTGCAAACATTGGGAACCATTGGGTTTCTACTCAAAGCAGTTTCGACCGAGAATCGCTCGTAATAAAATGTTTCAAGTATATGCGAAAAACTTCGTAGTTTTCACGAATCACAAACCACTGATGTACGCTTTTCGTCAAAGGTCCGAAATAGCATCACCACATCAGTCAAAACATTTAAGTTTCGTGAGTTCACGACCGACATCAGGCACATTTCTGGAAAGGACAGCATCATAGCCGATACGCTATCGCGCATAGAGACTTGTGAAACTACAATAAATTACAAGTATATTCTAAAGTTTTGGCTACATCAAAAGAAAATGACACCGAACTACAAAGATTTTTGCAACTAAACTCCAGTCTACAATTAAAGGAAATCAAGCTACTAAGCCCGTAAGCCGAAGGTCTCTGGTTCGAGTTTCGTTGGCGTCAACGAGATTTAGTTCGAGTGATTCTTCGGAGGGACTATAAGCCCGTTCAGTTATGATACGTGCTGGTTTAAAATCAGAACGTATCGCAGCTGGGTGGACGGACACATGGCCAAAGCGAGATAATGATCCTATCACCTTGTGGAGTGTCGATACATTCGATCATGACAATGAGATACTCTAACTATCTCTAAGCGAAGGCCCGAAAGGGGCTGTAGTACTAAGAAAAGAAGAACAAAAGCTACCAGGAACGAACACCGAACTCTACTGAGACGTTTCGACAACTACAGCCCATCCGTATATCACACAGACATTTCGACGTGTTGCATTCATCCTTATGCATGGACGAGCATACCCAGGACCCAGAGCAACAGCCAAGCAAGTTAATTGAAGTTTCGTTTGGCCATCCACGCGAAAAATTGCCATGAACGGATGAGACCATGCATACCATGCCAACGCTCGAATGTTTCGCGGCATGTGCTTATACCAATATCAAGTTTTACACCACCGACAGGCAGATACCGTCACATAATTATCATGCCATATTTAGCAGGATACCGGTACTGCCTCACTTGCGTCGATTGGCTCACACGTTGGTCCGTAGCTTACAGGTATGGTGAATCAAGAAGCTGACACCGTTGCGAAAACATTTTATCATGGGAGGACCAGTCGTTTCTGATGCCCAGAGCAAATCTCCGACAATTCATGTCACGCATGGATCTCTCAGCTGATTTATGGGTATCACGCATAGAACAATAACACCATATCACCCACAGGCCAACGGAATGGTCGAGCGGCTATACAGACAACTCAAAGCAACCATACTGTGGATGGGGGTTTTGCCCACAGTTCTCCTTTGCATACGTGCAGCTCGGGAAGACGATCTAGAGGCAACTGTAGCAGAATTAGGTTATAGCAAAAATATTCGTTTGCCAAGGGAATTTTTCGGATCAACAGCAGACGAAACCTTGAGCCAGAATAGTTTTGTGAAAAGATCTTTGTACCGAGGGCGGCAAGGGAAGGGGAAATGTACGAACTTTTCGCTCCTAGCAAAAGGGCTTTGTAACGATTCTAGGATTCAAAAAACTTGGCCATGAATCGATGACTACGGTACAGGGGATCATCATCATCAAAGGTAGCCGATATGAGTATCAAATGAAAGTTCTTTATGAGAGCTTTTCAATACAGTTCTTTAACTGACAGTTTTTGCTTCAGTGGGGGCACAGGGGGGAAATATATGAAAGATGTATTTCCTCCCTCGCGAATGGACACCTGTGATCTAAAAAATCCGAAAAAATTATCAAGGGAGTTATTTATGGGTATAACAATAACAAATACCTCCTAAGTGAAATTCGTTCAACTTTGTTAATAATAGTATGATCCTCGAATTTCACATTTTCTCCAATTAAATTGTCTTTGACATGTTTTTTGATTTTATTCGTTGCTGGTTACTGCATTTTGTAAGTTGAGTACAAAACCCTTCTGACATGAGCGTAGGTCTGTCTACCCAACTTGTTTTAAGGTTGCTATTCTCGCCAGTCTTTAGTATGGAAATGATGAACTTTAGATTTCTGGGCATATGTTATAATGTACATATAATATTAACTGGAAAGTAACGAATCAACTCTATAATTTGCAATCACTCAATCCTTATTATTTCTTCGGGGAATTTTATAAATCCTATGTGTAACGTTTAGGTCTAAGGATCCTTTACTAAGCTGCTCGGTAAGCAAAGAATGAATGCGAAAGAGAAAAGCATCCTAAAATGTTCCCTCTAACTATTGGCGAATTATATTTATGACACATTTAGAATTAATTTATTGGTTATTTCCGGTAGAAATGATTGACTAAAATGGACTGTTTATGCAGAAAATTAAGGATACTGATCATTTTTATCATCCGTCACCAAAGGACTCGGTATCTCCATCAAATGCTTGAAGAGTGCCAACTAATAGCTACATTTTGTACGAAATATTTAAATTCAATTTCTCGACATCAATGTATCATATTGAACTTTTATTATCTACAGAGTCCTTGGAAGGATTCCAATTCTGTTCCGATACATTTTAGATCAATCTGTTGTCCTTCATTTGAAACTTCTACAATCAAAATCCATACACGCGCCGTTCAGTTATGCTGAAAAATCGGGGTGAAAGTTGGAAATTTTTTAATTTTAACGGTAAAAGTTCTTTACCGTTACTTAAATTTCTTATTCTTTGAACGGGGCCTAACAGGAAGAAAGAGGTATAATTCGCCAAAAACAGGACTCTTCTATCCATCTCCGTTTAAAAGTTATGCGTGAACATACATAAAAAATACGTGATGAATTCATAACCTTCTTTCCTTTGGAAGACGGTTAAAAACTCAATAGACTTGCGGAGATTGCAACAAAGTGTATGTAGGGCAGACAAAGAGATTAGCGGTAGTAAGATTTGACGAACACATGAAGGAAGTAGAATTGTGGAGAAGTAACAACAAGCATCAGATAAAGTCGACCGTAGCCAGACACGTCATCGAAAGTAATCATACGATAAGCGCTGAAAGTTTGAAACATAATACATTCACATAGTATCCACACCTTCCATTTACCCTGTGTTGCACACTTACTGAATTTTCCCAGGGGCCGGTCAGCTGAGCCGGGGCACGTCAGCTGATCTGGGGCCTGTCGTATTTAAAAAACAAAACAAAAAGCAAATAAAATTTCCGACACACGTCCTAATAAAAAACTAAAAGGTTGCATGGAAAGAATTTGTTTTTCTGCAAAGTTATTGATTTTTGAGATCTGGCAGTCTTGAAATCTCTCGTCGAAGCAGATGTTTATATTCGCGCCAATCCTCGCGTCAGCATTTACCTTCGGTTTGTGTTCGGATTTTTCCGGAGGATAGACTGAGTGTGGATACTATGTGGGTATACTATGGTTGGGATGTCATAAAACAGGTAAGAAAGGTGAATGAATTGGACAGTAGTGAAACTATAGAAATAAGAAATAGACTAAACAAAGATTCAGGTAATGGCTCTGATAAACTGATAAAATTTTTAATGGAATGATAAAAAGAAATTTAGATAAATAGTTTAGGATTAGGCTAAGAAAGGTTAGTTACACTGATGAAGTCCTAGTGTTAAGGACGAAATATACATCTGAATTAATACAATAAACTCACGGTTTTGGAGGAAAAATAATTATTAAATTCAATGTACGAGTAATTTAAATAAACCGTTGAGATTATAAGGGTTGATTGAGAAATCGTGTCAATTAAATTTTTCTTGGTGCTAAGGTAAGCAATACCGTTGTTTAGACTCTGGAGGGATTTAATATGAAATTTAACGGACCGAATTTGCAAGTGTGCTCTCCTACTTTAGAAAAGTTACTAAAAGCGCTATCCTTTTCATGGTGGACTTGAAACTGTAGTATTTGTGAATTATTATAAGGTGAATGTTTTCGAGAAAATTGTTGAGTTTGAGGCACAAGTAACTTTGGCTCGATTATTACTGTAGTGAGAAGTTTGCCTCCAATTCTTTGTCCGTGAGAAATTTCCAACATAATAAAAAAGAAAAATATATCTAAAATCCAGACATATTTGCAAGGTATGCTTGGACACCTGCTTCGAGTTTGCCAGATATGTTTGATCACTTTATTCTTATAATTGTTCAAATTTTTTAGTCTCTCTTTGGATTTTTAATAGAATACTACAGTTTTTAGAAGCATTGAGTACACTCAAATTTGAAAATCATTGCAAATAGTATTACGTGAAAGGCATGGGATAATATAGGATTGTTAAAAGTACTATGAAGGAAACAATTCATAAATTTTCTGCTGTTCTATGCTAGTATACCACAAATAATTCAATATCTTTGTCTTCGTACTCTGAAAAACTTTTTGAATATTTTTATTGCATTAAAAAGCAAGTAAATGGTGAGTCGAAAAAGCTATATCGATTTAATCATATAAAGTAATGACTGAACAATTTTGCATGTTCTGAATTATTAACATATTTAATCAATTCAGGAAAATTTGTAGCATGCTAATATTGCAACTTTGTACAACACTTAGCAGGTATTTTTTACGCTAATCAAATTATTGAGAGTTCAAAAGCGGTTGCCCTTAGGTTGTTTGGGTATCCATGAATAAATGCATATAAATTATTTACAATATTTAAAATATATTGGCTAAATGCTTAGAGTTTAAATAGTATTGACGATTTAACCGGCTTTCGGAAGTGTAAACAAGTAATAATAAGCTAATGAGTTCTGGTGTTGGGCATAATGTGTAATGAAATATAAAACACTTTTCATTTAAGTCAAGATTGTCTGTAATGATTTTTCTTTTGAAAGTTTTAATGCCAAACGATGTTCAGAGGTTTTTATCCGACTTCCAAAGGATATGAAAATTGAATAATGATAAAGGTCATTTGTCTTTAACACAAAAAAATTTCCGACTTTCGTGGCATAACTGATCGACGCATATGTAAATTTTTATTACTGATGTTGCATACTACAGTACAACATCGTCATCATCTATGGCGCGACAGCTCAAGCCGGGTCTTGGCCTCCAGGATTGATCTCCTCTAATCATTACGGTTCTGCGAGTGCGACCTCGTCTGCCAGTTGATCACTCCCTTGTTTTAAGCCTGATTCCATTATGAAGCTGTCCATTATTTTGCCTTCACCAGGGACTGTGCTTAGCATCATCTCCTTGACCATGCAGACTAGCTTTGTTAAGATGACAATGTCAACGATTATTTTATACAGAGCATTTCTGTTGACACTGTCGTATGCTTACTTGAAGTCTACAAAGAGTTGGTGCAAGCTGATATTATATTCTCAGCACTTTTCGAGCACCTGCTGACTGAGAATATTTGGTCTTTTGTAGGCTATCCACTTCAAAAGCCTCCCTAATACATTCTTATAATACTTTCATAGTAAGGCTTTAATTTTCTTTCTATGATCTTCGAGAGCACTTTATAAGACGTACACAGTAAAACGATGCCTGTCTCCCTTTTTGTGTTCAGGACATATACTTTTTCGCCAGTCCTCTGGTGGCTACTTCTCTGACCATATTCTGCGTATTAGTCGATGCAGAAGGTTATTTAGATGGGGACCCCCCGCTCTTGAATCCAGAAGCCTTATTTGTTGCCTGTACTTCATCTTTTGTTGGCGGTGAAACTGGGACTTCCCAAAGAGAATTCAGTTTAGGCATGCCTAAACGGGTATTAGGGCCTTATGCTTGCCTAAATAAGGCATGACTAATGCGGGCCTAATGGGGCATGTCTACGTTAGACATATCTAATCCGGGCCTGGTGAGGGCCTAATAAGGCATGTCCAACCTGAGTAAATTTCGAAGTTTCGCGTTTTATTGCAATCGGGGGAGTGAAAAAAATATTCAAATGAAAATTTTTTAATTGAAAGTGAAAACAGAAGTTTTTCACATTTTGACAGTATAGGCATGCCTAATGCGGCCTTAATGGGGCCTTGATGAGGCATGCCTAATGGGGGCCTAATTAGGCATACCTAACATAAGAAATTTTGAAAATTTCGCATTTCAGTGTAACGTGGAGAACGACAAAAATGATCAAATTAAAATTTTGCAATTTAGAAGCCAAGAAAACTTCAGGACCGCTGGTATGGAGGAGCCCGATGGCTTCCCACCGTTGGGGTGACCTGGGGAAACGACGACAACGAAACTGGCGATAATCAACAAAAGAAAACATAATGAAGGAAACTCCGCAGATGGTGGATACAAGTTACAAATAATAGCAGACAACCAACAAATAATCAAACTGCAAAAAGAAAAGAAAGAATGCTAAACTAAGGCTAGAGATACAGCCCTCAAAGATCTATTCAAGGAAGAGAAGAAGCCTCAAAAGTCGCAGCCGAAAAATCAAAGGCAACACGTAACAAAGGTGAAGAAAAGTGCAAAGCAAGCGATTCCAGAAGAAATCCTAAGTGCTGGTAGCACCAACGAGAGTCAAAACTATTTTGCAGTGCAAGAGCGATTAACCGAAGAAGTGGAAGTGGAAGAAAGCACCGAAGGTAATTCTGATCAAGATAATGATGAAAATTTTATTCAGTATTCAAAAAAAAAAAAATAAGGAGAAGAAACCAGACCGCAGTTTTGTTTGTTCCTCTGAGAAAGCTTCCAAAAAGGCAGAAAAAGTTCCGCCAATCAACGTGTTCGGACAAAGGAGAAAAGATTTGCTCCGGCTATTGGCAGCCGAAAATAAATTAACCAATTTCGAGATTAGAAGAGTTAATGCTGAAAAATTAGCTATTACCAAGAAATCACAAGTCGATTTCAAGTCAGTTAAAGATGGGCTAAATTCTGGGGAGGTTCCACACTTCACCTATACCCCATGAAGTGAAAAAAAAATCTGACATTTTTGTTGAAGGGTTTGGACCGCGGAGAGGATACGTTCAGGTGTTCAAGGAAGCTGCACCAGAAATTGAATTTATTTCACGGTCGACCGTAGAAAACAAGAATCTACCACCTTGCCTGGTGCAAATTACAAATAAACGCAGTCCAAGTGCCCTCCAACAAATAAGGTACTTGAATTTCAGAGTGGTCAGGTGGGAACGTCTCCAAAAAAGACAAGTCAGTCAACCATTGTTACCGGTGTCAAAGATTTGGTCATTCGGCTGCCTACTGCACCATGCACTATCGGTGCGTCAAATGCAAAGAGTTAATGCTTCCGGTGAGTGCAAATTGGCTCAGACAGAGCCTAAAGAAAAATACTGCGTTAACCGCGGTGTTTTTGGTCATCCAGCATCATATCGAGGATGCTCCGGATATCAATATGCAAAAGTAAAATTTGCTCCAAAGCAAACACAAGTACATCGTAGTGTCATACTTTCCAACTTTGTCAAGCCTGGAGTACCATTTGCACTCGCCGCTAGAGAGTCAGCAGAGACGTCAACTCCACTGTTACTCTATATCGACGTGACTATCTCCTTGAATTCATTGTTAAGAAACAGCCTGACATCATACTTCTCACTGAATCCCGCCTCAATTCATGGCATTCTATGACATTGAAGGATTGTGAATTCGTAAGAAATGATAGGGTAAACGGTTATGGGGGAGATGGCACCGAGATATTGGCGAGAAGATCCTGTTGTTTCCAAAATATTGCAAAAGTCGAATTCAAAAACTTTGAATTTCTTGAAGAGTCTGCCAGGTGGGGATAACCCCTTCGTTATCTCTGCCTATGCAACTGGTCGAAATGTTCTCAAGTTTAAGGAGAAGCTCATTTCCTTGTTTAAAATACTCCAATTTAACAGGCTGAATAGTTATTATATGAATGCCAAACATGCATCTTGGTTAAATGCTACCAATAATCCAGAGGTGTATTCTCGAAATCGTGGATAACAGAGAACCAAACTGAATACAGGTTAAACATGGGTAACGCAGCGCTGCGCCGCGCAATTGCGTTGAAGCACTATAAATGATACCACTGCGTTGATATCAGCAGCGCAGTAGCGCATTTCGGCATCAACCTCTTTGTCGAGAGATTTAACGCTTGGCATCAACACAGTTGATTGCACTGGCATTGGCAATGCCAAGCCATTTGGTTTAACGCTACGTTACGGCTCGGCGCCCAGGGTATCAAATATAGAAGCATGCGATCATGGTATCGCAGCAGAATGGTATCAACGCAGTGCGTTAATATCATTGCCGGCGCTCATATCATGCTATTATAAGGTTTTCCAATAAGAGGTGTTATTTTGAATATATCTTGTGATTTAACACCTTGCGACTTCTTCCTTTGGGGCCACCTGAAAGATAAGGTCTACACCAACAGCCAAGCGTCGATTCAAGACCTCAAAGATGGAATTTGTGAGGCTATTGAGGACATAGGGCAGCCACTTTGCGATTTGGTTATGGAAAATTTCATGAAAAGGATAAGGTCCTGCAAGCGTGGTCGTGGTGCTCATTTACCTGATGTTATTTTCACTATTAACGGCATACCTTCTTCTTTATAATGAAATAAACAACTGATCATTTGTATTAAAAAATGGCATTTTTCTTTTAATATCAAAATAACACCTCTTATTGGAAAACCCTATATATGTACACATATTGCGCTGGCATTGGCGATGCCAAGCCATTTGGCTTAGCGCTACGTTGCGGCGCGGCGCCCAGTGTATCAAGCATAGAAGCATGCGATCATGATATCGCAGCAGAATGGTATCAATGCAGACAAAAGCGCAAAATATATGAAGCATATGTTAGTCGTATGAAATCAAAGTATCATAGCGCAATGGTATCAGCGCAGTGCGTTGATACCACTGCTGGCGCTGGTATCAGTGTATCAGCGCATCAAAATTTGATGCTTTACACACGTCTAATACAGGTATAATCTATATGGGTTGGAGTTCCCAATATACCCTAGGACAAATTCATATTTGGATTTTACTGACGCAAGATTTAAATTCAGTTTAATAGTCCTCAACGGAAACTGCAGTTGCTTCCTTGCAATAGGGACCATAGCGCAACCGTAGTGGAAATCAAACATCAAAGGGATGATGTCTTCCTTCTTCCAGTTCAACATGAAAATCATCGGTTGAATTTAAAAAAAAACGGATTGGGGAAAGTTTCCAAAGGAGTTTAATCGGTATCACCAAAAGCAATGTTCTTCTTCTGATGATGGCAACGCTTGCTCAATGGTTTCTAACGACAGGAATCTAACTAACGATGAAATAGATCTCTATTTGTCGAACTTAGAGAAGCTGGTGAAGATGAAAAGATTGATAAGCCTTCTTCTCACACGCGTCAACAATTCTTATGGCCCACAAATAAGTGTGGGGCATCCAGATGGTAGCGGTGCGCCCTCGCACCCTCCCAACCGAATCAAGATCCAAACGTAGACGTGGCCATATATTTCCCATTTGAGTGAAAAACTCATACAAAAGTACTTTGTATGACTCTTTCCCTCAAATGAGAAATACAAACTTAACGATTTATGCTAAAGCGTTAAGCAATGAAATCACATAACCCTATATCATAAAAGGGCACGCGAGCGGAAGGCGACTCTACCCGGCAAGAGCCCCTGTTAGCAAGAGAAACGGAGGAGCGCGCCCGATGGCTAGCCCATTCTAGTGGAGGAGCCTGCCATCGATGCGGGTCCTATACCCGGTCAGGTTGAACGAAGGTATGATTTAGTCATTCATTATATTCATGTTTTTACAATTGAAACTAATATTAACACAAGAGTATTTGCGAGTTTTCGATATTTGAGCTGACCTGACCTGACATTAGATTATGTGAATGTGAAATACAATCGCTATTATGAACGATAAGAAAAACGTTTTTCTTACTTAATAGACTGCTAATATTTAACAACAATGATCACAGCTATGTATTAGTTATTTGGTAAAATTAAATTGTGCTCAATATCCTCTCAATTTTCGATGAAAACATGCATTTTATTTACTTAAAGTTAGCTAGTTCACTTCCAAATTTAAGTGTTGTATTTCTATATAATTGAGCATTTAACTCCTTCGATCCTCTCGTGCCGTGGTAGACAAACAGAAAATACAAATACAATCCGAATATATAGATTAGTTATTCACTGTCTGGGAATTAGCTTCTACCAAATTGAAATATAAATGTTCGCAATCCGTGGTCTTAATGCCACTAAGTTTCATTTAAAAATAAGTCTATTCGGGCACCGTCACCTATACGCAGGTACGCGCTACCGGTATCTGACGACTGAGCAACCATACATTACCAAAATCACAATGGTTTTGTGATAAAATTGAAGGCTAGTTAAAGTGATGAACTCCAGCAAATGCTTCGCTCTAATACATGTACTTGGCAATGTTATACAAGTATGGTTGACTACTCCCTTCTCACTAATTGCGTTGCTGTGCCTTGCTTGAGTTTGAGAAGACCATATCCTCAGCCAAAACTATAATACGAACCATTCATCGGAATGCAAGAAACTGAAGTGAGTTTGGGCTACAGACGTGAAAAATCCACGGGACGTTGATACCGATTCATCTCGTTAGTCAAGCGCGCCAATCCAATCACGTTGATAGTAATAAAATGCAGCACGCTTCCGGATTGATGATTTCGAATTTGGACGTTTTCGGCGAAGGATTTCTTCCAATGATATCCTACAGCAAAATCGAATTAAAAGCGATCACTCACCAGTTCTCGTTGAAAGCGCGACTGTGAATACGATGCATTCTTTCGTGTCTCCATTTAAGAGCTATTTGTAAAGAAACTTTATATGGTTCCTCAAAGTTTCTAATGAATTTGCCCCGCAGTGCTGTATACTCGGACACTTCAATTTTGGTATTCCTGTCTTAATCGCCGCAACCACAGTACAGCATTCCGTTCATTAAAGGGGAAAAGTAACACTGCTGTACGCTTCTACACGAAAAGTGACACATGCGCGTTCTTGGAATCCCAACCGTATTTCAATGTCCTCTTTGTACATTGGAGACTACCGATTAAATAGCCGATAGGTTGGACTCAGTGACATGATTGGTTACGAGTGGCATCTGGAGATTGATTACACTTCACAAGCACAACCATCCCACTCAAAACAATTTGTCTGAGCACCACAAATGCACCATTTATCTATTCATTGATATAAACTTGCCAGAAAAAGTATCCTTATAACATCAAAAGAAAGCAAATTACTGGGAAATTCATGCTAAGGAGGGCTGGTAAATTTGAATATTTGCAACAAAATTTATTCATTCATGAAACTATCTTTTCGAAAAATTTTTCCTGTGAAATCATGCAAAAGCTAGATTTTACAAAATAAAAACAAAAAAGCCTAACTTAAATGAAGCAGAATAAGTATCCGTACATGACAATATTAATTGGAAATATTCAAATATTTTATTCCATATCAGGGCTTAATAGCTTGTCGGGATAATCCTTAAGTCGATTTGGCATGGAGTGAACTAATTTGGCTTTTTTTTTTTTCAAAAGCGCTTTATTTAATACCAATCGTTATAAATTTTTTAAAAGAACATAAAGCAAATTCCAAAAAATAAAACTATAAAAAAACTTAATGGCCCGAATGGCTCTCTAAATTTATACGTTATCAGTTAAACACATTTAATGAAAAAAAATACACTTACAAATTTAAATTAATTAAGATTATTACATATTTTTTGATTCGATTGGAAAAAGGAGAAAAAACCAACCAGCATTATTCAAAAATTACTTATACTACTTACACAATAATAAACTTATATCCTATACCTAATATGTTACACCCTAATTCTAAATAAGTTCAATCAAAAAAAAAAAAAAACGTTACCTTATATTGAAACCTATACCTAATTTATAATACAAATAAACGACAATACTAGATGTAGCAATAATGAGCTGAATCTAAAAAACTACGTAACGAGAAAAAGCACAAAAACAGAAAATAAACATCTCAGCTCGACCAGCCTCAACGAATCTAGCAAATGAGTATCTCCATTGGAATTGTTGGTCTCGTGAACTCAGATTTGGAGGATATTTTATCTTCTTATCGGTGGCCCGTCGATATATGTGATATATGATTGGGACGCCGTCAGAATCAAAAACATATCGATTCATGTCCAAATACACGAATGCTTCTGGAGGAACGAAGCCAGTAGTGAGGCAAGTCACAATATACCCGTCTGTAGGGTGGAACGGCTGTGAAATCCAAGGGTTTTCACTCACAGTTACAGATCTTGCGATATGATTCCGAAGAAGTTTCATTCTTGTCACTTGAGCGGTTTGATAAATTTTTCTATTCGATATATAGTGCTTCCAATCCGTCTCAGGCTTTCTGTACAAACCAGTACATGCACGAAGACATTTCCTTTCGAAAACTCTTAATCTTTCCATTGTACTAGCACTCTGGTTATACCCGATCTGGCATCCGTATGTCAAAACTGGCCTAACCAGGGTCTTGTAACAAGTAACTTTGACTTTTTGATCAATGTATCTGGAATGAAAGAGTCGCCGAAGGGCCATGACTACTTTTAGTACTTTACTGAGCATGATTTTGACATGTTCAGTATAGTACAGATACTGATCGAGATGAACACCGAGGTATCGAACACAGGATTTATGTGGAACCCGTTCTGAACTACCCTCACCAGCCATAATGTGGAAATCCTTCCAATTACGTTTCAGGTCTTGACTGGCCCCCTGCAGCGTTGTCCGAAACAAGATTGTTTCGCACTTCTGCGCATTGATTTTCATTCGCCAATTGTCGGTGTAGAGCTGCACATCATTAAACATTTTTTGAAGATTGCTCTGAACTATTGTAGCTTTTCGGTCTGCCGTATAGATGATCAGATCATCAGCAAACACTACAAGTGATCGCGTTGGCGAGACATTAAAATCAAAGCTGTTCAATAGCTTGCGAATGAATATTGAGAAAAGCAGGGGCGCAGTAACTGTTCCCTGCTGTAGACCATTCAAGACCTTGAATTCGCGCATTGTTGTCAGATTTTCATCAGTTACAACAAACGATTTCCCGTACAACATATTACACATCATGGCGACAAGGTGTCTAGGGAAGTTGTCCTGAAGGAGTTTAAAAACTAGTCCATCTAACCACACCGTATCGAAGGCTTTCTCCATATCAATGAGACATGCTCCAACGCATCGTCTATCATTTAGTTTCCAACAGATGTCTGAGGTTACTTTCGTTATTGCATGTATGGTCGAATGCCTGGCACGAAAACCAAATTGGCAATTCGGCATCAACTCATATTTCTCAATGTGGGCGTTTAATGCTCTGTTGAGTATCACTTCAAACACCTTGCTGATGTTAGGCAGCAAGCTGATTGGGCGATAGCTTTTAGGGCATGAAGATTCTTTTCCTTTCTTCAAGATCGGAAATACCTTAGCCTTTTTCCACTCATTTGGGAAATATGAATTGTTCAACATCGGAGAACTATATTTGGAATACCGTCAGTACCACATGATTTCTTGTTGTTTATCCTGCGAAATATGAAACACAAGTCTTCATAGCTGACAAAATAATCAATAAGATTCAAGCTCGGTATGAGGTCAGATGTTAACGTTTCATCGAAATGAAAAATTGATTGGCCGTTCAGGCTTGATTTGAAGTCGGAAACTTTTGCTTCAACGACCTCCGAAAATATTTCATTCCTTCTGTCTGGGTTTGGCAGATGAACAAATTCAAAATGTGTTCCAATCAGGGCAAGTTTCTGCAATCCATCACATATAATCCTGTTTCCATTTCTATCCGGAGTTGTACTATCAATTTCGATACCAGCTCTATCGAGAAGATTTATCTCATCACTAGCGACTTAAAGATTCGATACCTTCACTCGAGACTTCCTGCGGAATAAGCTTTCACTTTCGCGAAAACGCCATCTGGGTCCTGTGGGCTAATACCCCTCAGTTTTTCCGCCCATTGATTGCTGACCTCACTCCTGAAGTATGAACGGATTAAGTTCCGGACATTCTTCAGGTGTAATTTCAACAAAGCCAACGAGGGATGGTTGTAGTCCAAAAATCGTCGATAAATATTGTTGACGCTGGTGAGAAGAAGGCTTTTCAGTCTTTTCAACCTTTCGATGGTTGGTGTTTCATATCCTTCCATATTGTTTCGATGTTTAATCTTGGGAACAACTTTCTCAATCGTTTCCAACGACAGCTTCTCTAACTTCGACAAATAGAGATCTATTTCATCGTTAGATTTCTGTCATTAGGAACCGTTGAGGAAGCGTTACCATCATCAGAAGAGGGACATTGCTTCTGGTACTCCCGATTAAACTTCTTTTGAAACTTTCCCCAGTCTGTTTTTTTGAAATTCAACCGATGGTTTTCATGTTGAACTGGAATGAAGAAGAAATCATCCCTTTGATGATTGATTTCCATTACGATTGCGTTATGGTCGCTATCGTTAGGAAGCACCTGCAGTTTCCGTTGAGGACTATTAAAGCTGAATTGAAGTCTTGCGTCAGCATTGCAGAGGTCCAAATATGAATTTGTCCTAGGGTATGTTGGGAACTCCGACCCATATAGGTTGCACCTGTATTCAATTTGGTTCTCTGTTATCCATGATTTCAGGAATACACCTCTTGGATTATTGGTGGCGTTTAGCCATGATGTATGCTTGGCATTAAGGTCACCGGCAAAAATATAATAACTATGCAGCCAGCTCAATTCGAGTATTTCAAACAAGGAATTGAGTTCTTCCTTGAACTTGAGAACATTTTGACCAGTTGCATAGGCAGAGATAACGAAGAGGTTATCCCCACCTGGCAGTGAAATTTTGATGACGGACACTTCAAGAAATTCAAAGTTTTTGAGTTCGACTTTTTCAATTATTTTGGAAACAATAGGGTCTTCTAACCAATATCCCGGTGCCACCTCCCCCATCACCTATTACCCTATCGTTTCTTACGAATGCAAAATCTTTGAATTCCATGGAATGCCATGAATTGAGGTGGGTTTCAGTGAGAAGTATGATGTCAGGCTTTTGCTTGACAATGAATTCAAGGAGATAATCACGTCGATGTATAGCAACGATAGAGTTGACGTTGATCGATATGAGGTGAAGCCTATCCATGGGAATATGACTGGATGACAAGTTATAATTAGGCATTTGAAAGACCTAAACGCTGAAAAGCAAAGTTAATTTTTGAATCTTGTTTGTCGATTCTCTCCGAAAAAGAATTAAGTTGCTGGTAAATTTTGAGAAGCAGCTCATTATTGCCACTTACATTATTTACATTATTTCCAGCATTTTCTGCTGGTCCTCTAGCGGCGAGTGCAAATGATACTCCGGGCTTGACGAAGTTGGAAGGTATTATATTACGGTGTACTTGTGTTTGCTTTGGAACAAATTTAACTTTTGCATCTTGATATCCGGAGCATCCTCGATATGATGCTGGGTGACCAAAAACACCGCAGTTAACGCAGTATAATTTTTCTTTAGGCTCTGTCTGAGCCAATTTGCACTCACCGGGAGCATGAATGTCTTTGCATTTAACGCAACGATAGTGCATGGCACAATTGGCAGCCGAATGTCCGAATCTTTGACACCGGTAACACTGGTTGACTTCTCTTTTCTGGAGGCGTTCCCACCTCACCACTCTGAAATTCAAGTACCTTATTTGTTGAAGGGCACTTGGACTGCTCTTATTTGCAATTTGTACCAGGTAAAGTGGTAAATTCTTCCTTTCTATGGTCGACCTTCTTGTCGCAAAGGTTTTGACTGAAACAAAATCAATATCTGGTGCAGCCTCCTTGAGCACCTGAAGAAGATCGACCGTATCCTCTCCGCTGTCCAAACCCTTCAACAAGAAGGTCTGATTCTTTTCACTTTTTGGGGTATAGGTGAAGTGTGGGACCTCCCCAGACTTGAAATCAACCAGTGATTTCGTCCTTATAGTTAATTTTTGGGCATTAACTCTTTTGATTTCGAAATTCGCCAGTTTATTTTCGGCTGCCAATAGCCGAACCATATCTTTCCCGGTTTGTCCGAACACGTTGATTGGCGGAACTTTTTCTGTCTTGTTGGAAGCTTTTTCAGAGGAACCAGCAGAACTGCGGGCTGGTTTTTTCTCCTTATTTTTGTTCTTTAAATATTGAATAAAATTAACGTCATTATCTTGATTAAAATTACCTCCGATATTTTCTTCGATTTCCATATCTTCGGTTAATCCCTCCAGCGCTGCAAAATAATTTTGGCTCTCGTTGGCGCCACCAGCACTTAGAACTTCCTCTGGAATTGCTTGCTTTGTACTTTTCTTCGGCTTTGTTACCTTTGTTACCATTGATTTTGTGGCTGCGTCTTTGAGGCTTCATCCCTTTCTTGAAAAGATCCTTGAGAGACTGTATCTCTTGCCTTAGTTCATCATTTTCTTTCTGCAATTTGGCCATTTGTTGATTGTCCGCTATTATTTGCAGCTTGCACCCTCCATCTGCGGAGTTTTCTTCGTTATGCTTTCTTTTGGTGATTACCGCCAGTTTCGTATTCGTAGTTTCCCCAGGTTGCCCCAACGGTGGGAAACCGTCGGGCTCCTCCATACCAGCGGCGAAATTTTCTTTGTGAATTTGTTTTTCGTTACCAATCGAAGTAAAAATATTCGATAGAAATTTCCTGAGTCGATTACTTCGACAATATAAGATTTTTTCCGATAAAAATTAACTTCGGACTAACGTTTTTAAAAAATTAATTTAATTTTTGAAAACTTTTGACAGGAGCAATTTAAAAGACGTCTATACGCAAAGACTACTTCGAACTAATTTGGCTGTGTCCTACCTGGTTATTTTGCCCCATTCATTGACGATGTAATTTTTCAGCATTTCCTTCGAGGTTATGCTGTGCTGACGGATCCTGCGCTCCAACAAGTCCCACAAATGCTCAATAGAATGAAGGTCTGGGGATTGGAGCGGCGTACACAGTTGAATTTTAGTGTTGTGGAGCAACCAAAGCTTCACATTGTGTGCTGTATGATTGCGATCACTATCTTGCTGGAACCAAAAATCGTCACCAAGCCTCAACTGCTGAACGCTTTGCTTCAAATTCACCTTCAAAATATTAAGGTTACCGTATTGATCCACCGTTGGTTCTATATGCCGCCATAAACCCCCAGACCATCACACCACCAACACCATGTTTCACAGTTGGTACGAGACTTTCTTTTTTGAGGGCAGTAACGCTCTTTCGCCACACTAACTTTGGCTTTGACATAATAGAACCAGTTGTATTAAATGTTTAAATTTAAATTTTCCCTTCACTTTTAAGTTTCAGCACAATTTTCGTCTCCTCAGCACTGATTTCGCTAATTTTGGGCGTCATCATGTATTCTAGTGCACCAAAAAGTTAAAGAAACTGCACTTACTTTTAAACCTATCACAATTTAAAGTAGAACTACTATCGGACCTAAAAACATTAATATACATCTGCATATGTCATCGCGTACCACGGGGAATCCTCCGGTTTGTCCAGTACGGATACTTTTTCTGGTCTATTTTGTTGCCATAAATTGATTTTTAGGGTTTTGTACTAAAATACAAAACCCTATTGCAATCACGACCTGTGTCCGTCTGTCCGTCTGTCCGTCCGTCCGTCCGTCCGTCCGTCCGTCCGTCCGTCTGTATTTCACAGCACTTTTTCTCCGAAACTATAGAGGCTACAGCCATGAAACTTTGTAGAAAGGTCAGAAGTGGTGACCTCTTGAAAGTTCAAGGGTGGAAAAATTTTTCAAAGGCGTTTAAGGGGGGTCTCCCCATATAAGGGGGTGACCCCTCAAAAAAAAATGTTCACCATTGGTAGTCGAGTAGGGTGTCATTGGAAAGGTCTCAATGAGATCTTTTCAAAACAAGTCTTAAAATTGTCTTATAAGTACCGAGAGGGGCAGGAGAAGGGGAAATGTACGAACTTTTCGCGTACCCCCCCCTCGCGATTGGACACCTTCCATCTGAAAAATCTGAAAAAAATCATGAATGTAGGCCTTAATGAGTACAACAACAACAAATACATGAGAAGTCGAAATTCAATCAACTTTGTTAGTAATAGTATGATTTATCGATTTTGTGTTTTCTTGAATAAAATCTAAACGGTACCCTTAAACTCAATAAAATTTAGCAAAGAGATGACTATTTATAAGATTGATTTTTTCGGAAAGTTTCATAAAGATCGAATTGTATTTACCGAAGTTATAGCGATTTGAATTTTCGTGTATTAATATGGAGCAATATGCCCTGTATTACTATGGAAACATTGCTATGGAGCCATATGCGCTTTTTACCGACTTAGACACTACAGCTTTGCTAGAATTTGCATGAAAATTTCAGGAGTGATAGGTATCATGAAGATGAGTACATACAATTGAAACAAGTCGAAGAGGCAGGAGAGAGCTCCTAGCAAAAGGGCTTTGTAACCATTCTAGGATTCGAAAAAATAGGCCATGAATCGATGATTACAGTACAGAGGAGTGGCCCCTGAAAAAAAATTTCATGAAAGGTAGCCGATATGAGTATCAAATAAAAGTTCTCTATGAGAGCTTTTCAAAACAGTTCTTAAACTGACAGTTTTTGCTTCAGTGGGGGCACAGGGGGGGAAATACATGAAAAATGTGTTTCCTCCCTCGCGAATGGACACCAGTGATCTAAAAAAATCTGAAAAAAATATCAAAGGAGAAATTTATGGGTATAACTATAACAAATACCTCAGAAGTCAAAATTCGTTCAACTTTGTTAATAATAGTATGATCCTCGAGTTTCACATTTTCTCCAATTAAATCGTCTTTGACATGTTTCTTGATTTTATTCGTTGCTGGTTACTGCATTTTGTAAGTTGAGTACAAAACCCTTCTGACATGAGCATAGGTCTGTCTACCCAACTTGTTTTGAGTTTCAGGTCGTTTTATATAGTAAGTATTATGAAACATACTGGGAATCATGCAAAACGGTAGATTTTATGGTATTATAAAAGAAAGCATTCAAATTAAGTGGACATTTGCTTTTTAATACAACAATAACTTTGTTATCTTGTATGTACGGATACTTTTTCTGGCAAGTGTATTTGGAATCAGAAGGTTTCACACATTTTCTATTCTAGGGGCGTAAACGTTATTATATATGTACGTCGTCTACGGGGACCACCAATTACTTCCCGAGGAACATAATCTCAACCAATTCCAATTCATTCCATGGTCATTCTACGTTGGCTTCATCGCAGCGAATTACGCGTGACGTGTAACGGGAACAACCATTGACGGCATTCTAACTATAGCAATCCATCGTACTTAAATTGATGAAATGCTCATCGAAGGGTCTCTCGCGGGAAAGCATGCGCTTTAGAATACAGCTCGAATGAAAAAAACAATTTTAAGATAACAAATGCATTCTACACTGAATTTATATGAATGCATTTTATGATTATTTTACTTGAAATTTTAGTGGGAAGTTAAGGAACACATTTTGTTGGAGTTTTGTTAATGGGTAGGTATTTCGGGGAAAAATTGAATCTTTCAAGAGAACACCATCACTGAACTGGTAGAAATACTATCAAAGTAATCCACGATTGCGGAGATTCTAAACTGCTCAAATTCACTGCTCACTTCGAGTTGAGAATCAAATTTTTCAATTAATGAAAACACTGATAATATATGCAATTTCGTGAGCCAAAAAGTTCAGCAAAATCTTCACTAGCCGAAGTCGTCGTTTGCCCCAGTCTCTGCGTTCACGCAAATTGAATTAGAGACGTGATTAATCGAAAACGGTGGAAATAAGTCAAAGCAGCACTTGGAGCACAACACTTTGCATTTTATGTTTTCACAATTTTCAAATCGAATCCTCGCGTAATGGCACCAAACGAACAATCTCCGCAATTTTGGCAAAAATTCAATGGGGAAAAGCGAAATGTACGTTTTATAAACTTTAAAACCATTTGGGAATCTAATTTGATCGAATTTCGCAAATATTCCCGATTAAAACGCGGCCAAGAAAATATGGCAGTTGTTCTTCGCGTCGTCTCCGTTCCGCGGTCGTAAGTCAACATCCCGATCCGTCTAAAACTTGTCTTCTCTTTCAATTCTCGTTTACACCGTAAATCCATCAGCTGCTCGCTCACCCTAGTTAGATTGCCTTCGGTAACGTAATACCCCGTTGGGATGCACTAAATCAGTGTTCCCACGTTCAAAATTTTAATTGGCAGATTTCAAATATTTCAAGAAAAAGTAACTGAAGTAACGAAAAATGAAAAAGATTCTAAATAGTAATAAAAGTTAAATCTCATGAAGAATATAATTAAAGGGAAACGTTTAAATTTAATATAAAGGAAATTTTATATAAAATTCCATTTAATAATAATATTAGGAAAGAAAACTATTTTACAAATTACGATTATGAATGGAAGTAATTAAATATTTTTCAAAATTTGCCATTAAAATTTTGAATAGGAGATGGGAAGGTTTTCGAGCAGTTTGCTTGTGTGACTGCTTGATTGCTACAATTTTATGAGTAGAAATCGCATTTCAACTGCTTGATTGCTACAATTTTATGACTAGAAATCGCATTTCCACCATCAATCCCTCACCGTATTCGCCTGATATGGCGCCCTGTGGCTTCTACCTATTCGGAAAATCGCATTTGGTCATGAAAGGAAAACGCTTTGCGTCCGTAGAGGGCATCCAAAAGGCTTGTACCTACATCCTGAAGGGCAATCCGGTCAATGCCTGAAACACTCTTGAAAAGCTTTTGGACCCCGCAAAACAGTGTACGAGGCCAAAGGAGACTATTTTGAATAAATAAGCTCGAATTTATCAGAACAAAGCTCCTGTCGTTTCTATTTTAGCTCAGTCTCGTTTATTTTGGAACACACCTTGTACAACCATCCTTCGTTGGCTTTGTTGAAAATACACCTGAAGAATGTCCGGAACGTAATCCGTTCATACTTCAGGTGTGAGGTCAGCAATCAATGGGCAGAAAAACTGAATCTTATTGATTTGTTTGTCAGCTATGAAGACTTGGGTTTCATATTTGGCAGGATAAACAACAAGAAATCATGTTACATATGGATGTCAGATCTGGTACAACCAGAGTGCTAGTACTATGGAAATATTAAGAGCTTTCGAAAGCAAATGCCCTCGTGCATGTACTGGTTTGTACAGAAAGCCTGAGATAAATTGGAAGCACTATATATCGAATAGAAAAATTTATCAAACTGCTGAAGTGACGAGAGTCGATATCTTCATCTGTATAATATCGCAAAATCTGTTACTGTGGGTGAAAACCCCCGGATTTCGCAGCCGTTCCACTCTACAGACGGGTATATTGAGACTTGCCTCGCTACTGGCTTCGTTCCTCCAGAAGCATTCGTGTATTTGGACATGAATCGGTATGCTTTTGATTCTGACAGTGTCCCAATGATATATCACATAACATATATAGCCGGGCCACCGTTAAGAAGATAAAATATCGTCCGAATTTCAGTTCACGAGACCAACAACTCTAATGGAGATACTCATTTGCTAGATTCGCTGAGGCTGGTCGAGCTGAGCCGGAGCAATCTAGGTGTTGGTGGCTGAATGACAATGTCTAAATTATTCGTGTTTGTTTTCTGTTTTCGTGTTTTTCGTTACATAATTTTTGTGTTTCAGCTCATTATTGCTAAATTTAGTGTTATTGATTATTTGTGTTCAAAATTAGGGATAGATTTCAGTATAAGATAAACTTTTTGATTGAATTTGATTAGAATTAGGTTATAATATATAAGGTGTAGGATAAAAGTTCACTGTTGTGTTGCAATTATAAATAATTTTTGAATAGTGTTGGTTATTTTTTTCTCCTTTTTCCAATTGAATTAAAAATTATGTAGTTATTTTAATTAATTTGAATTTGCTACTGTTTTTTTTTCTTCATTAAATACGTTTCATTGTTAACGCATAAATTTTCGAGAGCCTTTTGGGCTATTAAGTTTTCGTAGTTTTTATTGTTTAAAATTTGCTTTATATTCTTTTAAAATTTATAACGATTAGTATTGAATAAAGCCCTTTTGACTTTGACTTGAATTTAGGTGTAACACACAAAACGACCAAAACGATTGATATAGTTCTCCCCTTACAAGAGCAGTGAAAATCATCCAGTTGAGTTTCATCTGTAAAAAACTAAGTTGTAAAGCAAATGCATGTTGTAGTAATCGAGCAGTCACACAAGCAAATTGCTCGAAAACCTTCCTATCTCTTATTTAAAATTTTAATGGCAGATTTAGAAAAAAAATCTAATTACTTCCATTCATAATCGTAATTTGTAAACAAGTTTTCTTTCTTATCATTATTAAATGTAATTTTATATCAATTTTCTTTTAAATTAAATTTAAAAGGTTCCCTTCAATTATATTCTTCATGAGGTTTAACTTTTATTAATATTTAGAACTTTTTTCATTTATTTTTACTTCAGTTAATTTTTCTTGAAAAATTTTGAATCTGCCAATCGATATTTTGAACATGGGAACACTGATTTATTGCACCCCAACGGTGTATTACCTTACTGAAGGGAATCTAACTAGGCTGAGCTCAGCTGATACGATTTACCATATACACGGGATGAGAAAGAGGAAAGACAAATTTGAGGGAAGGATCGTGGAGTTTGACTTGGACCGCGCCACGGGGCGAAATCAAGAAGGAATTGCGAAGAAAAATTGTGGAATATTGAATTCTCAATGCGAGTTTTGGAGTCTACGGAGTCGGCCTTATCATGTTGGAGGGTGTTCAACATGAATATAAATTTTTCATTGTTTAATCTTCGATTTTGTATGAGTTTACGTTGCTATTCCACTACCCCATTCTACAATCCCATCGGCTTTAATGCCGAAGTTGATCAAATACGCGTTAATTATTGCGATTTCGAATGTATATGCGGAAATCGAAGAGTTGACTGAGTGGAATTAGGACGTGGTGCGGTGGTGGTCATTGTCGTTGCCCAGAAAAAGTGCTCGGGACTTTGTATTGGGATATAACGAGTTGGAAGAGAGATTACTGAGAGGCAGTCGCGAATTCGGAATCGTTGTCTTGTTAAAAGAATAAGAAGAAAAGGAAAGAAAAGCTAAGATTGCGTTGTAGAGATCAAGCCGTGTGCAATATTAAAATCGCGTTTTAGTTAATACTTGATGGCAAGTTTTTGTAAATTGATGAAAGTTTGAGTTTCCATAAAGGCAACTGCAGTGCAGTGAATCTTACGGTTTCAAGACACAACCAACGACGAAACGTTTCTCGACCGCCTTCGAAACGAGTGTGTGTAAAGGTTGACTGTCGTGCCGTCAGTATTTATTGGAATTGTTGAAATTGTTCTGTGACGCGGGCAGTGAATTACAAATCGAAGTTTATCAAATATCGCGTGTTCGCGACAGCACTTCAACAGCTGCTAGTGGGATTGAACAAGGTTGGCAATTAATTTTGTGTGCTATGGTCGTGATTGCCGGTAGCCAACCTTGAGCTGGGTGTGACAAATATCGAGCGGAATATGCGGAAGTGCTCGGCGTTGTTTAGTTTATGGAGATCTATTTACAAATTCCAAGGAATTTCAATCGGCCACTGAGGATTTAAATTGGGCGTGAGCTAGTGGAAGATACGTTGCGAGATAGAAAAATAATCGCCCAATGGACCATCTCGAACGACTTTCAGAGCTGCAGCTACAAAGAGAACATTGAAATATGGCTGGCACTTCAAGAATGGATATTGGTGCAACTGTGAAAAAGCTTCCGAAGGATAAAAGTGCAAAATACTAGAATGCAAGTGCTGATACAACAGCCTAGACTAGCAAAGGCAAGGAATTTACTAAACCGCGAAGGAAATTGCGTAAACCTAATGTTGGAATCGAATATGAAGTGGAAACTGAAATCGGTGCAACACGCCAAACGCAATTAGTGAGAAGGGAGTAGTCAACCATACGTGTATAACTTTACCAACTACATGCATAAGAGCGAAGCATTTGCTGGAGCTCCTTACTATAACTAGCCTTCCATTTTATTACAAAACCATTGGCATTTTGGTAATGCGTGGTTGCTCAGTCGTCAGATACCGGAAGCGTGTATCTGCGTATATGTGAGCCGTGCCCCCGAATGCTGTAAACTAGGTATTTCCGTGTATGTATGCATTGATGGCGAATTTCTATCTGATGTTTTTTATATTTCCACTTGTTAATATTTTACGAGAAATGGTGCTACACCTTTGCTCGCGTTTTTTTTAAATATTTTATTTGACACGAAATCTATCCGTAAGAATTTGATTACAAATCTTGCGCCAAATGCAAATTTCATTTATAGCTACATGTACTCATACATTATACGATTTATTCGTGATAGATTTTCCCATCTCATTCATTTTTGTAAGGGAGCACTTTTTTTTGTATATGGATTTTATTTTGTTCATGAATGACGAGTAAATCTATGAGATAGGAAGAAGAAGGAAAGTTTATGTTTTTTTGCGATATTTGTATTGTTTTACTATTATAGATTTTAGTTATCTTCGTAATAACAAAAGTTTCATTGGAAATAGTGGAAAGAATACATTGCGAACTTTTCACTTCCTTATATTTCGAAGCCGATGATTATTTAAACATTAGAGATATCTTCTTCAAAACACATCGGGTTTTTGCTTTAGGTCATAATCTGTCACACTTGATATTTTAAGTAAGAAAAACGTTTTGCTTACAGTACAGAATCGCAATTTTATCTCACATTCACATAATTTAATGTCAGGTCAGGTCGAATATCGAAAAACTTGTAAATCCTCTTGTGTTAATATTAGTTGCAATTGAAAGGACATGAATATAATGAATTACGAAATCATACCTTTGGTCTTTTCATTTCGTTCAACCTTACCGGGTATAAAACCCGCATCGATGACAGGCTCCACCCATAATATGGGCTAGCCATCGGGCGCGCTTCTCCGTATTTTGTTGTTAACAGGGGCTCTTGCCGGGTAGAGTGGCCTCGCGTGCCCTTTTATGGTATACAGCTATGTGATTCCATCCCATAATTCTATAACATAAATTGGGCACGTCTATGTTTCTCATTTGATGGGAAAATTCATGTAAATTATGTTTGTATGAGTTTTTCACTCAAATGGGAAATATATGGCCACGTCTGCGTTAGGATCTTGATCCGGTTGGGAGGGTGCGAGGGGGCACCACCTCTATCTGGATGCTCCACTCTTATTTGTGGGCCATAAGAATCGTCGGTAACGCCGAAGTCCTCCTAAGTCCGTCTGTCTTCCCCAGGTCCAGTTTGTCCTTTGCCTCAGCAATTTCCGACCCTTAGTTGGTTACCTCCTTTTCGACTTCGGTCGACATTTCTTTGACCCCGGAATTCGTGGATGCGAAATCCTTTTGAAGTGGGTCCTTGTGCTGGGGGAAAGAACCCTCCCCACGACACCGCAACGCTAGCCTGCCAGCGCATTCACGCGTCTCCAGACAAGACCAATCTCAGCGGATCCCAACATCCTCTTCCGCTGAGGCAGCAGACAATCGCTGCAATCCTGAACGGACAGTTTTTCTACCTATTTTCACTACAAAACACTTAAAAATGTTTCCGACCAAACAGAATATATTGAGTTTAATGAAAAACAAAAAATATAAAGAATTAAGTCCTCCTCAAAAACGGGCATATGCTATAATATATCTAAAGAGAAAAATCCGAAGGACTCTCTAATAAAAACAAAACACAAGAACCATGCAATTTACATAACGTAACTGAGAAATTTTTATGAAGCAAGTATTATATAATTGAGTAATAAAATTTGGTACTGGTGCACTGTCGTCCTTCTCCTTGAATCCCGCTGACATCGATCATTATTTTGTATCAAGAAAACACACGAAAGGAACAAAAATAAATAATAAATAAACAAATAATTCAAGAACATAATTCATAGATAAACATTGTTCAAGTTAAAATAGTCTGCTTGTGTAAAATATTGACTTTTTATTTTCCACCCAGAGTGAAGAATAGTATGAATCAAATGTTTCGTGTTTCATTAACACGTAGTTCGGCGAACTTCAAGTCCGGATATTTTTTTCTTTCAAGATATTCGCAAGATACGCATGAAGAAAGTGATAGATATTCGCGATCTAATTAAAACCAAAACAACTAATTCTCTCTTTGTGTTATCATTCTACTGAATGCGAGAAATTCTTTATTTTTAGAATTATTTTCAATGCTCATTTATATGAGGGCTATTTTCTCTAGACCGATGTAAAGCTAGATCTATGTTAGTTTGTGTTTTGTAGGGGAAAAGTAGGAATTTTTGTTTTTCTTTATAGACTTGAGCTGGAATTTAGGTTTCTATTATCAATCGATTGCATTTAGCTTTGACATACTGATAACCCTTGGCGATTGATTTATTCCATAATATTTTATTGTCAGCACAACATTTTAACGGAATATTTGGCTGATCTCCAATTATTCAAAAAAATAGAGTTTCGCTTTCATTTTCACAAAAAGGATATCAATTTTATTTTGCTAACATAGAATCTTTATTCCTTTACATTATATCCCTTCACCATAATTTTAAGCATAGTGTGAATTTTCAAAATTCCGCAAAAAATTTTCTACTTTCTCACCTAATATTGCAAATTAAGATACAAAGGTGGGTGGGCAGAGTATGCTACCGTTCTTTACGTTATTTAAATTTTTTGAGGAACGCGATCATTTGTATTTCCCAGGGTGAGACAACAGCGTATTTAATAAGTTATAAGTAAGCGAAGTGGGTGCTTGTCCTATTGAAAAATAGATTCGATCAAGTGGATTTGGAATAATTATTGAAATTCTTTAAATCATAATCGTTTCTAAATTTGTCAGAGCATTCGAACGTTTGGTATGAGTGGCGTCTGGGCAAGAAAAACGAGGAAGTAATGTCGTCGCGTTTTCTTGCACTTATATGATATTCTATTTTCATAACCCAAAAAGATTGATTGGACTTGGATACTGCATCGCGACGTTGTGCTTGATATTCCGGTGTTCTTCTTTTAGTCAGGTGAAATAGTTACTTTGGGGAGGGCAAGCAATTCGTCGTGAAGGAAAGTGAAAATTTCGTAGCATATTTTGTGGGGGAGTTTAGTGAAAATAGTGCGCTGTTTTTAATTTTAATAGAGAAATTTTTTAATCGAGTCGAAAGCGTAAGTGATTTTTCTATGAAGCCAGCTAATTTATGGATATTTCCGCATCAACTTTTTAATTGTTACTAATTCCTCCATTAAAACCATACATCCTTCATCAAATTTGCTCAAAGAATTATCGTTAATCGTAAAAAACCAACACAGTATAGCCTTGACTCGTTTTTCACGCCCTCATATATATTTCGTTAATTGCAGATTTTTGTGAAGGATTATTTAAAAATACATTATGGAATCCGATGCAAGCATCTCACGTTCCTCTAAAATAAAGTTAACAAATTCCTGAGTGTTTTTTAAATTTATTATTTTATTAATTATATTTTTTGCTTGTTGAACAAAGAAAAGATATTAATTGGAACGTGTTTCAATTAAACGCCATTTAGTGTCAAACTGTAAACAATTAATAATTGCACATGTGCTGGTCGTTAATTGCCATTCAAAGGATTGGCAGTGAAGTGTATGCATAATTTGTTTTAATTAACCATACAGTATACTACTTAGAACAATATATGATAGTGTTTTCCTGAGAAGGATGAACGTATGTTCAAAAGGGCTTTTGAGGTATTTTCTTATATTCTCACAATATTTCTAGAACTAAATCAGAATTGATATATTTTCACAGCAAAACCATCACTGTAGCCTTGCAAATAATTTCAGATTTTTTCTCTGGATATTTAATGGTTAAAACTGTGAGAAAAATTTTATTTTTATTAGACGTTTATGGCGAGATAAATAGTATAATATATATATATATATATATATATATATATATATATATATATATATATATATATATATATATATATATATATATATATATATATACGTATATTCTATTTGAAAATGAACACCATCACTCGATGTTAACGTATAAAACTGACGATATTAGTTAGTAAAAAATTTTCAGCGCTACTGTACATGAGCCGCTTTAAAAGCTAACGTAATATCAACCTCATTCTAAATTTGCAGTTTTATTGTTGCAACAAAACAAAAATAGTCCAAATAATTCCGCGGAAATTTAATTAACTTCAGTTTAACTTGCTGTGTACGGGATGGAATTTACAATATCAAATAACTATTCCATTGATTTTCGCTTAATATATTGCTCATACTTCATGCAAAGTAAACATTTACTTAATTGAAATTGTCTTCTACTTAAAATGCTGCAATGGAATGATCAATTATGCTTGGCTGATATGAAGTTGATGGAACTTTATAGTTATTTTCCAAACAATACCCGGAAATTTTGGGATAAGTAAAGATTCAATCAAAGTAACTAAAGTATTTTCGACTGGCTTGGGGTAATATGAAATTGGGCACAAAAGTGTGTTACAAATTGTAAAGTATACAATAGGTACAGTGGCTCACAGCTTATTTGATGCAGTAACATTTTCAAAGCTAAAAGCACTATAACTTCTGTATTAGAAAAGGTATTGAAAAAATTTAAACTGCAATAAATTAAATAAAAGCCCTTTTTTAAAAAAAACAATTTAATTTATTTCAACAATTGATTCTTAAATAACTAAATAACAAAAACAAAATTAAAGGCAAAATTTTATGTCAGTCCACGTTTTCCTTAAATTTATCCATGTAGAGGATTTCCAGTTCAACACTAATATTTCGTATGGTTTCCTTTTTGGCTCAAGACAGCTTTGAGTCTATTTGGAACAGATTCAACCAGCTTTCGTGTCATTTCTGGCGTTATTTTACTCCATTCTTCTAAAAGAGCTTTCTTTAAATCAATTTTGTTGTAAATTGCGTGGTTACGAATTTTTTTCTCCAGAAAAGCCCATAAATTCTCAATTACATTTAAGTCGGGTGACTGTGCCGGGGGAGCCATCAAATGAGGACAATTCCAAATAAGCCAAGATTGCACGATTTCTGACTTATGTTTAGGGTCATTATCTTGGTAGAATCTGAATTCACGCCAGATTCCGAGTTCGTCAGCACTTTGCAGGAGATTTTCCTTTAGGATATTACTGTACATGATCTTGTCCATGTTTCCTTCAATAAAGGCTAGCTTCCCAACTCCGGCTGCTGACATACAGGCCCAAACCATTACGCTGCCACCGCCGTGCTTAACAGTTTCATGTAAATTTGCTTTTTTGAGCTCTGTATTTGGCTTTCTCCAAACGTACGCCATTCCATCTGAGCCAAATATGTTGAATTTGGACTCGTCAGCGAAAATCACGGTTTTCCAAAAGTCCAAATCCTTTGAAATATGCTCCGTAGCAAAGTTCAGGCGGCTTTGTCGATTTTTGATACTGATGAACGGCTTCTTTCGTGCAACTCGGCCATTAAAATTATGCTTTCTTAGCACACGACGTATGGTTTCAGCACTGCATTCTTTACCAATTCCAGTAAACACTTCGTTCGCCAATTTAGGAGCTGATAACTTAGGGTTTTGCATTATTTTCCGGATGATCCACCGTTCATCAGACTCATTCAAAATTTTATTTGGTGCATTTCTACCCTTGTTTTCCAACCTTTTTTCATTGGTAAACCTTTCAATTATATGCTGAACTGTTGATGAACTTAAATTGACAACTTCGCTGATTTTGCGATGAGATTCACCATTTCTAAAATGATGAATGACTAATTCCCGCTGTTCAAGTGTTGTCCTACGGCCCATTTTAAATATTACACAATTTATCCACTTTTAAACTATCAAGGTCAAATAACTTTTTTAAAAATAAAATATGAAACGCACTAAGTACAATATATCCAAAAAAAAATCCAGTGAAAATCGTGCACTTTTAATGCTAGGATACAAAGAACTAACTGCATCAAATAAGCTGTGAGCTATCCTATGCAAATGATTTTGCTTCATTACTGCTAACGGGACATTTGAAACATTTTTTCTTACTTTCTTTTGTGCTTCGAATTTCAGTTATACTAACTGTAAAATCTGCATCAAAATATTTGTAAATTTTTATTTATCTGCATAAGGACAACAGTTTGTTTAATATTTATTGAAGTGCATCAAATAAGCTGTGAGCCACTGTATATTCAGGTATATTCAGTTTACGATTCATAATCAAAGTCAAGCAGCCTAAGTAGTAGCTATTACCATGCGGTATACGACGTCTTGTTAATACGTTTATAAATGTGTATATCTTTCACCTTCTATTGCAGACTCCCCTTGGACTAGCTACCTACCTACTAACAAAGAGAAAGTGCTGAAGTAATGATTTTTTTTGCTTAACCGAAATATTTATATATACGAGGTCTGTTCAAAAAGTACCCGGAATTTTCGTTTTTTCAAAAAAATATTTATTTATTCGTCTACATCAATGTGGTCCCCTTCAAAGTAGTCCCCCCCCAGATATAATACACCTATGCCAGCGTTTTTTCCAATCTTCGAAGCACTTTTGATATTCACTTTTTGGTATGTCCTTGAGCACTTTAAGCGATTCTGCCTTTATTTCTTCAATCGATGAAAAACGCCGACCTTTCATGGGTCTCTTCAACTTTGGGAACAGGAAAAAGTCACACGGAGCCATATCTGGTGAATATGGAGGTTGGGGCATGACAACGGTATTGTTTTTGGCCAAAAAATTACGAACAAGCTATGACGAGTGAGCAGGTGCGTTATCGTGGTGCAAAAGCCATGAATTCTTTTTCCATAAATCGGGGCGTTTTTTAGGGTTTTGTACTAAAATACAAAACCCTATTGCAATCACGACCTGTGTCCGTCTGTCCGTCCGTCCGTCCGTCCGTCCGTCTGTATGTTACAGCACTTTTTCTCCGAAACTATAGAGGCTACAGCCATGAAACTTTGTGGAAAGGTCAGAAGTGGTGACCTCTTGAAAGTTCAAGGGTAAAAATTTTTTTCAAAGGGGTTTAAGGGGGGTCTCCCCATATAGGGAGTTGACCCCTCAAAAAAAATTTCACCATTGGTAGTCGAGTAGGGTGTCATTGGAAAGGTCTCAATGAGATCTTTTCAAAACAGGTCTTAAAATTGCCTTATGAGTACCGAGGGGGGCAGGGGAAGGGGAAATGTACGAACTTTTCGCGTACCCCCCCTCGCGATTGGACACCTTCCATCCGAAAAATCTGAAAAAAATCATGAATGTAGTACAACAACAACAAATACATGAGAAGTCGAAATTCACTCAACTTTGTTAGTAATAATATGATTTATCGATTTTATGTTTTCTTGAATAAAATCTAAATGGTACCCTTAAATTCAATAAAATTTAGCAAAAAGATGACTATTTATAAGATTTATCTTTTCTAAAAGTTTCATAAAGATCGAATAGTATTTAACGAAGTTATAGCGATTTGAATTTTCCCGTATTACTATGGAACAATGTGCCCTGTATTACTATGGAAACATATGGCTATGGAGCCATATGCGCTTTTTACCGACTTAGACACTACAGCTTTGCTAGGATTTGCATGAAAATTTCAGGAATGATAGATATCATGAGGATGACTACATACAATTGAAACAAGTCGAAGAGGCAGGAGAGAGCCATTCTAGGATTCGAAAAAATAGGCCATGAATCGATGATTACAGTACAGAGGAGTGGTCCCTGAAAAAAATTTCATGAAAGGTAGCCGATATGAGTATCAAATGAAAGTTCTCTATGAGAGCTTTTCAAAACAGTTCTTAAACTGACAGTTTTTGCTTCAGTGGGGGCACAGAGAGGGGGGAAATACATGAAAAATGTGTTTTTCCCTCGCGAATGGACACCCGTGATCTAAAAAAATCTGAAAAAATTATCGAGCGAAATATTTATGGGTATAATTTTAACAAATACCTCAGAATTAAAAAATTCTTTCAACTTAGTTAATAATAGTATGATCCTCGAACATGACGTGTTTCTTAATTTTATTCGTTGCTGGTTACGGCATTTTGTAAGTTGAGTACAAAACCCTTCTGACATGAGCACAGGTCTGTCTACCCAACTTGTTTCGGATTGCTTCACGCAAACGTCGCATAACTTCAAGGTAATACTCTTTATTAACCGTACGACCTTGTGGTAAGAACTCTTGATGCACATTATAATCGAAGAAAACAGTAAGCAAAACCTTGACATTTGATCGAACTTGACGTGCTTTTTTCGCTCTTGGTGACGTTGAATGCTTCCAGGTGGACGATTGTGCTTTGGTTTCGACATCATAACCGTACACCCATGTTTCATCACCAGTTATGACTCTTTCAAGCAAACTTTGATCGTCGTTGACGTCATTTAACAGCTCCTGAGCGATGTTCATGCGATTGTTTTTTTGGTCAAAATTCAGCAGTTTTGTAATGAATTTTGCTGCCACTGGTTTCATGCCCAAAACTTTTGAAAAAATGTTATGACATGAGCCAATTGATATGCCAACTTCATCAGCAACTTCTCTAATTGTTATTCGGCGATCATTTATAACCATTTTTCCACTTTTTCCACATTTTCATCGGTTATTGACGTGCTGGGTCGCTCCGGTTCGGCATCTTCAACGTCTTCGCGGCCATCTTAGAAACGCTTATACCAATCGTAAATACTTGTTTTTTTTCATAGCGAACTCACCATAGGCTTTTTGTACCAGTTCACACACTTTGTTACACTTTATTTGATTTTTTACGCAAAATTTAATACAAATTCTTTGACCCTTCAATTCTTCCATTGTCCAAACAAGCAAAAGTCGCCAAGCTCATAAAAACACGTCGAACCTTAGCGACTACCACAGACAAAGTAAAAAGTGAATATGACTGAAAATTTTATCATACTTTAGGGGCATGTATACCAACATAATAAAAAAAATTTTACCAATCGGACTCTCCAGACCCACGAAATTTAAAAATAGCGGGTACCTTTTGAGCAGACCTCGTATACATACATATATATATATATATATATATATATATATATATATATATATATATATATATATATATATATTTATATATACAGTCAAACTTCCATAACTCGAATCATCACTATCCAAAAAGATACTTCGAATTATAGAGACTTCGTATTAGAGAATATTTTATCAACACCGACCGATTTATTGAAAAACGATGCAATCAATTAATTAATTCACATTTTTATGTATCAATTACTATATACTTGTTATATTGTGCTAAAACAATCAGTAATTCGTGTCTGAATATTCGTGTTTTTTTTTTATTATTTTCAATAAAAAAAGATTCTAATTTGTTTAAAGCCTTATAGTGATCATCGGTTGTATTCTCGTTCGTTCGTAAATATAAATTCAACCTTCTCAAGGAATCCGCTACTTCCATTTTACAAGGCTGTTGGATGAATTCTTCCTCCGAACCCTCGTCATCGCTTTCCACTGCGACTGAAGTCTCCATCACTGATTCTGAGTTACAATTCTCAACAATATCGTCATCATTAAGAATACCTGCTGTACATACCTCATTGTCCATCTGAATATAATCTTCAAGAGTAGCACTGGAAAATGCATTATTCAATGATATCCATTCATCGTAATCAGCTTGTACTAGGGTTATATTGTGATCAATATTGTTGAAAAATACCAAAGGTATTTCATCTTCTTCGTCCCATGCCGAATGCTGACCAAATCCGCCTTTTTTAAAGCAATTGGCTATTGTTTCAACTTTGACGTCGATATCCCATGCTTTTGTTATATGATTAATACAATCCAGAAATGTTACATTTTGTGTTTTTTTCGCTTCTAAACGCTGTAGTGCTTCCTTCAAAATCCTGCTTCGATAGTGACACTTCAAATTTTGAATTACTCCTTGGTCAAGCGGATGTAATTTCGAGGTGATATTTGCTGGAAAAAATGCCAATTCAATAGATTTCAATTTGCTCTGTAAGTCTTTTGGATGAGCAGGACAGTTATCAATGAATAATAAGATTTTTCGTCCTGCATGTGAAAATTGCCTATCTAATTTTTCCATCCATTCTTCGAAAATTTGTCCGGTCATCCATGCCTTTGAGTTCGACTTATAATCAACGGGTAATGATTAAACACCGCGGAGGCAACGAGGTTTGCTGCTTTTGCCAATTAAAAGTATTTTCTGTTTTTCAGAACCATCCATATTTGCCGCCAAAATTAATGTAACCCGCTGCTTGCTATGCTTACCCCCATGACATTTTTCGTCCTTGAAAGTCAGTGTTTTATCCGGTACGCATTTGAAAAACAATCCTGTTTCGTCAGCGTTGAAAACGTCACGTTCATGGTATTTTTCTAATAGATGTGGTAAAACGTCAGTTTTCCATTTATCGCAATCCTCGTCACGAACATCACTGCTTTCACCGCATGCCTTCTTGTGGCCTACACCGTGCCTGAAATTTAACATACATACATATCTAGGATACACATTGGTTAATAGTTTATTAGATAAACGTTTTTCAATACCTTCGCTTCCATTTATCAAGCCAACCAGTGCTCGCCTTAAAATCATTTTCACCAAATCGCTTCGCAAACTCCAATGCCTTGTCCTTTAATATTCCTCCGGATATGGGCATGTTTTGGCTTCTGGCCGCTGTAAACCAGTCGAATACTGCTTTGTTAACATTTTCATATACTGCTTTCTTTATTCTTTTGCTGCGCCCAGAAAAACTCCCAGATTCAACTGACACAATAATCGATTCCTTATTTTTCAAAATTGTAGAAACGGTACTTGCCGGAATGCCGTATTTAACTGTTACATCCTTTTTCTTTAATCCATTTTCTACTTCTTTTATTAGTTTAAACTTTTCTTCAATCGATAAACACTTAAGAACACGTTTCGGCGCCATGATAGATTAATACAACTTTTTCCTACTCGCAATACGTACATACATATACAGTCTTCCACAAAAGTCAAGGTACAGAGAATCGGTAACTGAAAATTGTATTACTGAATCAATATTTTTATTTGAAAATCAAAAGTTATGAAATGGTAATAATACGAGTTCTGTTGAATTTAAGTTTTCATAAATTTAAAGGGATTCGGCAATAATGATCATTGAAGACAATAATTTTTTGTTGGCAATGTCTCTTTTCTACTCCACAAAAGTCTTGGTACAGTTGCAGAAAATGCCCTGTTATTTGTAAAAAGGGGAATCCCCCAAGTTCATATTATCAGAGTGAGTTAACAACCGTAGGCCGCTGCCTTTGATATCGCGTCCGTATTCGTGGTGTATTTTTTATTTAATAAAATTTTTAAAAAATGAGTCGAAAGGAGTTGATTATTAAGGAGCGTGAAATAATTATTAATCTGCATTCAAATCAGAGCAAATCATATTCTGAAATAGCTGAACTAGTGTTGCGAAGTCGGTCAACCATTCAAAAAGTGATAAATCGATTTAAGAAGGAAAATAGAGTGGAAAATGTGCCCCGAACAGGTCGTCCATCTAAACTAAGTGCAAAGGACAAGAGAAAAATTTCGCGAATGGTAAAACAAGATCCATTTCTAAGCTGTAGAAAAATCTGCGATGTTCTTGGAATTAATGATAAGAAGGAGGTTAGCGCAGAAACTGTGCGTAGAGCTGTCGTAGAAGCTGGATTTTCATCTCGTACGCCTAGAAGAAAACCTCTTGTAAGTTCCATAAACAAACAAAAAAGAATAACATTTGCAAAAGCATATATTGACAAACCAATAACGTTTTGGGATAATGTTTTACTTTCGGATGAGTCTAAATTTTGTATATTTGGTGTAAATGGGCATAAGAGGGTCTGGCGAAAAGTAGGAGAAGCATTTAATCCCAAGAACACTATTAAAACAGTAAAACATGGAGGCGGTGGTGTTATGGTTTGGGGTTGCATGGCTGCTGCTGGAGTTGGAAATCTGACATTCATCGAAAATACTATGGATCAGAACTCTTATTTAGAGATTCTACGAAACAACATGAAACAAAGTGCAGCCAAATTAGGCATGCGAGAAGATTTCTTGTTTCAACAGGACAATGACCCTAAGCACACTGCGCATAAAGTTCGAATGTGGCTATTGTACAATACTCGCATGCTTGCTACACCGCCTCAAAGCCCTGATTTGAACCCTATAGAGCATCTTTGGAATGAGCTTGAGACAAAAATCCGAAAAAGAGTGATATCAAGCAAGGCGCAGCTTAAGGATGTTATATTGGAGGAGTGGGCCAGAATCAGCAGCGAATTTACTAAAAAATTGGTATATTCTATGCCTAAAAGACTGAAGTCAGTAATTCAGATGAAAGGATATCCGACAAAATATTAAGAAAAGTATAATTCAAATAACTATGCAAGACTATAATTACAATTTGTATCATTTTTCTTTAGGTGTACCATGACTTTTGTGGACTTCATTCATTGACTTTCCAACACATCATATCTAATAATACATAATACGACAGAATTTTCGTTTTGTTTTACATGAATTTAAAGTGTAATGATTATAGTAGAAGTAATACCAAAAAAATTTTATCGCTATAGGTTTTTTAAATAAAAATATCAAACAATTTTCATGATATTTACCACTGTACCTTGACTTTTGTGGAAGACTGTATGTATGTTGTTCGTATTCGCTCATTTCATTCAATCGCGACTGGAATTCGCACCGAGCAGCGACTTTCCTTTACAACTATGGGTCTCCCCAACTATGAAAACTGAAAACAAAAGGCAACAAACTGATGCGTGCAAATGAGGAAATGTTTCACAAATAGGGAATTCCCCGAATTATTTGACTTAGTGATTGCAACTGCCAGTTTTTTGTTCGAGTTATGGAACAATTCCCCGAATTATTCGACTTAGTGATTGCAACTGCCAGTTTTTTTGTTCGAGTTATGGAGAAATTCAAAGTATGGACGTTCGAGTTAAAGAAGGCAAATTGTATTCAATTTTCTCGCTAAACGCTATTGACACTCAATTTAGTTCGAGTTATAGAAAATTCGAATTATAGACGTTCGAGTAACGGAAGTTCGACTGTATATAAGATAATTTCTAATATTTTCGTGATTAGGACGACACAGTAAGTCAACACAATTGAGTTTCTCTGTAAGAAAAGTCTTATTGGTTTTTTATATTACATGAAAAAAAAGTGTGTATTTACTTAGTGCTTTACAAAACCTTACATACCTGTAAGAATGTTAATGTTATTATTAACAATGTCAGTTCCTAAATCACAATCAGAAAACCTTAACGATGGAATTAATATTATAAATTATTGTTATCTCATAGCAATCACGAGATGCTTATAGGTTATCTTTCCCATAGCTCACAAACTCCATTTGTCATGTCACTGCGCGTTCGGTAACGTTTGATGCGCGGGAAAATTCAAACTAAAGAAAATACCATTTTTCTTTACATATATAAATATTAATTTTATAGAAGGAAGTCGAATGTTCACTAAAAACAATTCAATATGAATAAATAGCGGGAATATATTCAAAAACTCAAACTAATTAAAATATGATTCTTTGAATCATGTTGTTTTTTAAAACAGTCATATCAAATTGATTGATTAGACTTCAGGTCATTTCCATAGAAATATAAATTCAGTTATTCCAGCCACTAGTTCTACTAATTATGTTGTCTCACCTATATGGCTCAATTCCGCATAGATGTTAAATGAATATCATATTTAAAATGACAACGGCATCGACCTAGCAATCGAAAACGAACCATACCTCGGAGATCAAACTTTCGGACATTCGCATGTCTACTAAATTGGCAGCTGGTTGTTGGCCAGCAAGTTTGCCGATTAAGTGGTCGAAGGTTGGACGATAGTAGACATACCTTTTGTGCCACCTTTTCAGGGACACCTCTTCCAGATCTCCATTTCTCACCTCCTATCGAATGTGTTGCTGTTGAATTAAAAGTTTCTTCTAATCATACCTTACTTTTCTTCTGCTCTTATATACCTTGTAAATCGCATGTCTCTGTATATGAAACTTTCTTCTCTGAAGTTTCCGGTGTTTATCTTAAATGTTTTCCTAGCAGTTTTCTTGTGGTATACGGCGACTTTAACTTACCGAAATTTCTTGGCTAGACGGTCAAATTAGGGCCGTTCCTTTTCAATTGGTTTTATTGATTTTTTCCTTTAGCACTATAGACCCTTTCGGGCATTCGCTTAGAGATAGTTGCAGTATCTCATTATCTTGATCGAATGTATTGGCACTCGAGAAGGTGATATGATGAGTACTACGCTTTGGCCGTATGTCCGTCCACCCAGCTGCGACACGTTCTGATGTTAAACCAGTATATAGCATAACTGAACGGCCTTATAGTCCGTCCGAAGAATCACTCGAAACAAATCTCGTTGTCACCAACGGGACTCGCATTAGGGACTTTCGGCTTACGCAACGAGTACTCTAACCACCACACTACGCAGATTCCGATGCAATTAAAGAAACCTGTGAAAACTATATTTCACATAGATTTCTTTGATTACATCCTTTACGAGTATTTCCACGGGTGGTCTGTCTCAATTTAATGAGGTTCGTAATTCAAATGGTGTGCGTCTCGATTGGTTTCTAATCAACATTGATTGATGTCCCATATGCCTTTCCCCTGTCCTTTTTCCTTATATTAAAGCTGATTTACATCATCCCCCTATTCGTTTTGAAATCTCTGTATCCATTACTGTTCATCGTAGTTACCGTAAGCAACGGCCCTACAATTTTCACAAGGCTAAAAATAAATAATAATAATAAATTAATATCTCGCTTGCCGTTTATCTTCAGTGTCTTCTTATTTTCGAAAATACTGAGTCATCAATAAATTCAAATATTTCAAAGTCCTTCTGGAAGTATATTCACTCCCTGAAATTGACTACCAGAATCCTCCGCCTCAGTTCATTTAAACAGCATTGTTGCATTTTAAACTAGAGAATTGTGAGCTTTACGGCACTAATTTCTCGTCAATTTTAAACCCGGCCCTTGATATTTCGAAAGTCTTATTTTCTCACCTTTCCTCCTCTTTCCCCTGTATATGTATTTCCGAAGAAATAATGATCCAAATAACAGAAATTGACAGTTTCGTTAGTCCTGGTTCTGATGGCATTCCTAATTATTTTGTTAAATCTCTTTAATTCTCGATTTGTGTTTCTTTATCTTTTAATTTTTAATAGAAGCTTACGAACTGGCGTCTTCCCATCCTGTTAGAAAAGGACTTACCTCTGTCATATGTTCACAACCATCGACCTATTTCTTTGTTGTTCTGTTTCCCGAAACTGTTGGAGAAAATTGTTTATACAATCCTTTATCCCTATATATAATTCGTAGTTACAAAAACATATTGAGTTCGCATAAGTGGGAAAATTAAAAATAACTCTCTCACCTCTAAGCATGTCGCCATCACCGGTGTGTATCTAAGAGTGATGGCCTGATGAGAATTAGTACACACGTTGAAACCACCTTCTTCTAACATTTTTTTCTCTAATAATTTTTCAGAAAAAACTATTAAATAAATATGCAACTCATTAATGTAGCTAGCTACAAAGAATTCCATAAGTAATTTATCCCTCCGTTTTAAATGTGCTGGCTCCTGAGCAGCATGGATTTTTCAAAAGTCGATCTACTTTAACAAACCTGTGAAAGTTTTCTAACGTAGTCGTGAAGGCTTTGGAGTACCGCCTGCAAATGGGAACTATCTACCTGAATTTTTCGAAAGTTTTCGATTCGGTTAATTATAGCATTTCGCTTAAAAAAGCTTCAAGCGTTGGATCTATGTAATCTGATGTTGTCCTGGGTCTCTCTTTCTACCTCTCTCATCAAATCTGTTAAGTGTCTCTAAGAGGTTGCATCCCTACGCCTTTTCTTCCGTTTTGTGGTAGCTCTCAGGGCTCCATCCTAGGACCATTAGTATTTGTCTTATACATGAATGATTTTTCCACTGTTATTAAATCCCCTTATGTCCTTTACGCAGATGACATTAAAAATTTTCAGGGTTATTTCCTCTACTGGGAATTGTTCTTTTCTTCAAAAATATTTAACTTCGATTATACTTTAGTGTCGTGCTAATCAACTTTCCTTAAATGCTTCCAAATGCAATCATGTTCCTTTTTGCTCAGTTCCTAATCCTCTGAAATTCCAATTTTACATTGAAAATAATTGTGTGAGTAATGAAGCATAATTCAAGAGTTTAGGTATCACTTTTGATACTGAGTTAACATTTTGATGCCCATATCTCTGAAGTTGTTTCTGGAGCATCAAAAATTTCTGGTTTTGTATTGCGTCATTCATACATACGAGTATTCTGATCCCCATTCATTACTTAACAAATATCAATAGAAATATTAAATTGTTGTATTTTTTTATGGTTGAAAGATGAATGTCATTTACGCGCAGAGTGTGGTACACCTCCTCTGTCAACCCGAGAACCCAGCCTGGAACCGTTTGACACATTACTTCGGGCCAGGTCTCGTTTTGTTACGCCATCGCGCTAGGGGATCCCTCTTCTAGCTGGAGGGGAGAGGGGAAGACAAGCGTTCCTCCGGCTCCAATGCCCTCGGCTGCTGTGAGTCCCTTTTATCTTTTAGGACTGCCCAAAGATAGTGTGCCTCTTGGATCCATTTGTCAACGGATTCAAACATCACCGCGACTATGCTATTCGGGGTGAACTGTCCTGCCTCTCTGTAGAAGTCCCTACGCAGCCTAGAAAGGCGGACAATCGGGAGACCGTGAATTACCAATCTTGTGTAGGTAAGACTGAAAACACTCATGCCCGCTCAAAGGCTGGGTCAGATAGAAGTCAGTCTCACCATGCCTTCGATTTAGCCAAAGTCTCACATCCGGGATGAGGCGCGCAGTCCAGCTTCCCTTCGTGCAATTCACCCAAAACTGTTGCCAATCGTTCAGTGAGCGTTGTCTCTCCTCGGGGACAACTGTCTCCCTTGCGTCCTCGTTTTGACAAAGGTGAATAGCGCGGCGCTCTCTAGCAAGTAGGGCAACAGGTATCACGCCTACAATAACTCTCAAAGTCGAGTCAGAGACTGTCTGATACAAAGATGAAATCCTCAGTTTGCCTCTTCTCTGTACCTGTGCCAAGCGTTTTCAGTATATCTCCTTACTGAGAGCGTCGCCCCAAACCTCTGCTTCGTACATTAGCACTGACTCTACAGCACTTATCACGAGGCGTCTTTTTGATGGGTTGGGTCGACCCAGAGTTGATACTCCCGAAGCAGCCTTCTCAGCCGTTGCCCTAATTTGCTCAGGGAAACTCACCTCCGAGTCGATCAGTATGCCTAGGTACTTCATCGCTGGCTTTAATTTGATTCGTATGTCTCTAATACTGATCATTTTTACTCTAGTTATTCTCTTTTTTGTCAAGATAACCGCTTTGGTTTTCTCTAGTGCTAAACTGAACCCACGAGCAGTCATCCAGTCTCTCATTTGGCGCATTAGCCCACCTGGCCTAAGTTGCGCTTGTTGAAGCGACCAGAGCGCCAACATCATCCGCATGGCCGATCACGCGCGACTCATCTGGCATCTCCAGTCTCAGAACCCTGTCGTAAGACACGTTCCACAAGTTTGGACCAAGGATAGACCCCTGGGTAACACGCGATGTAACTTCCATGTCGTGTCGTAAATCAGGCTTCGGTCCTTCAGGTAGTCCCTCAAAAGCCGCATTGAATATTCCGGAACTTGAAAAGCGTTTTCCAGCGTATCCAGAATATCCACCCATCTAGCGGAGTTGAAGGCTTTCCTGACGTCGAGTGTCGCCAACAGAACCATCCGTCGCTTGATACGGCTATATGCCTCTGTCTTTTGGACCGCGCTCATCAGCTCTGCAATCGCATCAATAGTGGAGCGCCCTGCTTTAGAGCCGTACTGCCGAGAAGATAGATCGCCGGCAGTACGAATCGCGTCAATGAGTCTTCCCTTGATGAGTTTCTCTAGCACTTTCTCAGCAGTGTCTAGCATGCATAACTCGCAGTATACAGACGGCGATACATGATTTCCCTTCCCCTTGCTACTCAGCACGAGCCTCGCCACCTTCCATCGTACCAGGGAAGACTCCGTCCCGTAGGCAAGCGCTGAATGTGCTGAGCAGCAAGTCAGGACTATGGTGATAGACAAGTTGCAACGCCTCAGCTAAAACCATGGATAGCGTCAATAAGGACGGGATGGGTGAAGAAGAGTGCCCGCACTATCTGGACCATCTGTTCCGCACCATGTATGTAAGGTTTCCGTAGGGCACCAAGCTTCCGCATAACCAGCTTGTAGCTAAGGCCCCACGGATCCGTGTTCACATTGTCCACTAGATCTTGCCAGCAGCGTGTCTTGCTGTTGTCAATCAATTTGCTGCTATCCGGTTGCATACCTCATCACGGTTTCGTACCCGTTGAGCCTCACGCCGAAGCCTCTCACACTCTCTTCGCTTTTCAATGATTTCAGCCAACAACCAGTACACTGGGGGCTAGCTTTAACAAAGGTTTTTATCAATCCAAGTTTAATGTGTAGAGACGGTAGTATCACTTTTTGTGGATAGACTAAACAGTCAAATTTATCATCCTTTTGTCCAGGGTTGTAAGAAGTTCTTCAAGGTCATATGTTTTGAATGTGTGAATGATCTCTAGCGCGACTGCCTCATTCACATAACAAAACAGCATTACTTTGTGTACCCAGTCTGCAGCCCCAAAAGCAGAGCAACAAATGTTAAGTCATCAATAATTAACCATTGATGTGTATTATAATTGATTTTTTTTTCAAATATATTTTTCAATACATCGTAAGTTTCTTTTAAATGGGCGCCACTAGCTACTGGCAGTGATGGAAATTTATTGCCAGTATGGAGTAAAACAGATTTCAAATTTGTTTTGGGCCAGTCAATAAAATGTCGCCAATCATTTAGTATACTCTCAGACCTCAAGACCCATCTTGTTCATCACACCATGGATATCACAATAGACTAAGTTTCCATTCGTTGAATAAAAATCTATAAACGATTCTGACTTCCGATTGAAGAAGGTTCCATTGCTTCAATATCGAACTCAATAGCTTAGATTTTTCCTTGGGTAACTCTAAGTCTGTAATTAAATTATTAAGCTCTAACTAATTGATTGCGTGGCTTAGTGGTTGAGCACTAAGCCCGTAAGCCTAAGGTCTCTGGTTCAAGTCTCGTTGGCGTCAACAAGATTTAGTTCGAGTGGTTCTTCGGACGAACTATAAGCCTGTTCAGTTATGATACGTGCTCGTTTAAAATCAGACCGTATCGCAGCTGGGTGGACGGACACACGGCCAAAGCATGATAATGATCATATCATCTTGTGAAGTGCCGATACATTCGATCATGACAGTGAGATACTCTAACTATCTCTAAGCGAAGGCCTGAAAGGGGCTGTAGGGCTACAAAGAAGAAAGAATTGATTATATGTGAAGTTTTTATGTACTTGGAACTGCGAAATGCTTATCTCCGTGATAGTTCCCTTGATAATTTTCATCAGTCACTCGAAATCAGTTAAGTATAACAGAGCTTAGATACTGGAAGTTATCCGAATGCTGCAATGTTTTTGATTGAATTTGGATTTTCCTGAATATCCTGTTATATTCGTGAAACAAAAGTAATAATCTGTTACGTGGTCTTTGGGTTCCCTCCATATTACAGGTTGACCAAAGAGCATTCCATTGCCTTTTCTTCTTCTAATCCAATACCATAAGCCATAAATTGTCGGAAGAATTCTTACAGACGCGAGATATATTAATATTAACAACTTTATTTATATTTAAAAAAATTGATAAATTTAAAACACTTCCTTGTTCCTAAGAAAACTCTTACCTTTTTCTCAGCGCGATGCTGTATTTTCTAATGATTATAATCCTGTTATTTGTGTATATAACGTAGAAAACATGTTAAAATGTTTTTTTTGAAGCGAATTAAACTCAAATGAAAAAGTCATTAACTTTGGATCACGTCCGAATAAAGCAATTGTCATCAAGAGATTATTTAGTATTGCGCTGAGGTTACAATTTACACCCCAAGAATACTGCGTCGTCGACAAATAAATTAAATTTATGGAAGGAATCCATATATTTCTTTTTTATCGTTGAACTTCATTGAAATGTACGACGGCTATAAATTTAGTTCAATAATGTATAGCTACCTGCAAAATATTTTCACAAATACGATTTTTTCGAAAATCACACATTCTGCGAGTTTTGGACGTGATGTAGGGAAACAAATATTTGGGGTAATAGGAGTGAGTGTGTCTACGAATTGAACTGCATACAATTTGCGATATTTTTTCGTTGTTGACTAGTGTAATCAATTATATTCTGCACTGGAATTAATTTGTTGGGAAATCCAGCCAGTAATTATTAAAATACTTGAGTTTTTCCTTCGATCGAAGGCACCGCCATCTTAATAAAAAGTTTAGATAGTGACAATCGAAAGTTGGGTTTGATAATGTTCACCGCAGTTGGATTTTTTTATGTTTTATTTTGACTGTTTCCCTTGTTTTTTTGTTTACTTGACGGAATGTTCTAAGGCTGCGAAATGCAAACATTGGCTCTTTGCAGGCAGTGAGAAAGGAAAAGGGTTCTAGTGTTCCTGAGAAATGCTAGATGTTAGTTTCAATTTTTAACAGTCCGTGTTCTAAGCAGAGAAGCGCAGAATTGTTTGCCTAAGGGTTTCGCGTGGTTAGAGAACTAATCCCGCAAGCCGAAAGTCTCTGGTTCGAGTTTCGTTGGCGTCAACGAGATTTAGTTAGAGTGATTCTTTGGACGGGCTATAAGCCTGTTCAGTTATGATATGTGCTGGTTTAAAATCAGAACGTATCGCAGTTGAGTGGACAGACACACGGCCAAAGCGTGATAATGATCATATCACCTTGTGGAGTGCCGATACATTCAATCATGACAATAAGATAAGCTAACTATTTCTAAGCGAAGGCCCGAAAGGGGCTGTAGTTCTACAAAAAAAAAGGGTCCGGCCACATTGCGATTTTCAGGCGCAAATATGAACACACTTCGACTAGATTCCAAAGAAACTTCTGGCATACGCAGAACTAATATGCTCATTTGAAGGTATGTCTTTGCCAGGAATGCATGCGCTAACTCATTTGCCTTATGCAAGAAACTTCTATGCACGCCAGCGTCAAATGTCCCAATAATGTGCGCCTGCGCGAGTATCACAAAAACTTCATACTAAACTGGTTTTAGGAAAAATTGCGCGCTTCCAATTAACCATGTGTAACTTGTGACAGTAGTGCGATTATATAGTCGTATTCGATCCCTCCCTAAGTCTCATTGCTGAGCGACGGAAGATCAGGTTTTGCATTAAACAGCCACAAGTGGAACTTGTATTTAAAAATCTCGCAAATTCCACCTACAACACGGACGAGCAAAACAATATACAAAATTGAGCCCTTTACTTTTACGATTATCATCTGAAGGACAGTCGATGTCCGCGATATTCGCAAAACGCACCAAATGCGAAACAATTTCACGGTTATCCGGCTAGCTTGACGTCGAGATTTATTATGTGGCTAGTAATTAAACACTTTTGGGGAATTTAAAATTGATTTATGAGCGAAAAAAATATTACTCTGATTGGTTTCTTACAAACGCTTCACATTTTGACGGGCAGGCGAAATTTTTCTTGAAATGTGCACTTTGCAAAAAATTCTTCATTCGGGCGCGCACAAATGCAATCCCTTGCTCGTGTTCATACACACTACTTGACTGCCGTCACCACTAGTTTGCGTAGCGTTGCCAAGATGCAATTTATGTGGAATGGTAACGATTTTTGTTTTGTTCGAAATTAAGTTTGCTCGACATAAATTATTTACGCGAGCCATTTCCGCCTAAATTGTATGCACGGTTTCTACAAACGTCTTCGCCTTGTTAAAAATTTAGGGAACAAAATGCTAGTTATATTTATAGAGACAGAAAAAAGTTGTAATATGTCAGCTATTCCCAAATAATAAAAGAATATAATCACCACATGGGAAGTGTTGTTCTCCTGGATGGACTGTTAGTCCGGCATCATATTCATATGAAAACAGTGATCATGTTACTTTGGTGGATGCTTATACGAGGTGTGACAATTAAGTAATGAGACTGATTCTATGAGAAAAGGATATTTTAAACTTATTCTACAACTCTGTCATCCCCTTCAAAGTAGTCCCCTTGGGCAGCTATACAACGATTCCAGCGCATTTTCCATGCTTCGCAACATTTCTGGAACGTTTCGACTGGGATGTCCGCAAGTACCCTCGTCACGGCCGTCTAGATGTCCGTAAAAATGGGTTCCTTTGTCCACCGATTTTGTTCTAGGGGACAAAAAAAGTCTCAGGGTGACAAATTCGCCGAATAAGGCGGCTGTTGCAACACGGCGATCCCTTAAGAGAAGGAGCTGCTTTTGCTCCTCAGAAAGGTTCTTTGGAACCATCTTCGCGCATAACTTTTTCAACCCAAAATCGTCGGTTAAAATTTGTCTGACTCTTTCACTGTTCATACCCAGTTCCGAGGCCAACATTCGAAACGTTAAACACAGATCTTCACGGATTAGGGCGCGCACACGCTGCGCATTCGCGTCAGCCCGCACCTTGACTGATCTCCCGCTCCGCGCCTCGTCTTCCACGCTTTTACGCCCCCTCCTTAAACTCTTTATGCCATCGAAACACCTGGGCACGACTAAGAACACTATCACCATGCACTTTCACAATTTTAGCGTACGTTTCCGAAGCTGTTTCGCCCAATCTGGCGCAAAATTTCATCGCGACGCGTTGCTCTTGATTTCGTTTCTCTATTTTCTTGACGAGCACCACCAACACACGTCTACACAACACGACCCAGCAGGCGAACTAAACCAGCTAGAGTGATGGTAAATATATCAATGGCGAAAGGAAGGATGCCGGGGAAGGGAAAGGGAATTTCAAGGTCGCAGGTTTACCACAAGCGTGGCAATAAAATTAGTCTCATTATGTTACTTAATTGTCAGAATGTATTGAACCATTGAATTAATGAAAAAAAAAAACCATTAAACGGTCAAAGTTTCGGTCAGTAATTGTACAATCAATGTGCAGATATGAATCCGTGCCTAAAACGCAGTATTGAGCATGCAACATCTTTAATGTTAAATACAAATCGCGAAAAAAAGAGTTATGTTCCAACTGAAGAGTAATATTCCTGATATCCCAAAAAGTTCTTCCTGAATTTTTCTGTTAAACATAAAATTCATGCATTTGAGAGTTAGTTTTTTAAATCGCACCTAATTTGTACACGATTATTGAATATATTCCACTTACAAATCAAATCATAAATAATTGATTCCAAGTTGGCATCAATTTATCCAGAAACTTTGCACCCGTGAAAATAAAACAAAATTTCTTTTAATATATATTTTAAAGCACCGAAAATCTGAAATTCCCTACAAATCTTTCACCTTTTCCTCAAAGTGAAGGAATCATTCAATATATTAAAATAATTACACACCGTCACCAATCATGATTTTAATCTTTTGAAATCTCAATCATTTACCCATATAACAAAAATTCTCGATGATCAAATAAAGAAAATTCTTTTCATTATGCTAATAAGTTCCTTTCGCCTCTGCGGTCACTTATTCTTTACGAATGAAATTTCATCTGTTGTTGATCAGTTTTTCCCTTGTTTTATACAAAACTATATAGTAGTATATTAGCTAATAACGAAGTATTGCGAGCTATCTCCCCACCTCTACAATTGTTCATATCAAGGCGAGTTTACAACACAGCCAAGGATACACTCGCCAGCTACCTAATATCGAAGCTTGGTTACATGCCTAGAATTTTCAGATGCATAAAACTAGCAAAAGGTGATCTTCCTGACCAAGTTATAAGTTCATTCAAACTGACCGTTCAAGCTGAACTTTCGATCCTACTTCGCCCCGATTTTTGGCCAAGGCGGACACTTGTTAAAGCATTCGATACAAGGCAACCTAAGCGGCGATTTCGTCCCGTTACGGGCTCCAACAGTCTCAATAACCTTCAAGGATCATCTAACACTGAAAGAAATTCTTCCCTTCCAAATCAATCAACTATTTCTATTTATTATCAGAATGTTCTGGCTTAAGAGAGAACTTTTTACTCTTGTCTCAATTAACTAACGATTCTGTTTAACTGAAACATGGTTGATCAAAAATATTTCAAATGCGGAAATTTTACCAGGTTACTTAGTCTACCCATGCAACCGTGATCTTAACGTCATAAATAAATATGACGGTGGGCGAGTCTTGGTTGCAGTCTGCAAAACCCTTGATAGCTTACATTGCGCTGACTTAAAATTTGCTCGTGCTATTGAGTGTGTAATTGTTAAAATCCTTCTTCCTAATAACCCCTCTTTATTAATTTCCTCTGTGTATATTCCCTGCAATTCTCCCTTATCTGTGTACGAAGCCTTCTTCGATGAACTTACCGCTTATCTTCTTGCTCGTCATCCACATTCTAAAACTATAATTTTTGGGAACTTTACCTACCGTCAGTGGAATGGGGTCCCTTAACAACACCTAGTATTTCCTTAACAAATAATCCTTCTTAGTTGCTTTCTTCCTTTCTTTCCCATTGTTCTTTTTCACAGTTTAAGCAGACCCGTAACCCTAATGGTCGCATTCTGGACCTTGTCTTGTCAAATGTTCAAACTGATTGTCTATCAATAACTCCTGTTTTACATCCTTATATTCAACCTGAACTTCATCATCCACCTTTGTCTCTAGCACTAACCGCTGATATCTTAAAACCTCAGATAATTGCCTCAGTTTATCGTTACAACTTCTTTAGAGCAAATTATGAGGCAATTAAAACTAATCTGGACGCGGTCAACCGGTGCACTTTATTCTCTCGCCTTGACTATGATAGTGCTTTGGACAAATTTTACGGCTACCCTAACAATCTGATTGCTCATTATACTCCACTGCAAGCTCCTCGCAAAGCTAAAATGAAGCCTGAGCTTACTCGAAAAGTTCTCTGTGCCTTAAAAGCCAAAGACAAGGAGCATAGGCACTATAAATTAACTGGAAATGATGATGCCAAACAGAATTTTTGTAAACTGTGTTCTTTGGCTAAAAAAGAGCCCATAACGGCCACGAAAAATCACTTCAGCAATTTAGAGAGTTCCCTCCTGAGAAATAACGCTAAACACTTTTGGTCCTTCATCCGAGCTTTTAAATTTTCCTCTACCATCCCGTATGCAGTTAAATGGAATAACATTGAAGCCTCCTCCCCACAGGATATTTCAAACCTATTTGTCAAATTTATTTTCCTCTACTTCTTCTTATGATACTACACTCCTCCATAAATTCAATTCAAACTTGTCCAGCATCAATTACATCCTACTCCACTAATCCTTCTGAAGTTGAATCCCTTATTAACTTGCTCGATCCGAATGTTAGTCCTGGTCCCGATGGATTGTCAAATATATTTGTAAAATCACTTTTTTCCTCTTTGTGTTTTTCTCTGACCCTTATAATCAATCTCAGCCTTAGTACTGGCACCTTTCCTACGTACTGGAAAGATTCAAATGTTTTTCCTTTTTTTAAAAACGGTGACCCATTAACTGTTTCAAATTATCGTCCCATATTACTCCTCTCCTGTTTCTCTAAGCTGCTGGAACGACTTGTACACAACAGGCTTCTTGAGTCATTGAGTTCAATTGTTAAGCCACAGCAACATGGATTCTTAAAGGGTCGCTCAACTTCCTCGAACTTGAGTGGGTTCGAAGATTATATTGCAAGAGCTCTAGATAAACAACTTCAAGTTGATGCAATATTCACGGACTTCTCCAAAGCTTTGGACTCCGTGAACCATGTTCTTCTCTGACAAAAGTTAGCTTTGCTTGGCATATCCGGTTCCCTACATTCCATTCAATCCTACATCTGGCGTCCCACAAGGGTGAATTCTTGAAACTCTTCTTTTCTTACTGTTTATCAATGATCTTCCCTCTGTCATTTGCTCTTCTTGTCTTCTGTATGCTGATGATTTCAAGGTATTCCGGATAATTAGACCCCTTGAAGATTGTCAGCAACACCAAAATGATATCTTTAACCTCTATAACTGGTGTAATGCAAACTCTCTTCGTATCAATGTTTCCAAATGTTTTAAAATGACTTTTACTCTGAAAATTGTTCCTTTAACTATCAATTACACCCAATGTGCTATTTTCCTCTCCTCTGCAGACTCATGCAAAGATCTTGGTGTAATATTCGATCGCAAGTTTAAATTCGATGCCCAGATTTTTAGTATAATTACCAAGGCATCAAAAGTTTCTGGTTTTATTATGCAGCATTTACACAAGTTTGCAAATATTGCAGCCGCTGTTCGCTTGTTCACATATCTTGTCCGCCTGCTTCTTGAGTACTGCTCGGTAGTGTGGTCACCTAGGCACTTATATATTGTGAGCTTGCTAGAAGCTGTTCAGCGTAAGTTTACCCGTAATTTGTTCTTCAAATTCAACCTAACCTTTGAGTCCTATGAGCGTGGTTTATCCATACTTCGTCTCCCTTCTCTATCGTCCTGTAGAACCTTCTTAGATCAATGTTTCCTTTACAAGTTGTACCATCAACAAATTGCGTCCACTCTAGGCGAAGACTTGCACTACAGACAGTATGCGCGTCGTAGTCGGTCTAGTAGTATTCTCGAGGCTTTGTACGCCCGGATAGATTTATAAGTCAATTATGCCGCGAATTATCAGAAAGCATAACTCTATTCATGTCCTACTTGGTTTTTGAAAATAAACGAAAGACGTTACTTTTTGTGAACTGCGATTAATATGTATTTCCTTATCACTCAATTATTCAAACGTTCATCTTGCCTCTAACTTCTTTTCTTACATGCTTTAATTAGTATTCTTAACTTTTTTCTGCTTGACTTTGTTGTATAAATGTGTGTTACTTTAAACGATATTTAATTGTCTAAGTCTATTTTGTAATTGGATTCTTGTCTGTAAATAAAATAAATATATGATCTGTTTTCGATCGATTCCGATTGTGGACTAATGATTTGAAAAGTTTTTCAATTCGAGATGCTAAATTAATTTCTAAACTTGCCTGTAAAATCTTACTTGGATAAAATTTATTATAAGGAAGGTAATTTCGAGATCCAACAGATAAAATGTTATTCATTATGTCTACATGAGAGTTGTCAGGAATTTATTACGTATAAATAAAAATCTAAAATCAGTTTTCCCATCTTCCAAAGTCATATCAGTCGATGCACACTCATGAGCTGATATTTGATGAAAATATGGGTGTACGAAAGTGTACAAAAATTAAGGTGACTTTTCAAATTTGGCGGCCAACGTACATTCGATTATCGATTTTTTTAATTTTTTTATGTTGGTAGACTCTTCACGAATATGTATTTATAATATGTTTAGCTTGTTTGTGAGAGGCATAACGGTCAGAAGTGTTTTGCGTGCTCGGCAATTTTTTGCTATCGAAAAAAATTGCTCAAAGATCAAGAATTTTTGGCCAAAAACAACACGATAACAATGCCTCAGCCACCATATTCACCGGATTTGGCCCCATGAGAATTTTTCTTGTCCCTAAAACTGAAGAGACCTATTAAAGGACGGAGATTTGCAACGATTGAGGAGATAAAGACTGCATCGTTGGAAGAGCTCAAGGCTATACCGAAAAGTGCTTATGACAAGTGCTTCGAGGATTGGAAAAAGCGTTGGGGCAAGTGAATTGATTACTTTGAATGGGTGTAATGATTTTCAACTTTTTAGTCCAAACGCGGAACCGACCTCTCATCGGTTCTAGACGTTAAGTCTGAGTAGTGCCAACGGATGGTACCAACAGGTCAACCAATCCGTGCACCGTAACCCATTCACGCGGTGGCTGCTTGTCGGCCAGCTAGTTCGGAGAGGATTTCGGTCGCGGGTCTCCGAATGGGTTACGCTCAATTACAATATTTTCAGCCACCTGAACATGCCCGTTTTCAAAACGCGTTATCAAAACCAAACCATACGGAGAAGAAACCTACTTTACGTTACTCCGTATTTCTTCCTTCATCCAGTTAAGAATACAAAATCTAATTTTCATTTCACGTTTCCGAAGTCTCGACGCGGTACCGAAAAGTATGCTACTCTAACTCAACCCGACGAAAACTACTCTAAATAAAATAACAAAACAACAAAGGTACCGCGTACCGCGCGCGACGCGAAACTGACCTCAGCGGATTTGGCGAAACCCTACCCTCGCGACGACATACCTACCCTGCACTCTCTCTTCCCACTGAAAAAGAAGAACCGCTGAAAAGGAAAGTCGTGGTTAAATTTAGCAATTCATATCATTTCTTTTATTCAGTCAAAAAAAAATTTTTTTTTTTTTTTTAGAAATTAGATTTTAAAAAGAATTGCAATCTAAGTTATAACTAAAGATTCTACGGTAGGGAGAGTCAAGAGTATTCAATTCGTCTAAATCAAAACTACTTTCAAACTGGTAGTTTATCTCCCTTTTTAAGAATTGTTTTAGTATTACAAAAACTTAAACAAAGTATTACCAAAAAAACTAACTAACCGTAGCATCGTTATTCATTTTCGGCTAATTTGAATCTTTTTTGCTTTCGACTTCGTTTACAAAATTTCCTTAAAACTAATTAACATACTTTAAAGGAAACTAAAAACAAACAAACTATTTACTAAGAAATCGGTAATAACTCCAAAAACTTCCTCCGATGCATTAATAATTATATATTCTATTATAACACTATATGTTCTGTTTTCAAATGTTTTCCGTTTTCTTTACTCGTTGGAGATGGTTTCTCATTCTTTGTTTTCGTTAAAGTTTTTTTCTATAAGCGTATCATTCGGTGTTAATGACAACATTTTTGTATTAGTACAATAGTCATTATTAATAGTAATATTTCATAAATCTTACTGTGTTTTCATTTATTTTTCTTGCTTCTTTTTTTTGTTATTTTATTTCATAAATTTCTTTGAGAGTCCCGAGTATTTTATTTATTTGAACACCGCTGATAATGCTCACATTTCGATACTTTTTTGTTTTGTTTTAAAATATTTTGGAAACCCTTTTCTTTATTTTCAATTTTGCTTCAATATAAAACAAACGGTTTTAATGTTCTTATTGAACACGTTCAAAAAAAAAGTTTTGAAATGGAACAACGAACATATAGCTTGTATGGGAAGATCGATCAAGCACACAAAAGTTTTTAGTTGTCGTTAACACTTCAGAGAACATGTGGTTCGGATGGTTGATAGTTCATAAGAGGAAAGCTGTATTTACATGAATATGTCTAAATAGCCGATTTTCAAAACAGAAAGTCTAAGTCCAGGATGAACGAAAAACAGATTAATAAATGTAATGGACAAGCTCAAATCTGAGAAATTAGTGACTCAACTTTTAAATAAACGTATTTCATAACCGGGCTAAGTCTTCGGTTCTGTAAGTTCTATTGTGAAAGTTTGATTATACCATACGGAATATATAATTAAATTAAGGATTGTAAACTACTTGAGCTCTTAAAACGCAATTGCTGTGAAATAAGGTTTAGCAACAAATCATCTGATTTCACTCTGGGAGGATTTTTCTAGAGTGAGTAATGCTTCAATCGTCCTGCCATTACCGAGGTGAACCGATTCTGAGATTTAATTGATATCAGCTTCTGCACCGTAATTCACTGAATAATGTATTCAAATCAATTCATCTTCAGAGTACTCGTACTACTTTGAAGCCAAAGCTCGGTTTCTTTGATCATTGGGTTCGATTTTGATTTCCGAAAAATCTTTCCTTTCTTCTTCAAAAGATTACGTGCTATTGTATTGTAAATATGGTAATACTAACCAAATCAATCACATACCAGGTCCCATGTTGCTCGTGTCTGGACGAAGGCGGTCGCGAACAAAGCACGGTCGATACTTTGATGCGCAAATTTCATGAGTGGCACCTGCCGTTATACACCTTAGCATCTCTGACGTTGTTTATCCGCAGCAATTTGCTAGAGGGCTTTTCCGTTGTTTGTTTTTTTAAATAATTGTTACGACGCTTTGGCGAGTTGTATAACTGAATTCATACGTATAACAGGCGATACATCCTGCGATTGATTGTCATTTAGATATAGTTTGCATTTACAAAGTGGCAGTGTCATTACCTCACGATCGGCCATTACCATTATATCACTTTCAGGTGATGATGATCTATCTGGTGATTCGGTTGACGATGAACGAGGTGGAGTAAATAGAGGTTCCGCTCCAGCTATTGCTGCTTCAACACGTCGTACAATTTCCTTGGCTCGTAATGATGGTATTCTTCTTCGAACCCAGGCGAACATCTCCCGTAGCGCACAACGGAACAACCCAACTCCCTCGTTGCGTCGGACTGTCAATCCGACAACCACCGACAAAACAGATGTGCGGAATGGAACGCCACATGGCGGCAATGTGCATTTCCATTTGTCGCCAGTGGCATAGTGTTTCGATGGCCACGGTGGAGGGGGCATTCCCAGATGGATATGCCTCGAAATGTGTCGGGGTTTTTGATTAATATTATGTTTCAAATATTTAAATCCACAGATCTAAATATTTGGAGAGAAAAAAAGATATTTTCTGCGCAACGATATCCGCACGAAAGATGAAGTCCGCTTGCATTTCGAGGTCATAACCATCTGGCCGGGTGCAAGGGTTCGGGATCGGAATCACTTCGATTCCCGGGCGTAGGCGTCATAGCCCAGTCATATTAGGTAAAACAAGTTGGGTAAACAGACCTACGCTCATGTCAGAAGGGTTTTGTATTCAATTTTCAAAATGCAGTCACCAGATTGTATAAAGTCAAGAAGCATATCAATGACGATTTTATTGGAGAAACTATGAAATTCGAAGACCATACTATTATTACCAAAGTTGAAAGAATTTCGACTTCTGAGGTTTTTGTTATTGTTCTACTCATAAATATCTCCCTTGATAATTATTTCAGATGTCCATTCGCGACGGAGGAAACACATTTTTCATGTATTTCCCCCCTGTGCCCCCACTGAAGCAAAAACTGACAGTTTAAGAACTGTTTTGAAAAGCTCCCATGAAAGCTATCACTTCATACTCATATCGGCTACGTTTGATGAATTTTTTTTCAGGGGCCACTCTCCTGTACTGTTATCATCGATTAATAGCCAATTTTTTCGAATCCTAGAGTTGTTACAAAGCCCTTTTGTTAGAAGCTCCCTCCCGCCTCCTTGACTTGTTTCACTTATGAGTATTAATTGTAGGTACTCAGTTTCAGTCATTCATTAAATTGAATCAAGTGTTCAAAGCATGCGCCTTAAACGTTGAAGTTGGGAAAAAATAACTCAAAGTTATTCAATCTTCGCATTTAAAACAGCCACTATTTTGTTTTACGATTACTGATACCACTAGCTGAACTGATTCTCAAAGTTATTCATGACACCTATCATTCCTGAAATTTTCATGCAAATCCTAGCAAAACTGTAGTGTCTGAGTCGGTAAAAAGCGCATGTTGTTCCATAGCCATATGTTGCCATAGTAATACATGCAGCGCATATTGTTCCATAGTAACACAGGAAAATTCAAACCGCTATAACTTCGCTAAATATGATGCAATCTTTATGAAACTTGCAGGGTTGATCAACCTTATAAATAGACATCTGTGTGCTGAATTTCATTGAATTTAAGGGTACCGTCAAGATTTTATTCAAGAAAACATAAAATCGATAAATCATACTATTACTAACAAAGTTGAGTGAATTGCGACTTCTCACGTATTTGTTGTTGTTGTACTCATCAAGGCCTACATTCGTGATTTTTTTCAGATTTTTCGGATCACAGGTGTCCAATCGCGAGGGGGGGGACACAAATTTTTCGTGTATTTCCCCTCCCTGTGCGCCCCTCGAAGCAAACTTTGCCAAACTAAGACCTGTTTTGAAAAGTTCTCATCAAGACCTTTCATTTGATACCCATATCGGCTACCTTCAATGAAATTTTTTTTTCGGGGGGTCACTCCCCTACATGGGGAGACCCCCCTTAAATACCTTATAAAATTTTTTAGTAGTTGAACTTTGAAGAGATCACCACTCTACACCTATATACAAAATTTGATGCTTCTAGCTTTAGTAGTTTCCGAGAAAAACTGCTGTGACACACGGACGGACGGACGGACGGACGGACGGACAGACAGACGGACAGACGGACAGACAGGACGCGATTTTAGAAGGGTTTTGTAAAATTATTTTACAAAACCCTAAAAAGGTGTCAACCTCGGAATGAAAGATAATAAGCTGCAAATTGGTATGAACCTTTGTTTTGTCATTCTAAATGTTGTCTCAAAAGTCTAAATCGTTATCGTGTTCGCGTCTCAAGATATTCAAGGTCAAAGGTCACAAAAATCGGTTTTTCGCGAATATCTGGCTTCCTATCGGTTAAATGAGATTTGCATTTATTATAAAAGTTGTAGGCTATAAAATTCCCTACAACTTTTGTTTAAACTTTTTTTTCATACGACCAACCGTTTTGAAGGTAGAGCGCGAAGAGTGCACATCGTACAGTCATATACGGCCTAATGCAAGGTCAAGCGTGAGTTATGGTTATCAGTACGTTATAAAGTCAATTATTTACTTGGAAATTATAATTATTAAACAATGCCTATTATTTATGTACTAACTATTAATTATTTATATTTAATTAAAGTAAGTAACTTGATTATTTATATATAATTATTCATATTTAACTATTTGACAAAACAAAGGTTCATACCAATTTGCAGCTTATTATCTTTCATTCCGAGGTTGACCCCTTTTTAGGGTTTTGTAAAATAATTTTACAAAACCCTTCTAAAATCGCGTCCTGTCTGTCCGTCTGTCCGTCTGTCTGTCCGTCCGTCCGTCCGTCCGTCCGTCCGTGTGTCACAGCAGTTTTTCTCGGAAACTACTAAAGCTAGAAGCATCAAATTTTGTATATAGGTGTAGAGTGGTGATCTCTTCAAAGTTCAACTACTAAAAAATTTTATAAGGTATTTAAGGGGGGTCTCCCCATGTAGGGGAGTGACCCCCCGAAAAAAAAATTTCATTGAAGGTAGCCGATATGGGTATCAAATGAAAGGTCTTGATGAGAACTTTTCAAAACAGGTCTTAGTTTGGCAAAGTTTGCTTCGAGGGGCGCACAGGGAGGGGAAATACACGAAAAATTTGTGTCCCCCCCCCTCGCGATTGGACACCTGTGATCCGAAAAATCTGAAAAAAATCACGAATGTAGGCCTTGATGAGTACAACAACAACAAATACGTGAGAAGTCGCAATTCACTCAACTTTGTTAGTAATAGTATGATTTATCGATTTTATGTTTTCTTGAATAAAATCTTGACGGTACCCTTAAATTCAATGAAATTCAGCACACAGATGTCTATTTATAAGGTTGATCAACCCTGCAAGTTTCATAAAGATTGCATCATATTTAGCGAAGTTATAGCGGTTTGAATTTTCCTGTGTTACTATGGAACAATATGCGCTGCATGTATTACTATGGCAACATATGGCTATGGAACAACATGCGCTTTTTACCGACTCAGACACTACAGTTTTGCTAGGATTTGCATGAAAATTTCAGGAATGATAGGTGTCATGAATAACTTTGAGAATCAGTTCAGCTAGTGGTATCAGTAATCGTAAAACAAAATAGTGGCTGTTTTAAATGCGAAGATTGAATAACTTTGAGTTATTTTTTCCCAACTTCAACGTTTAAGGCGCATGCTTTGAACACTTGATTCAATTTAATGAATGACTGAAACTGAGTACCTACAATTAATACTCATAAGTGAAACAAGTCAAGGAGGCGGGAGGGAGCTTCTAACAAAAGGGCTTTGTAACAACTCTAGGATTCGAAAAAATTGGCTATTAATCGATGATAACAGTACAGGAGAGTGGCCCCTGAAAAAAAATTCATCAAACGTAGCCGATATGAGTATGAAGTGATAGCTTTCATGGGAGCTTTTCAAAACAGTTCTTAAACTGTCAGTTTTTGCTTCAGTGGGGGCACAGGGGGGAAATACATGAAAAATGTGTTTCCTCCGTCGCGAATGGACATCTGAAATAATTATCAAGGGAGATATTTATGAGTAGAACAATAACAAAAACCTCAGAAGTCGAAATTCTTTCAACTTTGGTAATAATAGTATGGTCTTCGAATTTCATAGTTTCTCCAATAAAATCGTCATTGATATGCTTCTTGACTTTATACAATCTGGTGACTGCATTTTGAAAATTGAATACAAAACCCTTCTGACATGAGCGTAGGTCTGTTTACCCAACTTGTTTTACCTAATATGACTGGGCTATACAACTTTTCAAAAACTTTGGTGAAAGTTGGAGCCGAATTGCGACCTCTAACGTGGTCAACAATCTCGTTATATACATACACACATATACAGATATATCCATATATATGCATATATATACATATGTGTATATATATAGATATATATATATATATATATATATATATATATATATATATATATATATATATATATATATATATATATATATATCTATATATATACACATATGTATATATATATGCATATATATGGATATATCTGTATATGTGTGTATGTATATAACGAGATTGTTGACCACGTTAGAGGTCGCAATTCGGCTCCAACTTTCACCAAAGTTTTTGAAAAGTTGTATAGCCCAGTCATATTAGGTAAAACAAGTTGGGTAAACAGACCTACGCTCATGTCAGAAGGGTTTTGTATTCAATTTTCAAAATGCAGTCACCAGATTGTATAAAGTCAAGAAGCATATCAATGACGATTTTATTGGAGAAACTATGAAATTCGAAGACCATACTATTATTACCAAAGTTGAAAGAATTTCGACTTCTGAGGTTTTTGTTATTGTTCTACTCATAAATATCTCCCTTGATAATTATTTCAGATGTCCATTCGCGACGGAGGAAACACATTTTTCATGTATTTCCCCCCTGTGCCCCCACTGAAGCAAAAACTGACAGTTTAAGAACTGTTTTGAAAAGCTCCCATGAAAGCTATCACTTCATACTCATATCGGCTACGTTTGATGAATTTTTTTTCAGGGGCCACTCTCCTGTACTGTTATCATCGATTAATAGCCAATTTTTTCGAATCCTAGAGTTGTTACAAAGCCCTTTTGTTAGAAGCTCCCTCCCGCCTCCTTGACTTGTTTCACTTATGAGTATTAATTGTAGGTACTCAGTTTCAGTCATTCATTAAATTGAATCAAGTGTTCAAAGCATGCGCCTTAAACGTTGAAGTTGGGAAAAAATAACTCAAAGTTATTCAATCTTCGCATTTAAAACAGCCACTATTTTGTTTTACGATTACTGATACCACTAGCTGAACTGATTCTCAAAGTTATTCATGACACCTATCATTCCTGAAATTTTCATGCAAATCCTAGCAAAACTGTAGTGTCTGAGTCGGTAAAAAGCGCATGTTGTTCCATAGCCATATGTTGCCATAGTAATACATGCAGCGCATATTGTTCCATAGTAACACAGGAAAATTCAAACCGCTATAACTTCGCTAAATATGATGCAATCTTTATGAAACTTGCAGGGTTGATCAACCTTATAAATAGACATCTGTGTGCTGAATTTCATTGAATTTAAGGGTACCGTCAAGATTTTATTCAAGAAAACATAAAATCGATAAATCATACTATTACTAACAAAGTTGAGTGAATTGCGACTTCTCACGTATTTGTTGTTGTTGTACTCATCAAGGCCTACATTCGTGATTTTTTTCAGATTTTTCGGATCACAGGTGTCCAATCGCGAGGGGGGGGACACAAATTTTTCGTGTATTTCCCCTCCCTGTGCGCCCCTCGAAGCAAACTTTGCCAAACTAAGACCTGTTTTGAAAAGTTCTCATCAAGACCTTTCATTTGATACCCATATCGGCTACCTTCAATGAAATTTTTTTTTCGGGGGGTCACTCCCCTACATGGGGAGACCCCCCTTAAATACCTTATAAAATTTTTTAGTAGTTGAACTTTGAAGAGATCACCACTCTACACCTATATACAAAATTTGATGCTTCTAGCTTTAGTAGTTTCCGAGAAAAACTGCTGTGACACACGGACGGACGGACGGACGGACGGACGGACGGACGGACGGACAGACAGACGGACAGACGGACAGACAGGACGCGATTTTAGAAGGGTTTTGTAAAATTATTTTACAAAACCCTAAAAAGGGGTCAACCTCGGAATGAAAGATAATAAGCTGCAAATTGGTATGAACCTTTGTTTTGTCAAATAGTTAAATATGAATAATTATATATAAATAATCAAGTTACTTACTTTAATTAAATATAAATAATTAATAGTTAGTACATAAATAATAGGCATTGTTTAATAATTATAATTTCCAAGTAAATAATTGACTTTATAACGTACTGATAACCATAACTCACGCTTGACCTTGCATTAGGCTGTATATGACTGTACGATGTGCACTCTTCGCGCTCTACCTTCAAAACGGTTGGTCGTATGAAAAAAAAGTTTAAACAAAAGTTGTAGGGAATTTTATAGCCTACAACTTTTATAATAAATGCAAATCTCATTTAACCGATAGGAAGCCAGATATTCGCGAAAAACCGATTTTTGTGACCTTTGACCTTGAATATCTTGAGACGCGAACACGATAACGATTTAGACTTTTGAGACAACATTTAGAATGACAAAACAAAGGTTCATACCAATTTGCAGCTTATTATCTTTCATTCCGAGGTGAAAGCCCTAATATGACTGGGCTATCACATTACATGGGACAACATAAATATTGACGAATAAATAAATATTTTTTCATAAAACACCTTACTTTTTAGAGACACCACTTATATCGAAACCACCTTCCCTATAATAAATTTGTTTCAAGTGAGATATTACAGGCAAATTTAGAATTTAATTTAGCATCCCGAATTAAAAACTTTTCAAGTAATTTACTCTTTACGTTACATTTTCTACATGACTTTCTTAATTTCATTTCAAATTTGAACGTGCAATTTTTGAGTTATTACACGTGTTTTCAGATTAGGACTTTTGTTGAACGAATTACACACGCAGGAGCTGTTTATCAAGACAACCTCTATATCTCAAAAACCTCTTAAACTAAAATTTTTTTTCTTCTCCCTTAAGATTTGCGATAGAGAAGTTTGACTGTACTATACGAGTATAAAGTATTAGTTCAAAAATGTTTGCTTAACAAGGTTCATTTAAATTGCTAAAATTAAAACATTAATGGTCCTAAGAAATATTTATTGCAAATATTTATTCCATTATGTCCTTTTTATTGCAGCTCAAAACGAAACTTCAACCATGGACGATGACGGTGCGCATACTGTTCAACTATATATTTATGATCTAACACAAGGCATGGCTGCAATGATGTCGCAAATGCTATTAGGTACACTACATGCATAATCCATCTTAAGTTCCGTGTTTATTTTTAATGACATAAATATTTGATTTTTCTTTTTTCTTTTAGGACGCTATGTAGAAGGAATTTGGCACACTGGCGTTGTCGTTTTTGGAAAAGAATATTTCTTTGGTGGACATGGAATACAATCTTGCCCACCGGTAAGTGATCTTTTAGATTTTCAGTAAATTGAATAGACGTATTTACAAATGACTAGTCAAATTAGGATATTATTTATGAAATAATATTCCAGGAAATTACAAAGATTAATTTCCAGTTATATTATGTTTTGATATTAAAAGTGATGGATTTTGAGCACGATGCTTCTTTGAAATATTTTATTTTTGTCGCTAGTAGGAAATATTCGATTGTAAGAGAAAAGTCTTATAAACTCAAATTATTTTCTTTATGTTGTTTGTTGCTTGCAACATACTATAAATGCTTGAACCGATATCACAAAAGCGTCAAATAGTCCTGGAACTCGATATACTGTTTTTTGAAGTAAAGTTGTAGAAATTGCCTTATATTTCTGATTTGCTTGATGGTCAAGTGAATATCATTCCGAATTCATTCAAAATTTTCTTACCTTTTTATGTTCTATCTGATTATTAATTTGTGAGTATGTTTCACTTATCATGTTTACAATATTCTGTATAGTATTAAAATTTGTTAGAAAGTGAGAATATTTGCTTAGTATAAATTTATGCAGAAAGGCTTACATCTTGATTACAATCAAGTATGTGAATCTACTAAAGAATAAATGCTCCTTTACCCCTCATAATTAGTGGATGAAATTAATATAAAATACAAATATTTCCAAGTACCAGCATATTCTACTTCAAACCATATTTATTTAGTCGCTAGCTCCAAGTCGGGCGTTCGCCTCTAATATTAGCGGTTCTGAATCCTGATCCGCCAGCTAGTAATTCCAAGCTGGGATCTGTCAGCATCCAAGCAATAATGTGTGATGTTAGAGCACCTGTTTTAAAGGTGTTTTTTAAGAGGCGGAAATTTTTAAATTGAAATGAAACAAAGAAAAATATTTTTAATACCCATGAAATTAACTTTATTAGAAAGATATTTTTTTCACCAATATTTAAAAATGATTTCAGGGATGCAGCCGCCTCGAGTGGCCCGATTTGCACGCACTCTTCGTTGCAAATTAGTCTGTATTTCGGCAATAACGCGTCGAATGTTCACTTCCAAGGGCTCAAACTTTTTCTGATTTGCCGGTTTAGACATTCAATTTTACATATCCGCAACAAAAGTAATCTAATGGTGGCAAAAAGCACAAACACGGTGGCTAGTTAACAAGGTCGTCTCTTGTATCCCGTGCTCTTTGGCATGTGGCCGCTGAAACCACATGTTAACAACATTAATGCCATCCTATTGAGACACCATCAAGTACGTAATCATTCTCTGTCCCGCTCACCGTTGACTGTAACATTGTGACCATAATCATTTTGGAAGGCATATGGAACAATTACCCCACCGAAATATAAAGCGCACCAAACGGTGTCTTTTTTCTGGATATAATGGTGTTTTGACAACTGTCTGTGGATTATCATGGCTCCAAATGTGGCAATTCGGTTTGTTAACGTACATAGCCGTTTAACCAACAGTGTGCTTCATCACTGAACAAAATTTTCAAATGAAATTGTGGATCAATGGCAATTCCTTCGGCTCTTTCACCAAATATATGGCGGAGTGAGTCTATTCATGACGAATTGCCAAACAAAACTAACCTTGAGAATCTTGGCATCAACTGTCACCGGAAATAGTGCTGCCATTTTTAAGTTTTCAATACACGTCTATCACCCGGTGAATTTCTGCTGAGTTAATAATATAATCACAGCTGGGTGAACTAAAGTATATAAGAATTCCTTTTTCTTTAAAAGCCGTCGTGCCTTGCTTTGTTGTGTGAGCAGACGCGTTTCGACTACTTCGAGTCATCTTCAGTGACACTGAAGATGACTCGAAGTAGTCGAAACGCGTCTGCTCACACAAAAAAGTAAGGCCCGACGGCTTTTAAAGAAAAAAGAAAATTGGTCTGCGGATATCAAATAAACAAAATTATTGACTATATAAGAATTAATAGAAATAATTCTGTAATCGTCAATTTTGAATTTTTAATCGTAAAAAATTCAAATTGGTGAAAACTGCGCAATTTCATTGAGGTTTGTAAAATATATTTATTTTTTCATGAAATGTTATAAAATTAAAGATCTAAGTTTCGTTGATTTTTAATACATTTGATATTAAATTGTACCTTAGGGTCTTAAAGATTATACAGGGTGTTTCCTTTAGAGCTATAGAACAGTGAAATGAAATAAAATACGGATAAATTGTTTTAATTGCCATGAAATTGGTTTTATTGGAAGGATAATTCTCTGCCATATTTCTTTGAATGTGAATTTAAGCATATGAGCGGCACGACTGGCGCAGAGGTAGTCCTAACGAGAGGTCTAGTTTTCGACTACTCTAACCAATAATTGGGGCCGTAACTCGCCAATAACGCGGCCAATGTTTCTTCCATTTCATCCTATTCATGATAAAATGGCAAACCAAACTAACCATGAAACGCATGACAGCTGTCACACCATAAATAGCATTAAAATTGTTGCCAACTTAAAGTTCTATACCTCTAAAAAAACACCCTGTATTACTGAATATATTCAAAAGCTTCTTCTGAATCTTGAACGACATTTTGTCTCCGACACATTCTTAATTGTTTTCTTGAATTTTCAATATCTTCATGTAGGGGAAAATCAGGTTATCAGCAGACTTTCAGCTTTTATCCACCGTTAGGTCCAATTGCTTACTGAGCCTAACGTAGGATTTCAGACTTGTCTAGTAGTATCGGGCAAGAGTTATTTGACAAATTTTTACAATAATATGTGTACTAACGCCAGTTATTATACTAGCATCAGTTATTTGATGTGATCGATGATTTAAATACAATTATCCGCTTTATCGACTTGTCTAAACAATTTTTAAAAATCCGGTGGAAAATTTAGTCACGGCTGAATGTAGTTCATGAAACAAATAGTGGACCCAGAATAAAACTTTGCAGGACTCTAAAAATAGGGTGAAAATATAGGGAAATATGCACAACACAATTGGAATATAAAGTAGGAACAGATCTAGCACAGTAAGTTGCTAGGGAACCCATAACCCTTAAGCAGAATTGTAAAATGTTATGAGAGATAGTCTGAAAACCATTACGAAAATTGGTATTGGTAAAGCAACTTAGTCAGGAAACTCAAGTAGATTAGTAGTAGTCGATCTGCGCGAAAGATAACTATATTGCTGATTAAGAAAGATTGGTGATGGTAAAGTGATCAGTGCGCAAGGCAAATATTGAAAAAAAAACATGAGAGGATGGACAAACCCCATAGTTTGAAACCTCAGATTAAAAATGGCAGTAATAAAGGTAATTTTCAAGGATTCAGCAAATATGCCACAAGATAAATTAAGGTTGAAAAGAAAAATAGAGGTAAAATAGAGGAGTGGAAAGAGACTGGATTGGATAATTGGTTCAATTTGATTTAAGCGAAAAGGAAGACACGAAGAAAAGTCGTCGGGCCTGGCTTTGTTGTGTGAGCAGATGCTCACACAACGATCTGAGCATCTGCTCATTCGAAACGCGTCTGCTCATACAACAAAGCTAGGCCCGACGGCTTTTCAAGAAAAAAGAGAATTGGCCTGCGAGTATCAAATAAATAAAATTAACATATTGAATAAAATAACCATTTGCTGAAGTATTGAAAGTTGAAGAGATAAATTGGACATATAAAGTAAAGATCATTTTCGGGGTGGTTTAGCGGTAGCCGCCACCGATACGTTCCGGCGAGAGCTCACTAAGGCACACAGAGGTCGATTGTGATATCGCAATTAAATCGATACGACCTTTTTTCTGAGAACCACCGTAAGCTCTTAAAAAACGGTGTTATTTTACTTCGCCTATGCGATGAAGAAGTAGAGGCCGAAAGACTACATTCTTTTCTTTGCAAAGGCCGGGCATTCGCATAAGAGGTAAAGCACTGTTTCCTCTTCCTCGCATCTACAGCTCTGGCAGACGCCGTTCTAAGGGATGTCAATGTGCGGAGGGATTCCCCTTCAAGTTTAAGAAGCTCTCTGGTGCAACTGGTGTCAAAAGTTGTCTACAACTGTCTTGCGATCGCGCAGAAAGGTTCATCCACCCGGGACTTTATCGCTTCCTTTACGTATTTTTCTTTAATGGCCAGCTTAACTGAAGCTATTGGAATACCAGCCGGAAAACTACGAAGCACTTTCGGCAGAAGCGCGTCTGTTTTTGCCAGTTTGTCTGCTCCACAGTTTCCCTTAATATCTCTATGTCCTGATACCCAAATGAGCTACACTTTTTAACGTCTCGACATCTCGTTGAAAGTTGTACGTCATTTGAGGACAAGCTCGAGGAGTTGTAATTTCTTGCAAGGGATTTTATAACCGCTTGGTTGTCAAAACGCAAATACACACTCCAAATATCTGATTACATAACAGCCAGTTGACCGCTTCAAGAATCGCCAACATTTCTGCTTGGAAGATACTTTAGTGGTCTGACAAGCACAGTGAAAGCTCTAATTTCAGATCAGCAAAAAAATACGCCACTCTGTTGTCCAGTTTCGATCCATCGGTGTATAATTCTACTGCATCTGTTTCCGCAGATATCTCACTAGCCCATTTAGCTCTGGTAAGGATTTGAGTTTCAAACTCTTTAACCAAAGATGTTTTGTTGATAACCTAATCGATATCTGTAGGAGCAGGCATACCCTAAACCAAGACTTTAGAATGGCGCAGATCTGTTCTATTTCATGGATCACTGTAAATAAGTTTTGTTACTGTGCACTGCACTGCAAGACAAATGAATTGATCGGAAGCCAACAAAGTAGCTCTGGCAGTGCTTTTGTAGGGGTAGTGCGGAGTGTCCCTAAGATGAGTAAGACTACAAACTTATGCACTTCTTCTACCACCTTCTGATTCACGGCCTTTAAAAAAATTGGCCACTAGAATATTGTCCCGTACAGCAGATTTGGTTCTACTGTGATTGTTTGAATCTACGTGACGATACAAGGTTGTACCCCCAAGTTGCTCCCATGGCCATTTTGCAACTCAGAGCCTTGCGAGCCCTTTCCGCAAGATTGTCTTTCCATAGAAGCATAGAGTACAGGATAAGTTCCAGATACTTTACTTCCTTCTTAAGGCTTTATAGGAGTTCCATTTAGTTTTGGTAAGTCGAACCTTGAAATTTTATATTTCCTCGTAAAGAGCAATAGTTCAATTTTGATATGTAGAACTAGAATAACTTAAGATTATTTTATGAAATAGATTTCTCCATAGAGAAAATATAATTTGTCAAGGCACTCTAGTTAATGAGCGTAATCAACAATATTCTAAACGGGCCTGAACAAAACCACAGCTATTGTATATCAATCTGACTCTCATTTTATTTTCATGGATGACAGGGATATCACGTCATCGATGAGACAGGGAGCATCAGAGTGTGTGTACTGGGGGCGTATAGGTGTAAATTCAACTATTGGTTCAAAAAATCGTCACATTTTGGCCATAGCATTATTATAGGACAGTTTATCGAAAAAAATAGAACAACTAACCGGGGAGAGGGCACTAAAGGTAGCTTCAATGTTAGCTTTCGAAACGAAGACACGAAGGAGACAGTTACCCTCGAGGAAAGACAACGCTCACTCAATGACTGGCAATGGTCCTGGGTGAACAGAATGAAAGGCAGGTGAACTACGCGCCTCATCCCTGATCTGACACCGTGGCTTAATAAAACGCATGGTGAGACTGACTTCTACCTGACCCAGCTCTTGAAAGGGTATGAGTGTTTTCAGTCTTACTAGCACAAGGTTGGAAATCGCGTCCCCCGACTGTAAGCTTCACACAGGAGGGGAAAACGATGCCTGCCACACATTTTTTGCATGTAAAAGATGGGACAGGCTGCGCCGAGATGTCTATAAGGAAACAGGAGAGCTCTCCGTGGATCGTCTAACCGGGAAGATGGTTGCATTGGTTAATAAAATGGAACCATGTAGCGCATTATGATCGGGCAGTCCTAAAAGATAAAAAGACTCATCGGAGCTGGGGACGTCGGAGTTGGAGGATCACTTTTTAGCAATCCCTTTTACTCCCTCCCCTCCTGCTAGAGGAGGGATCCCTCAACTTGAAAGCGTTTCAAAACGAGGCTAAGTCCAAAGTAATATGTCAAACATATATAGACTAGATCTTGCACTTCTGGTAGTCCCACGCTCAAGGCATAAATAGCCTACACCTCCCAACTCCCCCCCAAAAAAAATTTTGCTTTCTTGATAGAGATTGTGCTCAATGTATATGAGTGGGTGATAGGAGTCGGGTGGAATATATCAGTCAGAGGATGAAATAGATATATTATTAAATAAGATGAAGCAAGCGACCGTTCATATTATCGAAAGAATTAATACGACAGAGAAAATCGCTAGAAAGAAAATACAAGAAATTTGGGGAAATAAGGCATAATAAATGGGGTACCAACAAGGCTCCAGGCAACTGAAAGCACAGACCAAACCTAGAGATAATACAGTTACATTGTCCATCGAAGAATGCAGCGTAAGTGTTAAAAATATTACGCACTTGGTTTAAACAAAATTCTCACCAAGCTACAATGAACCGGAAGAGAAAGTTGAAAATCACAAATAGAATAACAAGAAGGACAAAGTTTATCACTTTCAACAGCTCCGCCACCGTTTGATTTTGAAGCAATCAAAGTGTAAGGATCACAACGGGAAATTTCGATCGTACCTGATAAATCTAGGTGACTCACTGAATCATTAAGATTAGTTTCAGTAATGAAGTAAATGTAATCGTTGGCCACAGTAGAAGCAGTTAAATATCCTATGAGTTTGGTCTAAAAATCATAGAGTTAAACAAAAGGCAATTGAGTAAGCCAAAGATCAGATTTATCGTCGTCGAAGTCCGGGGATTGATTATGATCCAGGTTTGAATCGTTTGCGTCGATCAATATATTTTTTGGTTTAAAAGTGTGGAACGAAGTGGAACATAAATAAAACTTATGAACACAAGTGAATTACTTCAATAGAATGCCAAAATCAGCAAAGTAATTGTTAATAAAATATATGGAAGGACAAATCCGTTGCATATAATTTATTAAGAATTCGTTTTCTGCATTTGGCATTTGGCATTCTATTGAAATAATTCACTTATGTTTGTAAGTTTGGTTTATAGTATGTTCTACTACGCTAGATATTTTTATCAAAAATTAAATTGATCGACGCAAACGATTTAAACATGGATCCGACTCATCATAATAAGCCACAGGAAAATAGTTCTAAATAGTAACCACAATCGAAATCATGCTGCATGTTATCCTTGACAAAATATATCGTAGCTTTATGGCAAATTTTAGGACGTATCATGATCGAATCCAAAGTCCTAATATGTCTTAATACAGCTGTGTATCTCATAGAAAAGCTCCACCCTTGAGTGATAGTGGGTCGCAGATCAAGATTGTAAGAGTTAAGACTAAATCACAATCAAATTAAAACGAAGGAGTAACAAACTACAAATACAAATGTATCTCCATCAAAGTCCAATAAATTAGGCAAATTTGCACTCCATCTTAGAGAGAAATTTTTTTGTTGATCTAGTTGGTTGCTGAAAAACTTCAGCCTTAAATTGAGCCAGTTGATATGCTACTCCATTAGGCACTTTTACTCGTGTGACATGATGTAAAGTCCGCAAATCATTAAAGTAGAAGAGTAAATCATCATTTAGTCTTATGACGGGTTGAAGAGTCAAAAGGTTTATTTGAGCTAATGTGCATAACTTTGATAGATCTCGCCACTTCACTCCACTCAAGGTCATAGCTACATATTAATCGTTCTAGAATATTATTCCGCCGCCCTATTTAGTGAATTAAGCATATATGAATGTCCGTGAAGGACTGCAGCGATGGTCTGCTGCCTCGGCGAAAGAGGATGGTAAGATCCGCCGAGATTGGCCTTGTCTGGGGACGCGTGAATGCGGTGGCAGGCTAGCGTTGCGGTGTCGTGGGGCAGGTTCTTTTCCCTAGCACAAGACCCACTACAAAAATATTTTTCGCATCCACGAATTTCGGGGTCAAAGGAGTATCGACCGAAGTCGAGAAAGGAGGTAACCTACTAAGGGCTGTCAAATTGCTAATTCAAAGGACAAATAGGGCCTTGAGAAAACGGACGAACCCAGAAGGACTTCGTCGTTACCGACGATGCTTATGGCCCACAAATCAGTGGGGCATCCAGGTGGAAGCGGTGCCCCCTCGCACCCTCCCAACCGGATCAAGATCCAAACGTAGACGTGGCCATGTATTTCCCATCTGAGTGAATAACTCATACAAAAGTACTTTTTATGACTCTTTCCCTCAAATGAGGAATACAAACGTAATTGATTTATGCCATAGTGTTATGCAACGAAATCACATAACCCTTTATCACAAAAGGGCACGCGAGCGGAAGGCCACTCTACCCGGGCAAGAGCCCCTGTTAGGCGAAAAGAAAGGAAGAGCGCGCCCGATGGCTAGCCCATGTAAGCGGAGGAGCCTGCCTTCTTTGGGGGTCCTATACCCGGTCAGGTCGAAAGAAAGAGAAAGAGCGAATCTTCAAGTTTTAACAAGTCATTGTAAATTTATTTTTTATATACCAATGTTAAACAATAATATATAATTGCGTGTTTTTCGTTTTCTTTGAATCCAAAAAAAAAGAAAAAAATCAAACGCAACTCGTTCCGTATCTTCATTTTCCTTTGCTTCGGAAGACAAATTAAACTTAAGATCTAGAAAATTTTAAAAATTTTTTTTTATTTTCGGGTTTTTTTATGTCTTTTATTTTTTTTAGGTAAAAAAAATTATCGATTATATGAATGCGAAATATAATCGCGATTATGTGCCATAAGAAAAACGTTTTTCTTACTTCAAATATACAGTGTAACAGATTATCACCTAAAGCAAAAATTCTATGTGTTTTGAAGAAGCTTTGAAATATAAGGAAGTAAAAAGTTTGCAATGTATTCCTTTCACTATTTCAAATGACACTTCTATTATTATGAAGATAACTAAATTTTATAATAGTAAAACAAGACAAATATCGAAAAAAATAAAATTCCTCCTTCTTTCTACTATTTTTTTTAAAAGAATTAAATAGTCCACAAGATGATAGTCGTTAACTTTAGCACTTTCACATTTGCCTATAACATCACGGATGCTCTAGTGACTTGAGCTTCAAGGTTTAACGCACCAGTGAGTGCTTGGACACCATCCTTCCATTCATGCTTTTCAACTGTGGGCACCGTGATTAAATTTGTAACCGAATCAATTAGTTGACCGCGCATCGACAGATATTCTATTAAATGTCGAGCATGCTCACGCTCTTCACTGGCAGCCTTGAAGGAGGCTTCCGCAAAACCTGGACGGTTAACGGTGTTAGGCGAGAAATAAGCTCCCATGGACAAGTACGTAAATGACGCATCAATTTCTTTTTTGTATTTTCGTTCGTATGGAGGTGATACACTAAGTAGTCATGTCAAGCCACTCAGTTGGGAGGTCCGGAGTTGCAACGCTACTTAGCGGAGGTTGATTGAAGGGAAAACATAGTTTAAATATTTAAATTTTACGATTGTGCCAACATAAGGGACCTTTATCTTTATAGTTAATTAACATTAAAATAAAGTATTCTTGCACGATACATAAATCAATACAAATACGCGTATACTACCAACGCGTGCTCTACAAGACGACCCGAATTGATGCTAAACTTTGTCACTTTTTAACTCGCTGTTTATCTTTAGATGAATTCTCAAGCACTCCGTTCATTAAATTGAAAAACTAACACTGCTATACGCTTCTACACGAAAAGTGACACATGCACTAATGTCCAGTCTTCAGGAAAGATATAATTAGCAATAATTACCGTTCTTGAAGTGCCAACCGTATTTCAATGTCCTCTTTGTACCTTCAGCTCGAATAAATTGGTATTTCATCTAGAAGAGCACATTGCCCTCCTCCTTTAACGTGTCTATTTTACAAGCGCTGTTGCAGCTCCCCATCTGAAAGTCGTTCGAGATTGTCAATTGTGCGATTCATTTGTTTTATCTTGCGACTTTTCTTCCACTAGTTTACGTCCAATTTAAATGCTCAGTGTTCGATTGAAATTCCTTGGAATTGGTAAACAGGTCTCCATAAATTAAAAAACGTCGAGCATTACAAGTTGCAGACAAAACAAACATTCATTGTACATAGATTTGATGTCAATATTTTCCGCATATTCCGCTCGACATTCGTCACACCCAGCTCACGGTTGGCGACTGGCAATAACGACCATTGCAAACAAAAATAATTGCCAACCTTGCTCAATCCCAATCGCAGCTGTCAAAGTGCTATCGCGAACACGCGATATTTTGATTTTTGACTATTGAACACTTTCGATTACAAACAAATCCGCTAGCAAGGGCGACAGTCAGTCAAGGGAGAAGTGCGTAAGAATAAGCGCGGAGGTTTGCAATATTTTACAATTAATAACTGTGAATGGAAGTAATGCAATTTTTTTCCAAATCTGCAATAAATTTCGGATAAGGGTTTTCGAGCAGTTTGCTTGTGTACCTCCTCGATTACTACAGGGTTATGTGATTTCATTGCATAACGCTATGGCATAAATCGGTTAGGTTTGTATTCCTCATTTGAGGGAAAGAGTCATACAAAGTACTTTTGTATGAGTTTTTCAATCAGATGGGAAATACGTGGCCACGTCTTTGTTTGGATTTTGATCCGGTTGGGAGGGTGCGAGGGAGCACCGCTTCCACCTGGATACCTCACTCTTATTTGTGGGCCATAAGTATCGTCGGTAACGACGAAGCCCCTCTAAGTCCGTCCGTCTTCTCAAGGCCCTATTTGTCCTTTGAATTAGCAATTTGATAGCCCTTAGTAGGTTACCTCCTTTCTCGACTCCGGTCGATACTCCTTTGACCCCGAAATTCGTGGATGCGAAAAATATTTTCGTAGTGGGTGAAAACGATACCCCTTTGACTCCGAAATTCGTGGATGCGAAAAATATTTTTGTAGTAGGTGAAAAGAACCCGCCCTACGCTAGCCTGCCAGCGCATTCACGAGTCCCCAGACAAGGCCAATCTCGTTGGATCTTACCATCTTCTTTCGCCGAGGCAGCAGACCATCGCTGCAGTCCTGAACGGACATTTAATCTATCTAATTCACTACACCTATTACTCTGCTTTTTGGAGCTTCGGCGGTGATAGTTTGCGACAATGGAGTTCAATCCAAATTGAAGGGTTAAAGTAAGTATGGACAGAAGAAAAATTCCGAACCAATTCGCTTAACTAGTCTGGGGACCTTGAAATCGCTGAGGTTTTGTGGTCCCATACAAAAACAGGTTTTAAATGAAAATTAAAGAAGAAAAGTCTGTGAGTCTGTAATACTCGAAATCGTGTATTAAGTTTGAGTGAAATGGTAAGCTTACCTTCTGTGCGTGTCTGTTATTGAATGAATTCCAGAAACTAATGGGCCCCTATGGTACCTATATTCAATACGCTGCATAACACCATCCACAAGCGAACCCACAGAATGCATTAATCAGTATATTAAGTGGATGTGGAGATCATATGTGAGTAAAAATCAAAGAATTTGCGATAAAAATGTATCCAATATTGGGTATGTGTTACGATAATTCGCACTCGAAGCTATAGGAGTAAACCTATATTTGTTTCGCGAAAAGAATTGAGGCCCATTGGAAAGAGCAAAATTTTTACAAAACGCGATGGAGGACACTCTAAAGCATTTAAGAGAAGCAGAAAGACGAGTGTGCAGCGGGTTAGTCTATGGAAGAGATGCAATTTTACGATCTCAAATTCATCTGAATTTTATTCTGCAAAGCTGGCGCCATTTTAGATTCATATGAAGGGATCCACGTTCGATTTAAAATACGTAGATATGGAGGTATTTGAAGCTGAATTTTGGCGTACCAAAGATCTCAAACTGTATATAGAATAAAACCAAAATACGAGCTCTTTCCGAAATGCTTCCGCTCTGCGACAGAACTTTCGAGCAATCTCTGCGTGCCATAAGCGTTATCAGTGATAATTCCTCACAAAATCCTTGCATGCCGCAGTTACCGACAGGACGCTTTTGTGTATTTGTGAGTTTTTTGCATTTATCGCATTTATTCGCTACGAAATTGATCAGGACAACTTTGAAATTGTCCCTGATGATAAAAATGCACTTAAAAAGATTATTAGAGGCGATGAATCGTTTACGAAATTTTTTATTATCTCGAAGCAAAACAACAATCTTCACGATGGAAGCTTCCGTCCAAACCACGGCCGAAAAAAGCACGTCAAATAAAGAGCAAAGTCGAGTAAATGTTGACGTTTTTCGGCTATGAAGGGCTTGCGCACAACGAATATGCTCCAAGAGGTAAGACGATCACCAAAAAATATCATGTTTAAGTTCTAAAAAGATTGTGCGATGCAATTAGAAGAAAACGGCTACGTTTTCTCCACCACGATAACGTGCCAGCGCATTCAATGAACTCTGTGCAGCAATTTTTAACAAAACACTGTATCAATTATAACTGATATACAGGGTCTTAATAATAAGTAACCGGACTGAGCCTGCCCCGCGCCGTCAAAGCGTCTGCTAACCGGTATCTGATGCTGTAGTGATGGTGGGGGTCTAGGTAAAGCGAACCGGGCTGCAGCAGTTGCCTCCAAGCGCTTGGAGAGATAGCATCGAGCGAGAGCGGAGTGCGTGTTCAGTTACGTCGTCGGAGTGAAAATGGAGCGTACGATCGAGCAACGTGTTAGCATCAAATTTTGTGACAAACTCAAGAAAACGGCCATGGAAGCTCTTCAAATGATTCAAGAGGATTACGGTGAGGATGTTCTGTCCAGAACTCAAGTGTTTCAGTGGCACAGAAATTTCCGGGAGGGCCGCGATGACGTCCATGACAAACAGCGCGTCGGTCCTCCATCAACGAGTCACAGGGACACAAATGTGCAAAAAGTGCGTGATGTGTTGAACAGTGATCGTGGTCTGAGCATTCGGGCTATCGCAGATGAGGTTGGAATTGATAAGATGACCGTTCACAACATTATTAAGAACGATCTGGGAATGAGGAAGATCTGCGCGAAGCTGGTACCCAAACACCTGACTGATGAGCAAAAGGAGCTTCGTGTTGCTGTCGCTTCGGAAATCCTTGATCGACTGCAAACCGAACCAGAGTTCTTACAGCCCGGATATGGCACCAGCGAACTTCTTTCTGTTCCCCAAGATCAAAGGACACCTTAAGGGGACGCGGTTCGGGACTCTGGAAAACGTTCAACGTGCTACGACGAGGGCTCTAGGCAGCATCGAGGTTGCCGAATTCCAGGGAGCGTTTGGGGATTGGAAATAACATATTTTGCTAATAAAAAATTTCCTGAGGTCAGTCCGGTTACTTATTACCCTGTAGCTCCCTGTAATTTTTGGCGATTCCCAAGATTGATTCACACCGGTTGCATGGCATTGAGAACTAATAACAAGAGTAAGCTAAAAGCCAATCTGTATTCTGAGTGCAGGATGAAGATACATCGATGAGAGCATGTTTTTTAATCAAATGGGGAATAATTTGAAGAATACCATGGGCCGGATAATACAAGCGTAGAAATATGAACGGGGTTCAGATACTTTTCGGACAGATCTCATAAAGAGTTATGATATGTTTGAGTCGAACGGAAAAAAGCTATCGACGACGAAACAGAATATGTTTAAAATGTTAAAAATTTTACTAATCCATTAATCCATTTCGCTGTCTCTACGCGTGGTGGTCCTATTTGTTGCCTTCCGCTTGTCGTTTTCTCCATTTCTCTCTCGTGAATGAACTCGTGGATAATCTCGTTATAATTTATTAATTACCCTCATTCGACTACATCTTTTGCCTCGGAGGAAACAGCGGTGACAGAAAACTAGATAGCGAAACTCAAAAATACTTTAATCATGTTTTCTCAAAACCCCAAAAAGTGAAAACTATCCAAAGTACAATGCAAACGATACATATAATACATTGTATCTAAAACATCTTCATAGTGGAGTTAAACACTCAAAAATTTGACTTTAAACTAAATTTCACACATGCTCCTGTGTACAGTGATTAAATTTCATAACAAAACTATGATGAATGTCTTCTGATAAACAATCAAAAAATAAGCCAATCCACACACTCTCGATATGCATTTTAATAATCGTGAGATTACTTCTTGGAGTCGCTAGTATCTTCTAAAACACACTCTATTATGTGGAATTTCATCGAGTATCTATTGCTTGAGTCATTGATTCTAAAAATATTCAAATCAGAAAAATGCCTCTCGAGAGAACAGCCCCAAAATAAATTTTACATTCACAATCACATTTTTCGTGTCTAGCTTGTGTCCAAAATGATCCTGGCTCTCAGTTTCGATCTGGACGTGAAAAGACTTTGAATTCGATTTGAGATTAATTGTGTCGAAAAGGTTGTTTATTTGCTCATAACTAATTCAAATTTTTGTCAAATAGAAAATAATTTTGAAATCTAATTGAACTTTTCTCATTGCTTATATCCAAATCAATTGTGCATTGATGATAAAGTGATAGCAATTAATTCGTTTTAGGGCGCAACCATCTTAGGTCAACCGCAAAAGATTGAAACCATCGGTCAGACTTTTATCCCATATCAAGTTTTCAAAGATTACATTCGAGGATTAGCGGAAAGTACGTTCAGGTGAGTGGATAAAGTGTGCTATCCAAAGTGTTGGGCAATGCTCCTTATTGCGAGTAGTCGTGTTGAAAATGTGTCACACATGCCGGTTCTATAAATAAGATTTTTCATAAGAAAGTTGCATTCATGTGACAACGACTATTTTCGTTACATGATGGTATACCTGCAAATAAATTTGATTAGTCGTAATATTCTTATTGTGACTGTTTTTTGAAATCATATTTATAAATACAGAAAACTGTTTTCCATAATTCAGGCAGTTGGTAAATAAAATAAATTTGAAGCTAAGACGACGATATCAGTAAATTGCTTTATGTATTGTTATTTTTGGATAAGTGCCAAATATCGGTCAGTGGCCCAAAATAGGAAAACAGCCAAAAATAAATGAAACAAGGAGATGTTTAATAACCGCTGCACTAGATTTATTAGTGTCCGTCATTTATTTTCAAGCGTAGTCTTTTGTGCATTGGAATTACATTAAACGGAATTTAAAAAAACAATTTCACCACGCTTCATGAATATATTTCTCTATTTACCCATATTGTCGTATAAAAAATCGAAACATGTTTTTCACTTAATTCAGCTAGTTCATATGTTCTTAAATGTTTTTCTAGGGGTTCTCAATATAGTCTACTCAAGCATAATTGTAACGACTTCTCACATGAAATTTGCCAATTCTTGTGTGGAGTAGGGGTTCCAAAGTATATACTAGAACTACGGGAAGATATTCTTGCTACACCATTAGGACAATCCTTAGCACCATTACTTGAAAGAATAGCCGGGGGTAGTGAAAACGGAAATAGTTTTTCGTTTGAGCCGCAGATTGCTGCTCGTGAAGCAAGTCCCGAGTACGACGATTTGAATAGTCAAATTGAAGAAGTTCGTTTACAATCATTAGTGCTAGAAGAAAGACGTCAATCAATTCGTGAAAAAATCGCGAAAAAAGAAAAGAAGAAGGATAAAAAGAAGAAAAAGAACTCTTCCAAAGACTCGAGTAGTGAATACAATTCAAATAGCGGAATGTCTGAAGTAGAACATGAAGTCAATGGCGCCAATGGCACGACTGAACCAATTCCACCAGAAATGCTACCTTCTGAAAAAATGTTGGAAGATGAAGCTAGAGAAAGAGCAGAAGAAGAAGAACGACGCAAAAACAGAATTCCACCAGTTGTTTATCGCGATATAGATGTAAGTCATTATTCTTCATTGTGTTAACTTGACATTTCATATACTATACTTTCTAAAAACTTATATCCAGGGTAAAGCAGAACTTGATGCCTTAGTTAAGCTTGTCGATGGAAAGCTAACAAAAGAGGAACAAACCAATATTGAGGAGTTGTATCAATATTTAGTTCAAGGAGAAGGCTCATGGGCCCTAGGAGATAATTTCTTAGGCTTTGTTGGTAAGTAATGTTATTTTGATTTTTTAGATTTCTGATTTTTTACAAGTTTCTTTGATAGATCGAATGCTGCGTGAACCAACTATTTCATCAGAGGCTCGTGTACATTTAATTAGAATTCTAGCAGCAGCAGCCCTTAAAGATGATGTTATTTTAATATTGCACCAAGACCGAAGGGATCACGTTCTGATGAACTTTTCTCAAGATATTGATAGAGTACCTCTTGAAGAACAAACAGCGTGGGCATTATTTGTGAGCTTATATCTTTGCTTTTCTTAGAATTTGATAATATTTTGAGATTTATTCAGATCTGCAATATGTTTGAAAACTTAAGTGCTTCCGAGTGGCTTTTATATATTTCCGAATGGACCTACAATAATCTACCACTTTCAAATATTCGGGGTACAACTAAGGTCGCTGTACATTGTTTACTTGCATCATGCCCGACTCTTCAAGATATTGGCACAGGCATTATTTATAATTTGGCAATAAAGGAAGTAAAGACAGTGGTAAGTACTCTTAATAAAAACAATATGTAATATCACAATGAGACAAAAACCAACTTTTGCAATAAAAAAATTAAAGCCGACTTTCAAATTCTCTGAAAAGGATAAAATAAATTCCATATGATCGGCGCTAAACCAGTTTTACTCTGTTTCAATCAAGGCGCTCAACATTTTGCTGATTTTTATATCGAAGTAGAGAAATTGCATCAAGTTTATTGCATCCTTTTTAGAAACCCTTAAGAAGGCTTTCATATGTTCTAGTCTTAGACATTCTTGTCATATCTTTATTCACGCAAGAAAGATAAAGATAAGAATGTACGGTGTCCTGGTAAAGCTTTATTTTTGTCAACCTTTGACCATCTAAGCTATTAAAAACATTGTTTAAATTAAATGTGAGTATTTTTTAACCGTAATAGCCTTTTAACTTCGTTCAAGTCCTATATCCTTCGTAAAGGATTGAATGAAAATTAGATGCTATAGTTTGTTGAAAGCAGAATTCATCTAGAATTCGCCATTCGGTAGTGATTGTCGGACATACATGAAAAAAAACAAAGATAAAAGAAAAAAATACGAATGAAATGATAACCTTTAGCAACTCGGTTCCCTTCGGTTTTGAGCATGAAAATTGCGAATTTTTACTTCATATGCAAATAATGTATAAAGTTGTTACTTCATAGAAAGAATTAATGCATATTATAATGAACAATCTTTCAAATGACGATTAATTCATTAAATCCTTTATGCAATGCTTAGTATTTCTTAAACGAGTTTAGCAAATCTTCCTTATAATATCTTTATCTACGATTGTAAGAAGTATCTAATGATGAGTTTATTACCTTTTAATACCCCAGCTGGAATTCAAAAGTTGGAAAGAAAAGCATTTATTTAGTTGGAAATTACATCATTTAAGCTGCAATAACCAGTAATTTGATTTTTGCGATATAATATGTTGATTAAAACATATCCTAGTGGTTACTTACAACCACAAAGGGGTGAAAATATTAAGTATAATATTTTATATAAAACGATAACTCTCGAGACTGAAATTACGATTCCGTATCAGTCTTAATAATGAAAATCTACATATGTATAGATTAATTATGGTGAAAAATCGGCACGAAGTCGGAAGAGTTTTGTACCTTACCTATGATATGTATGTTAGACCCTTATAATGAATAAAATCAAGAAAAACTCGTTTTTAATTGGCCTTACCTTTTCAAAGGTCAGATTAACAAACGTTTTTATTCTTTTAAAAGCCGTTGGGCCTTGCTTTGTTGTGAGCAGAATGTTTCGACTCCTTTGAGTCATCTTCAGTGTCTAAAGAATGTGTTGAAGGGAATGGCTTTATATAGTTATAGGATGGGTTAAGCAGGTGGTACTAAATTAGGTCAGGTACTAAATTAGGCCAGGTAGAGGGATGTTTGGTTTTTTTCTTTGGGTTTTTAGATGTCCGTTTGTTCTGGTTCGTTACGCTTCCGTTTCTGTCGGAGAGTGTGGTCTAGTACTGAGAAAACTGTAGAAATGTATTAAATTGTTAGTTGATAATGTTACCCTTCTGTTTTTCTATGTTTACATATTTCAAGGCTTTCTAGGATGTCAAGCCTCGGTCCTTTGCTTTGTTTGTCTAGTAATGCCATAGAGTGTGCCATAGCGTTAGGCTCGTGTGCGTGGTTTTGTAGGTGCATCGTATAATTGGATTCTGCCTCGTTATGTAAGAAAGATCGTAAGTGCTCTTTGTATCTTGTCGTTAGTTTTCGTGTTGTATGTATACCATGTCGCAATCCTTGCATGTCAGTTTGTATATGCCGGTATTCTCGTATATTGATATGTCGTTCAGTTTTTAGGGGTTTGTAAAATAATTTTACAAAACCCTACTAAAATCGCGTCCTGTCTGTCCGTCTGTCCGTCCGTTCGTCCGTCCGTGTGTCACAGCAGTTTTTCTCGGAAACTATTTAAGCTAGAAACATCAAATTTTGTACGCAGGTGTAAAGTGCTGCCCTCTTCAAATTTCAACCACAAAAAATTTTTATAAGGTATTTAAGGGGGGTCCCCCCATATAGGGGAGTAATCCCCCGAAAAAAAAATTTCATCAAAGGTAGCCGATATGGGTATAAAATGAAAGGTCTTGATAAATACTTTTCAACACAGGTCTAATTTTGGCAAAGTTTGCTTCGAGGGGCGCACAGGGAGGGGAAATACACGAAAAATTTGTGTCGCCCCTCTCGCGATTGGACACCTGTGATCCGAAAAATCTGAAAAAAATTATGGAGGTAGGTGTTGTCGAGTACAACAACAACAAATACCTTAGAAGTCAAAGTTCGCTAAACTTTTTTAATAATAGTATGATATTCGAATTTTACGTTTTCCCCAATAAAATCGTATAGGTACCCTTAAACTAAACGAAGTAGTCCTATAGAAGGTCCTTAAACTATGTAAGTTTGATGAAAATCGAATGATATACACATACAGCCGTTTGAAATTTCTCCAATTACAACAACAATAACACATTGTTTTGGTATTTTACGGACCTTCCATCGAATCAGTCACTGCAGACTTGATTTGACCTTCTTGAAATTTTCAAAGAAGGGAAATAACATTAATATTTTTAGGAGTTCATGATTTGAGTGATTTTTGTTTGTTTGCAACAAAATGGCGCCCGTTGAAAATAGAAAAACAATGGATTTTTTTTTTAAACGTGCACATCTCTTTGACATATTTCTTGACTTTATTCGTTGCTGGTGACTGCATTTCTGAGAAGTTGAGTACAAAACCCTTCTGACATGAGCGTAGGTCTGTTTACCCAACTTGTTTCACAATGTTGTTAGTTTTGAATGATGTTTGTATTTCCTAAGGAAGTTTGATAGTTGTTTGTATCCGTTATTACTAGCTATTGTGTAAATGTTGTTTAGTTCGTTCGAGTAGTTGGTAGGAGTCATGGAGAAGAAATGGAGTCTGCACCATTGACCTGTACGCTGCTAGTTTATGTATGATCAGTTGTGATTTGTCAACTTTTATTACTAGACATCACCAACCTGTATGCATCTATACTCGTCGATGAAAGACTGAGCATGCTAAAAGAAAAATGTTAATTCAATAACACTCGACAATTCACAGATCAGCTACTCAATCTCATCAAGACCACAATCAAGCAGAATTATTTAAGCTTCAATAATAACACATGCACTGCCAAATACGGTTTTGGTATGGGACATCCAATGTTCTCAATAATGTCAGAAATATTCTAATATTCTTTGGAAGAAGTCTTTGCACCCAAAATTGTCTAAAGATTTAATGTAATATTTTACAAACGATATGTGGATGACTGTTTCATCGTTATTGACTAATAAGAAAATAAACAAGACGAACTACTTACCTATATGAATGAAATACACCCGAATATAAATATCACTATAGAAAAAGAAACAAACGGGCAACTCAGCTATATGGACGTAACATTAACACGGCAAGAAATACGATTAGACTACAAAATATACAGAAAACCAACCACAACTGATCATACCATGCACGGAACATCTACCCACCCCGCACACCATACTTGTCAATTAGCAGCACAACAAGGCAGACTCCAATTAACCAACGCCCCTACAAAACCACGCACACGAGCCTGACGGTATGACAAATTCTATGGCATTACTACACAAACAAAGCAAAGGACCAAGACTTGACTTCCTAGAAAGACTTGAAACAAATAAACATAGAACAGACGGTAACACTATCAACGAACAACTTATTACAAATTCCGACGCAATTTCTCAGTACTAGACCATACACTCCGACGGAAACGGAAGCGAGACGATCCATAACAAACGGACATCCAACAACCCAAAGAAAAAAAAACCTAATATCCCGCTACCTGGCCTAATTTAACATACCTGCTTAACCCATCCTACACCTATATTGTGTAATCCTTTAGGCACTGAATATGACTCAAAAGAGTTGAAACGCATCTGCTCACAAAGCAAAGCAAGGCCCGACGGCTTAAAAAAAAACCTAATTAAATAGTTTAAAAAGAGAAACTTTATCTTAATGTATTATTTTGAATCTTGACAAATTATCGATTATCATGCTTCTTTGGACGAAGGGTCTGAGTGGCCCGAATATGGGGTTTTTGATTCTGCTTGTCTAACGGCCCCGGTATAGCGCGAAGTGTCGGTTGTATTATTTCATTATGACTGGGCTCTCGGTGCGATCGGTCCGAGAAATGCAAACTCCACCTTGCATTTAGGGCTAATTCAATCTTCACATAGTAAAAATACTTCCTTCTTCCGCCCTGAAAGAGACAAACCTCTACAAAGACGCCGAAATTGGCTTTTGGTTGCCACTTTAGAGAAAGTCAAAAGTGTCTGCACGACCACCCTATTTGAATTCCTAACTACTTATCGTAGATACTTCAAAAGATGAGATAAAATTGAATCATGATGTCCTATAGAGTAGAGTACGCGTGAGAAAATGTTTTTTTTTTTTAACGTAGCTTCTCCTTCCTCTTCGCAGCACTTCTGCCCTTCTCGGGCCTTCATTTCCTGCAAATAGCGCCTCCAACTGTCTCGACCCATTGATCGCGTTCTCTTATTTCGGAATCCGAGCAGCGATGAACTGTCTTCGTCGACTGAGTCAGACCAGCGTTTCCTTGGTTCCCTTTCAGTTCTCCTTGCGTATTCCTTTTTTGGGTATCCGTTGTTCGTCCATACGATTTATGTGTCCAGCCCATTGCGACTTCCGCAGTCTTATAATCGTTGAGAACTCTAGTTAGTCAAAAATTTCATACAGCTCATGGTTGTATCGAATTCGCCATTGGGACCCGTCTAGCTTCGCTCCGATGATTCGCCTCAGGACTCGTCGCTCAAAGGCGTTCAATATGTTTGTGGATGCTTTGGTTAGGGTCTATGTTTCACACGCATAGCATAACACAGGTCTGATTACAGGTTTGTATACTCGGAGCTTTGTTTTCATGTGTATGCAGCTGGTCTTCAAGATCGTCAAAACTGAAAAAAACGTTATTTGCGAGCTATAATCTTTCGCGTATTTCGTCTCTTTCATTACAGATTCTCGTTATGCTGGCGCCTAAATACCCAAATCCATTCACGTTTTCGATACTGTATACGCCAAATGTGATTTTTTATGTACTTGAGTTATTTTTCCTCGACTGCGTCATGAGCTTTGTTTTACTTTCATTGATTTGTAGCCCTACTAGTTTTGCTTCACTGTCGAGTTTCAGGAAGAGCTGTTTGGCAGTTGTTAATGACCGTGATAAAATACAAAATACTACTTGGCTCGACTTGTATAGTAATGTGCCTCGTGTATCGACAGGTAGCTTCCTTATGATATACTCCAGAGCCAAATTGAATAGTAATGGGCAAACCCATCTCCCTGCTTTAGTCCGATATTTGTGTTAAAGGCATCGGTGAGTTGGTTATTGATGCGGACTTGATTGGTCGTTGACGTCATTGTCATTTTGATAAGACAGACTAATTTGACTGGGATACCAAAGCAAAGCATTATTTGGTACAGTACGTTACGATCAATATTGTCGTATGCTTGCTTCGAGTCAACGAAAATTTGGTGTACGTCTATGTTGAACTCCCAGCACTTGTCAAGTACCTGCTTGACTGTGAGCAATTGGTCTATTGTCAATCTACCTGCTGTAAAACTACCTTGATACTCCCTATTAATGCAGTTAGCGTATGATCTGATTTTATTTTTAAGATTTTTGAAAATATTTTGTACGCCGTACAAAGTAGTGATATGCCTCTATAATTTTCGCACTGTAGCTTGTCACCTTTTTTGTGGATAGGGAATATAATTAATTGGCTGCACTCTTTCGGCACTATGTTCTTGTTGCCAAATGTGCTGGACGACTTTGTGAATAGCTTTATAAACAAACTGCCACCATACCCCAATGCATCTTCAGCGAGTGACAATGTGGTGTGGATTCTGGAGTGATGGCATAATTGGACCGTTTTTCTTTAAAAATGAGGCTGGAAATGCTGTTTCGGTCAACGGGGAGCGCTATAGAGGCATGATAACCGACTTTTTGTCGCCGGAGATTGAGGATTTGGACTTGACTGACCTTTGGTTTCAACAGGATGGCACGCCATGCTCATCAAACAATCGATCTTTTATGCACAAAATTCGCAAATCGTGTAATCAGCCGCCTTGGCGATGTCAATTGGCCTGCTCGATTTGATTTTTATGGGGCGCTGGGAAAGATCCACAAACGATTCAAGCACTGAAATTGAATATTTAACAAATCATTGCTCAGATAGGGCCCGAAACCATCAATAATGTCTTGGAAAATTGGGCTGAGAGGATGGCCTTCTGTCACGCCAGCTCTGGCAGCCATATGAATGAAATTGTACTCGTATTTCACAACTAACGGGAAAGTTTGTTCTTGCGAATAAACCCAAAATATAACAAGAAAATTTGATTTTTGTTCATTTTATTGCATTTGTAAAAAGAAATTTGTATTTTGCCCACCAGACGCTTTATTATTCTTTTGGGCTTTAATGGTGGAACAAACTTCATCCAGAGTTGGTGGGGCAAATGGAAGCTCTCTAAACATCTATAGGCTCCGCCTCCGATGTTTTGGGGCTGTGCGCAGGATTAAGGAGGTTCTTGAAATATGATGCCCATCTTTCCTCAATCTTGGTTTCATCAGCGATGATATTGCCGATATCATCACGACAGAGCGTGGTTTCGGGCTGATAACCACGTTTCAGGCTTTTCACTACTTTGTATGTTTGCCTTGTGTTGTTGCTCGCTAGACTTACATCTATACTTCTCAATTGGTAATCATAGTATTTTCTTTTCTTAATTCTAATTATCTTATTCGCTACTCTTCTGAGATTTTTATGGTGTTCTCTCCTCGCCCTGGTTTTCCTACCTATGTGATTCTTTTTGTCTAATGCATTCTGGTGCTCATCATCGAACCAATCATTTCTCTTGCGCCGGGCTGGATGTCCGATCGTCTGCTCTGCCACGGTCTTAATAACTGTAATTAGCCGGCCCTACGCCACTGCCGATAATTAGTCAGTCGTTATTGGCGTCGGCGATTCGGAACGCACCCTCTAACCTCTCGCTGTTCCTGAGCCGCTTTCAGTCAGCTGAGAGGAAGATGAACATATCTGTGTGCACACTGACGTTAGATAGGAAGCCATATGGCAGCAGATCTTACTACCACATACATGACCATTAGTAGGCGGCTTTGCTGGCCAACTACATGGCGGGATATGAAGAATTATGCAGATGCCAGCGAAAATGCGAAGTTTTGTACGGTTTTGAGACGGATTTCTACCGTGAAATCCAGATGGCCAGCGGAGAACAATATAGCGCTCCTAGTGAAGTGAAACTTATTTCCGTTCTTATCTCCGTTGGATTTTATCGCTTTCCAAAGTGAATGAATAGGGGTGCGTTTACATCTCAACGCTGAGTTATCAGTAGAAGGTGCAAAACATATGCTTCATTTGCGCGTCGTGAAAAGTTTAGGAGTACAGTGGACAGTACGAGGTGAATTTATCGCATGCACGGAATACGTTTCGGACGATTTCATTTGGACAATAAGATATATTCCGCAATATAAGCATTTGCTAATGCCGCAGTTTGATGACAGCTCATGGAAGCTTGTCCATAGTAGGCCGACTAATATATATGGAAATTGCTACCATATGACTTCCCATCTTACGTCAGTTTCGTGTATGAGTGAACTTCAGAAAGCGGAACGCACGGGCCAGATGGCAGGACGGCCATGCGGACTTTGTATCGGTCGTTGAGATCGTGTTATATATTATACTGAGGAACGTAAAAATTATTTATTTCGAACGTTATTATCTTAAACCTGGGACAATTAGTATGAATTGAGAGTTGTTCACACAGAAAATTAAGTTCCTGATTAAATGTGTGCTAAGTTGGGAGGGGAAGATAAATTTTGTTAATCCCAATCCTTATAGGACTTAATTCTTTTTGGTGGATTAGAAATAGCATCAGGAGCAATTCCTACCACTATGTAGGTTTTGTTAGAAATGATGGCGACAAAGCAGAACAAGGGCGGAGTGCCTAACCTCAAAGTGAGTAAAGTGTGAACCCAAAGAGAGTACCTAACCACAATTCTTTTTTGTGTCAGTTCAGATCGACATGGCGCATCGGACACCTGGGGAATGCCTTGCGAGGAAGGTTCTACCCCAACGTGGACTAAAGGCGCACCCAGCTTTACGGAGTCAAGTTCTAGTGGAGAATTAGCAATCTCCGAGAACTCCTCACCGATAAATCTGCCTAGCTCAGATCGACATAAACCTACTGTCGAGGATAATCGGGATTCGCTCACATCCGAAAGGTCCTTCGTTTGATATAAAAGATTGCAAGAATTGCTTAAACTGAACGGCTTGAAATAACAGTTATTTCAAAGTAATTAGCAGGTTGCTCCCGAGTATTTGAAAACTGGAATCTTTAAAATGTTGTACAATAATAAACATTTACTTTTTCGTTAAAAATCTATAACACGTCAGTAAGGAAATTTCAAAAGCCACCAATTGTACAAAACAACCCTAAACCAAATTGAGGGAAAAACCGAAATAATTTTGTAATTGTTCGGAATTGATCTTCGCTAAAGCTATTGAAATCTTTGACGAAAACGTTTTCTTGTAACTTTGAAAAGAAAGAAAAAGGAAAAAAAATTATGTTAAATTTATGACGTCGTAAATTCCTTTAAAACACTTGTATTATGATTAGAACATGATAATAGCTAAGCATTCATAAAAAGAAAATTACGTAGATAAGCAGCAAACACGGTAATGCAGAATTTGTCCTTTGACGAAAATTAGTTTAATTGAAATAAAAAAAAAGAGAAAATTATAGTATCTACGAGGGTCATTCAACAAGTACTTATTTTGGAAAGGTGGCAATTTATTTTTCCACATAATCTCCTTCAAGCTCGATAAACTTGGCCCAGCGATGCTCCAACTTTTTCAATCCGTCCAAAAAAAAAAAAATTTTTCGAGAGCTGCAAAATAGGCCCCCGTGGCGGCGATGACCTCCTCATTCGACCCAAATCTATTCCCGGCGAGTGATTTTTTTCACGTTTGGAAACAAAAAGTAGTCACAGGGGGCCAAATCTGGAGAGTACGGTGGATGGGGCAGCAATTCGTAGCGCAATTCGACCAATTTGGCCATGGCGACGGCGGAGGTGTGAGCCGGCGCGTTGTCGTGGTGGAACAGCATTTTTTCTTCGCCAAGCGGGGCCGCTTTTTCTTCAATTCAACGTCAAATCGGCCCAATAAGTCTGCGTAGTAGCGCCCCGATCGAACCGTCTTCGCCTTCTTTGGAGCACGTTCGCCGGGTCCACTGTTTCGACTGTTCCTTGGTCTCTGGTGTGTACCAGTGAATCCATGTTTCGTCGACGGTCACGAAACGACGCAAGAACTCCGCCGGATTGCGCTGAAACAGCGCCAAACACGTCACCAATGTGGTCTCGCGGTTGCGTTTGTTTTCCGGTGTGAGCAAGCACGGCACCCATCGCGCCGACAGCTTTCTCATGCCCAGTTCTTCGTGTAGAATATGATGCACCGTTCCTTCTGCGATGCCCACAGTCTCAGCTATCTCGCGAACCTTCAATCGACCGTCTGCCAACACGAGATCATGAATTTTTTTAACTTTTTCCTCCGTAGCAGCCGTTTTCGGGGCACCTGGGCGTGGCTCATCAAAAACCGACGTGCGGCCACGGACAAGCTCGTTGAACCAATTCTTGATGGTCGCCATCGAAGGAGAAGAGTCGCCGTAAACAGCATCCAAACGATCTTTGATTTCGCTGCGCGTTTTCCCTTCCAAAAACAAGAATCTATTACTGAACGATATTGTTCTTTTTCCATTTTTGTACAACAAACCGACACGCTCGCTTCCAAAGGCTATCAAAACAAAACTAATGAAGAGAATTGACTGAAACTTTGACAGTATGCTACTAAAAGAATGTGCGCCATCGTGCGGTGAGGCTAAGTAATTGTTGAATGACCCTCGTATAATGTTATTAGATGTTACAAACTAATAAAATGAAGTAATAGTTAAAGAAAATAGAGCGGAAAATAATATTGATAATTAATATTTTATGCTGATAGCATTTGTTTAACATGTTGGTTTCAAACTCGAAAAAGAAACAATATCAAAATGTTGCAATTGAATTAAAATAAGAAAAAAAAACAAAGAATAAGAAGAAAATATATACTCGTACATTTATTTTGATTTAAGAAAGGTCTTAAGTTTATCCATAATTATTATTATTATAAAGATATTCATTTTTTTTTATTTGGGCAATCTTTCAGTTGATGCTTAAATTTTTTTTGTCTTATTGTATGAGAAAAATTACAAGTAAAATCAAGAATCATTTTAACTGGAAAGAAAAATATATAACATGAATTGCTAAATAAGATAACGACTTTCCTTTCCAGCGAACCCTTCTTTCTTCCAGCAGGAATGGTAGCGAACGGTAAGGATGCCGTTACAAAGGTAGGGTTTTAGGAATCCGCAGACGGCCGATTTCGCGTCGCGCTCAGTTCGCGGTACCATAATTTGCTTTGGGTTTCTTTTATTGGAGTAGATTGTTCCGATTTCGAGTTAGAGTAGGATATTTTCGGTACCGCGTCGGTGGTATTCGGGAACGCGGAATTAGATCCTGTTTTTTTGTGTTGTCTGAAGGAATGGAAGAAATACGGAATAAAGTATAGATCGCTTTCGTTTCCGTATGGTTGTGTTTTCGACGCGTTATTAAATCGGCCATGTGAGCCGGTGGCTGAATTCTTGTATTTCGGACTTAGCCTACTCGCGTAAGACCCGCGACCAAACTCCTCTCCGAACTAGCTAGCTAGCCAGCAGCCACCTCGGAGTAAACTAAGGGTGTCCTGACTTGTTGACTTGAAGGGTGCAGTCCGTTGGCACGTTCCAAGGCTTCACGTCTAGAACCGATGAGAGGTCGGTTCAGATTTCCTTCGGTAAATCTCGTCGTTCGAGCGGTTTTAAACGGAAAATCTTTACATAGCCGCTTTCACTTCCATCAAGAGCTCGTTACTTGTCTTTAGCGATGCGTCTGATAAGATGGAAGCCAGCTGGTTGCCGAGGGTCTCCGGGAAATTTTTGTCTACAGACTCCGTTTGGAGCCTTTCAATGTCAAATTTTTGTAGCGGGCTGATCATAGCCGAATATTTTTTTGACATAAAGCATCGATAGGTTAATTTGATCAAGTCATTTTATGAATGCGTCGATGTGGGAAACAAGACGTTGTGGTTTGTATCATCGCGGAGGCTATATCCAGCAGTCGTTCTCCGATGAGATAGCTCATTGCCAACGGTAGCGTTGAAACCACCCAGAATTATATTTGTGTCGTTTGTAGGCAATGAGTCAACTAGTTTTTCTAGGTGATTGTAGAACGTTTCCTTCATTTCTTCGTCCTTTTCTTCCGGCGGGGCGTGGACATTAATCAGCCTGATTTTGAAAAATTTCACTTTTATACGGATCGCCCACAACCGTTCACTGACTGCCTTAAAATCAGTAACATGCGATTTGAACTCCCTATCTACAATAGAGGCCACTTCGAATTCTCGTTTTCCTGTAGGCTTCTCACTTTTGAATATTGTGTGCGATCTAATGTCTTAAATATCATTTCCAGTTCAGTTCGTTTCCTGGATTACCAGTATTTTGAATTTATATTGACTGGCCTGTTGTAAAAGGTCCTTAACAGCGCCAGCGTAATTGCGTGCTCTAACATTCCGGGACCCAATGTCATAGTCCTTTTGCCGTTTGCGAGGTCGTTGCCGTGAGTCCAATCCATTCCGAGGCCCTTCTGCAGGTTTCGAAACATTGTATAATTTTCCAGTGGTAGGGAGTTAACCCGTCAACCAACCTCCATTCCGGCGGCATGGTTATTACGTCGATACCGTTATCAGGCGCGGAAGACTCGCCTTCACCCTCTTACGTCCCCACAAAGGAGGTGCAAGTAGGATTTAGTAGCAGAGCTACAGATGTATTTACAGTTATTAGCATTTCTTGGCATTTAATGTCCCATTATTGGGACACCAGTAAACTCAATGTGCGACGCCGAGAGCATTTACTACCATTTAATTGGGGGGTTTGGGATGAGGAATCACGGAAGCTATGGGTTGGGGAAACAAGGGGTTCTCTCCTCCTTTCTCAAACGGGCTTGGGACCTTCTACGGTGGAGTTTTTGATGTAGCGTTACAGTGTGATGATAAGCTCTCCCCACATGATTCCGCACAAGCACGCGCGTGCTATAAGTAAGTGAAGGTAGTTAGCTCAGCTTGTTTTCTCCTATAGCTCACTGACATTTTGATCAAACTATCGTCACCCGTGTCCTGCAAAAACCATAACATACATAATTCACTACAGGTATCCTTAAATTCCCTGATGTTTTGTGATTCTTGTTCAGAAATTGGATCATAATCAAGTGAAGAATAGCCATTTCAATTATATGGAATCACAATAGCCATAACACGTGAACATGGTTAATATATATTTCCAATTGGCCTAGACATTATAGTTTCCTTCGGATTTGCATAAAATTTTCAGAAATAACGTTTAATTTGAATATGCTGAATTCGCCGACCATTCAGGACCGCTCACCTGCTCACCCAATTTGTTAATTAATATTCTTAACAGTTTCTACTGCAGCTGATTTAAGTGAACGTTGTTTTAAAATTCAAAATCAATATGGATAATTCCATAAAACACTTGAGTAATTAAAAAGTAAATTTTAAAGATCTGAAGAAAATGCTGAGCTCTCAGAAAGTATCAAAGACAATTTTCCATGCATCATATAGACTCCCCATAAACCTTAGACTACTCTCAAACAACTCATTTTAAAGTGTTTATAACATCGCATGTTATAATACATAAAAAATTAAAAATAAATAAATTCCAAACAGACAACTCATACGAGTAATTATAAATATATGCGCCAAGTTAACTGTAATCAAGCTTACTTCCTCTTATGAAGAAAAGAATTGTTTGGTGTTAATTATCATTTATTTATTTGAAAACAATCATCGATTGTTTTCGTAAGTGTAAAATTCAAAAATATTGAAAAAAGCATACAATCGAAGACAATAAGCAATTAATTTAGAAGACAACCCATCCCACCAATTACGCTTAACTCTAAATAAATTATGATGTCGGTAAAATCTAAACTAAATCACAAATACTTTCGCTTGGTAACTTAATATTATAGTTTTAATAACTTCAGGTAGATTCAGATATAGCTCAATGTTATATTTAAATGAAAAATTTCGCTCACTATGGAAATATAATGTGCAAACGCTTACATCAAAGATTATTTCTGTATGAATATTTATAAAATCTATATAAGTAAAATTCTACTGGATCTTCCAGTTATTTAAAAAAAACTGCAAAATTTGTTTTTATATAAAAATCATGCATGCGCAAAGTGTGACCGCACTCATACTCCCAGCTGAAAAAGATAATATTAACAATGCAATTGGAATCTGCTAATTTAGCTAATGAAATGCTAAATACTTTTTAATGAATTGATATTTGCACTTAATACGAATATTATATTCTTTAAAACAAACTGTTAATTAATTTGTCACGCGAAGCTATTGCATATCAATCGATTAGAATAGTAGAATGAAACAAGTTTTGTTTGAAATCGATAATAAATTTCAGGGTTGATTTCGAAAAAGTTTTGTAAATTTTTATGATTATTTGTATCTAACAAAGTGTTGAATTAAAAACAATAATTTTCCATTTTGTGTACGTTTCAGGTATTTGACGATGTAGCTGTTGAGTTAACAATGGCTATCTTGCAATTTTTCAATAGTAAGCCTTCAGAAGAACACTTATTCCGAACGATAAGAGCTTTATCGACTTTTGTGAATGTAAGTTTTTTATGTTTTTTTATTTGTTCTAAGCTTTAAACATGCGAGTCTCAAAATGGACAATCAATTATATCACACTAAAAGTTTAATATTGTTACATTAATAAGACTATAAATATAAAAAATTAATCAATACTTAAGATGATATATTTTTATTTTTTCTCTATGCAGGTTTCTTCAGATGTTCCACAATTCATACAAATGATCGGACCCCATCCAAAAACATTCAAAGGAACCAGTCAACGAGTTGACGAACTAATTGATCAAATTTCATTAAAAGTAAAATAAATAGGAAGAGTCAAGTTACCAATTCACCCTCTTTGCTACCACCTACTATTATCGTTACTATTGCTGCTACATAAACAAAACGTGTACAAAATTAAAGAAATATTTTGATACCTTAGGAAAATGGATTGGATATTTTTTTCTTTAGTTTATTTGTTAAAGGGAAAAAGACTAGGTTATTGCTTTATTGCATTTTTATAAATGTGTACTAGATTATATGAACATGTTTTATACACTTATGTATTTACCTTTTGTATGTATTGCAATATCATACCATATTAGAATTGTTTTAGTAATTTATATGAAATATTTGCTTTTCTAATAAATGCAATTAATAAATTAAAATGAATAAAATAGTAAATTGCTGATGGTTGTTAAATTTATAAACGTTTCTTATTTTACATTCAATTGATTCTTATCTAATTCAAGTACCATATGCATAATCTTTGATTCGGTGGCCTGCATCAGAACAATTTATCTTAATATGAGTGGTAGGCACTCACTAACGTAGTTGGCATCTAAATCGATCCGCGAAAAATGTTTAATATGCACTATAAATCCGTTAAATTAGCAGATGACTAACTAAATTGAATAAGCTGCTTCATGGTTTGCATATAGCTACCGCATCTTCCACAATTCCGCATGAAACTAATCAAATTTACTCGGACAAGTTCAAGAAACGTTTCAAATTGTGACGATAATCTTTTTTTTTGTGATTATCTTTCAGCGAGCTATCGCCAACCATGTGTAGGTGTCGGAAACCACTACTTCCATTCGAAGTACGGATGAACGGACATTTGCTTAGATACACGATGAGCCAGAGTTTCTTGATAGTGTGCATTTGCGTTTTCAAGCGATAGTTATTAGCTTCTATCATTCCAATTGAACTTGCTTCTAAACCAGACCTGCTCCAATGCTATATGGCAATGAAATGATTTGACTTTCATTCTAGATAACAACTTGCTAATCATACAGATACGATAATGTTCCGGTCATTATAGCTGCAAGAGACTATCAGACCATATCGGTTTAAATAAGATAGAAGTAAGCTCGTAATTGATGTCTGATCGATAGTGATTAATTAGAATATTTTATTTGTGATCAATTCATCAATGAAAGGTGTGGATCATATCAGGAAACAATACATATTAATATTAAGCAAATAAAATAGCGACATATAGTTTTATAAGACTCGAATTGTCTAGAAATAAATATTTTAGCTCATCGATCACAATACAACGTTATTCCATTGTGCTATGAAAGTTATGTGCTTATCATTTGAAATGATAGTAGCAGATAGTCAAGCAGATATAAATTCCGAGTTGGGTAATTTATTTTCGTGGAAATGGAAGCACAAAAACATCATCACAAATTTTTGAGAATGCATATAATACGAATTGAGGAAATTTGAATATTTCTCAACAGGGTCGCTAATGGAAGGTATGAGCAAATCATATGCATTGCAATCAAATGTCGCATGCTCTTAACTTCTCGAAGAGTAGACGTTTGCCCATCCGTGGAACATTTGGTAGCATGTAGTGTATTAATCGAGCAATAAGCCCCGCGAACTACTCGATAAATCAGCCAATGCACCCACTATTTTCATCCGCAACGCGTATGCTGTTTTGGCGGCAATATTATGCCAGAAACTTGTTGCATAACACTCGTAGCGCGGTCATCTCTACACCATTTCAGATATCTGCTATTACTCACCACCTGATGTCATCAGTGTGCGGAGTATATATACATCTGTTACTGAATAAAGTTGCGCGCTAAAAGCCGCAAGAGTCTTCTTCCTGCCACAGCCAGCATTGTTAGACCGTGACTAAATTATTTCGACCGTTATATGTATTTTGTTTGTGTAATAAATCATTGTTATGCTTAAAGTTGTGTTTTGTGTTGACATTATAGACAAAATGCCCACATTTGGTGAGCCCGACGTGATCGGGTGGAGAATAAACGCTAAATTTAGACTTGAATGCTTTTGTGTAGTTCGCGAAGTGACGCCAAGAAAAAAATGGCTACCGAAACTAACATGGAGACCCCGAAAACTCCTAAAAACGCGAACGCACCACCACCAATCGCGCCTACGCCTTCAACAAGCAATTTGTTTGTCCAGTGTTTTGGTTCGACCAAGTTGAAGCTGCATTTCATACACATCACATAACACAGGACGGAACAAAGTTCAAATATGTGATTCCGTATGCGGAAACCGATATTCTACCGCACGTCATCTCTATCGCACCGAACCCGCCAGCTGAAAACAAATACGAAGCAGTGAAGCAACGAATTTTGACGGCGTTTGCAGAGTTCACCGAGTCTAAGTTGAGGCGCTTATTACAAGGACTAAATCCGGTTGGAAGGAAGCCTTCGCATCACCTACAGGATCTTCGCAATACTGGAGGAACTACCTAAAGGACCGAAGCCTGCTCTACGACACGACACAGGGCCAACGAAGGATGGAAATTACATCGGGTGTTGCCCAGAGATCTACCCTTGGTCTGGACCTGTGGAACGTGTCTTACGACGAGCTACTGAGACTTGAGATGCCAGATGAGCCACGCTTGGTCGGCTAAGCGGATGATGTTGCAGCTCTGGTCGCTGGACGCACCGTTGAACAGGCGCAACTTAGGCCAGGTATTCTAATGCGCCGAGTGAGGGACTGGATGACTGCTCGCGGGCTCAGTTTAGCACTGGAGAAAACCGAAGTGGTCATCTTGACAAAAAAGAGAATCCCTAGAGTAAGGATGATCAGTATTGGAGATATACGAATCGAATCAAAGCCATCGGTGAAGTACCTGGGGCTACTGATCGACTCGAAGATGAGTTTCTCTGAGCAAATCAGGGCAACGGCTGAGATGGTTGCTTCGGAAATATCGGCTTTGAGTCGACTTATGGCCAACGTAGGGGACCCAGCCCGTCAAGAAGATGCCTCTTGATGGGTGCTGTAGGGTCAGTGCTAATGTACGGAGCAGAAGTGTGGCGCGACGCTGTCAGCAAGGAGATATACCGAAAACGTTTGGCACAGGTACAGAGAAGAGGAGCACTGAGGATTGCATCTTCGTATCCGACAGTCTCTGATTCGGCGGTGGGAGTTATTGCAGGCGTGATACCTGTCGCTCTCCTTCCTAGAGAGCGCCGCGCGATTTACCTGCGGCGAAACGAGGATGCGAAGGAGATGGTTGTCCGCGAGGAGAGACAGCGCTCGCTCAACGATTGGCAGCAGTCTTGGGTGAATCGCACGACGTGAAGGTCGACTGCGCGCCTCGCCCCGGATGTGAGACCGTGGCTAAATCGAAGGCACGGTGAGATTGACTTCTATCTGACCCAGCTTTTGAGCGGGCAGGTGTGTTTTCAGTCTTACCTGCACAAGATTGGTAAGTCACGGTCCCCCGATCGTCGGCTTTGCCCAGGAGAGGAGGACAATGCCTGTCACACATTTTTTGCGTGAACAAAATGGGTCAGGCTGCGAAGGGAACTCTACAGGGGGACGGGAGAGCTCACCCCGGATAATATAGTTGCGGTGATGCTCGAATCGGTTGACAAATGGAACCAGGTGGCACATTATGCTCGGGCAGTCCTAAAATATAAAAGGGACTCACAGCAGCCGGGGGCGTTGGCGCTGGGGGATCATTTTTCTGGCGCTTCCTCTCTCCCCTCCCGCTAGGAAAGGGATCCCCCAGCTTGAAGGCGCCTCACGGCGTAACAAAACGAGACCTGGCCCGAAGTAATGTGTCAAACGGTTTCAGGCTGGGTTCTCAGGTTGATAGGGGAGGTGTTTAGTGGGTAGTCCAGTTCTTGCGAGCATGGGAGTCCCACACTTTGTGCATAAATGACATTCACCTCCCTACCACAAAAAAATACTGGAGGGGAGCACGTAACCGATGCAATGTTGCGATCGCTGCTCCTGGAATAATTCTCGGAATATATTTGTGCCGTACTTTCAATATCGAGCAAGCCTGACCATTGAAAAATTGGCGAAAATGGCGGATTTGATGATCGATGTTCAGCAGCGTTCCGGTATTGCGGCAGTCCAAAGAGATTCAACGAATGATCCAGGTATGGGACCCGCCACGTTGGGTGGCCCCTCCACTCATGAGCTAGCCATTGGGTGAGCTTACCCCTTCATTTTGCGTTACAGGTGCTCTTGCAGGGTAGAGTGGCCATTCGCTTGTGTTCTTATTTATGTACTAGTATTATGCGATTCCATCATATAAGACTATAACATAAATCTGAAATGTTGATGTTTTGCATTTGAGGGGAAAGCTCATGTTTCCATGAGTTTTTCATTCAAATGGAAAACATATAGCCACGTGTACAATGGATTTTGATCCGGCTGGAGGGGTGCGAGGGGGCACCGCTTCCACTTGGATGCCCCATTCTTATTTGGGGGCCATAAGAATCGCCGGTAAAGACGAGATATTCTCAAGTCCCGTTCATTTTCGTCAAGCCCAGTTAGTTGTTTGCTTTGTAAACCTTTCTTTTTAGAAGGTTTTAGTTAACGAGCAGTCACCTAAGCAAACTGCTCGAAAACTACCATAATGCTGATCCAAATTTCAATTGTAAATTAAAAAAAAATAATCATTTAAATTTGCAATTGAAGTCTGGACACGGCAACCCCCTTTACAACGAATTACACTTCCGCAATGCAATGGAAGGTTCGTCAACTACCGTTGGGAGGAGTTCCGCCAGGTGACGACGAATAAAGGGGAGTCTTTGTCAGTGCGGGGGATTATACATATTTTTGATTTGCACATGGAAAAGTGTCTGATATGTGCTTTAAACGCGAGGAAAGAAGTTGCGAGCAAAAAGTGCATTACAATTCACCCTAGCCCAAGCATATCTACGAATCGCGATCAAAATCGTATGAGTGAAATTGATTCTGGCTGTGCAATCTTCTCCCTTTATCTGTTGTGTGCGATTACATGCCGTCGTCGGTAATCAAAACGGAAAGTTTCGCATTAATATTGTGAAAAGCTAAAATTTCTTGGTATTTTAATTGGTGATGACCATAATCCGCAGACAACAGTCCCAAACATTGTAATCCTTAACAAATTGCTGCCAATCAATACAATCAAGTTGATACAATCCAAATAAGATGGTCACACATCGTGAAACCAAAAGGATTTTCTGAGTGAAATATTGTTGAAAAGAAAGTAAAAATCAATTTCATTTGAGGAGAAATCAAGTTCCGTGAACATATTTTTCCTACCTAAATTTTCCTTGAAATTACTCGTTCGTGGGCTGGGAGAACGTTTTAAAAGGATTCGGAACAAATGACGGCGGATGTGGAGAGGCATTCACATGCGAATGAGTGAGGTGAAAAGTAATTTCGATACAGCAATAACCCGTGCGAGAAAAGTACTGGACAAGATTCCGTGAGATCTTAACTGATCATTGCGAAAAAATGAAAAAGTCGCCCGAGTCATCAATCACTGCCGAAAATAATTTACAGACATCATCTAATAATTTAAACTGTACCAGAAACGACGAAAAATTTAAACATAAAGAAAAATTATAAAACGATTACATTGATGAAAAAGTGATCCAATAAAGATATATGAAAGAAAAGGGAAGAGTTGCTTTGCAAAAGCGGCGGGGAACCCAATTCAGTTTCGCATGCGGTACAAGATACTAATGAAACGTTCGAAACAACCATAAATCGCTGAACAGAATCAAAAGGAAGAGGTTTCCAGTAATAGTTCGAGTTATAGCCAAATAAAAAAGAAAAATCTGAAATTGATAATTTTGCTGTGAAAATTCAAATTTTTTTTTTGCGCGTTCATCGTGCTATTTCTGCTAAGTGTTGGCGATTGCGAAAAACTTGTTGGTGCGTTGCTGCGGAAGTGTGTGAAAAAACAGGAAGAAGTGGGAATCTGTACGAAATTGGTGGTAATGTGTGAAAAGATTTCCGGTGTGTCACCGAGCGTGAGTGTACAGCCGAGTGGCTTAGTGGAGTGCAGGGAAAACCTGACCGAGTACTGTCGCCAGCGCTAGTGCCAGTAGAAGGCTGTGTACGGGTAACTTGAATCACCTTGGCGTCCAAGAAATAATCGAAAGGATGGGATTGAGCAGTTTAAATACCATCTGAATGAATGGGATACTGTTCATTTTACGAATCAATGTTGGATACGTTGGGTTCGCAAGAGATAAATGGATGAAGGAAAACGAGATTATGTTTCTAGATCGTGAAACTTTGTCCATAACTACAATTGAAGATCGTCAGGATAAGGAGGAGAAAAGTTCATTGGTGGAGCGATGTTCTTCGTGTTTTTATATGGACGCTTGTCTCGACGTCTTATCTTATCAAAGAAATTGAATCGTATTCAGTGCAAAAGTGTATTTGCAATTTTTCTCCCGCCCCCCTTATCAATACAGTGTAATTAATTTGTATAGTATTCGTAACGCCCTTAAACACAAAATTTGTTTTAGGCATCATTGCAATGCACCCACATAATTTTGCCCTTAGTTTACACATCATTACATATAATTATAATTCTTTTCTTCCGGACGTTATTAAGTGCAACTTTAGCTCCCTTTGTTTTTTGCACTTTTGTGGTTTATTATATTTTATTTTGACACCGATGCCTTTGACACAAATATCGGACTAAAACAGGGAGATGGGCTGGCCCCATTGCTATTCAATTTGGATTAGTACGTCATAAGGAAGCTACCTGTCGATACGCAAGGCACATTGCTTTACAAGTCGAGCCAAATATTAGCGTATACAGACGACATCAACATTTTATCGCGGTCATTAACAACTGCCAAAGAACTCTTCCTGAAACTTGACACCGAAGCTAAACTAGTAGGGCTACAAATCAATGAGAATAAAACAAAGCTCATGACGCAGTCGAGGGAAAACATACCCCAAATACACAAAACATCACACTTGGCGAATACAGCATAGAAAATGTTTGCAAATTTGTGTATCTAGGCGCCAAAATAACGAAAAAGGGTAAACGGGAGACGAAATATGCCCAACAATACAGCTCGCAAATAAAGTATTTTCTTCACTTTTGACGATCTTGAAACCCAGCTGCATACACAGGAAAACAAAGCTTCAAGTATGCAAATCTGTGATAAGACCTGTGTTATGTTATGGGTGTGAAACATGGACCCTAACCCAAGCAACCGCAAATATATTGAACGCCTTTGAGCGACGGGTCCTGAGGCGAATAATCGGAACGAAGCTACACGGGGACCAAAGGTGAAGTCGATACAACCATGAGCTGTATGAAATTTTTGACGAACCGGAGGTCTCAACGATTGTAAGGCTACGGAAGCTGCAATGGGCTGGCCACATGAATTGTATGGACAGCAATTCATACCCAAAAAGGTGTTCGTTTTGAAAACTGAAGACCGGAGACCAGTGGGTAAATCGAGAAAACGCTGTTCTGACTCGGTCCCAAGAGGGGCTGTAGTGTAGTAGTAGTTTTTTTTATAATGGGCCCTTCCCAAGTAGCAATTGGGGCTCGATACGGTTAAAAAATTGCAGTATGAAGTTCTTTAAGATTTATATAAAGCCTATAATCAGAAGATTTGGTATTACCGAAAGCGTTTCTGTTATAAATGCTCCTAAAAAACCTTAATACGCTTAAATCCAGCGGTTTTATGGAGAGTTTAGATTAGGCTTGCATTAAGTTTCGGAAATACTTCTTATAAAAACTGCTAACAATTTTGGCTTTCATGACGTTCAAACAACAATGTTATGGAACTAGATATTCAAGCTTTGCATAACGGCCTCCGTAAAGTCATAGTGGAAGCTTTATAGAAACTGTATTTTAAAACTTCGATTTAGCTTGCAATCATTTATTTACGGAGCCTTAACAAAGGCTCTTGCCAACCCAAACTTGTATAACTTTCATAATCGAAGCTTGTTTATATTTTATGTGACGTGCATAATTGAAAGTGAGGAAATGTTTCCGTCATGAAAAAAAACGAAAAGATCGGGGAATTTCCACCGAATTATTGTGAAGGAGCACCAAAAAATTTTAACTAGAGCTCTTGAGTTAGATATGGTATCCAGGAGGGATTCAAGAGAAGTCTGCAGTCAACCATTGGCATCTACATCAAAAATTTCCGTAACAGCTAGTGAAAATCAAAATTGTAGTACTTCATCTCGTGATCTGGGTACGTATGATCGAAGTGATTCATTTAAGGTATTAACGTTTGTATATTATTATGTAGATATTGAAAAAAAACAACCAGCATAATCGTAAAAGATGCAAAAAACAGCGGAGGTACATCTTTGTGTGTCTACGAGTCGAGCGAAGACGAGGAAGACTTTGAAAAAAACGTTAACCTTCGTTCGAGTTTAAGAGATTGGGCAATGGAATACAATATAAACTATTCAGCGTTGAAAGGGGTAATGGATATAATCAACGTCCATTTGAAAAACGATAGGAATGTTCTGCCGCAAGATCCACAAACACTGTTGAGAACACCCCAATCACTCAATATTTTGGTACTTGGCGATGGAGAGTACTGGCATCATGGTTTAGTAAATTGCCTGAATAAAATATTTTACGATACCGCTGAGCCTACAGCGATATCATTGAATATAAATATTGATGGTTTACCATTATTTTAAAGTTCAAAGATAGAATTCTGGCCAATTTTATTCAACATCGCAGAAATGCCACAAGTACCAGCAATGGTTATTGGAATATTTTTCGGGAAGAATAAACCGAATAGTTTGGAATTATTTCTTAACCCATTTGTCGATGAAATGAATAGCATTATGGCCAATGGTGGAGTATACATAAACTTTAAAAAAGTAGAAGTACATATTAGATGTGTGATATGTGATTCGCCAGCACGAGCTTTCGTCAAAGGCAAATATAACATTGAAACCGATGCCTGTTCCAATAAAAATCTTTTCATATTTTCAAGAGTCGCTAATTTCAATTCTCAGCATGGCTGCTTGAAATGTACCACCATTGGTGAATATAGTTATGAGAGCCACACAAATATATTTCCACGAACGGAGTGTGAGAAACGCACGAACCAAACGTTTCGGGAGAAATTATATGGATCACATCATAGAGCCGATTCTCCATTTTTGAAACTAAACATAGACATGATCGAACAATTTCCAGTCGGAGACGAGTTGCATTTACTTCATCTAGGTGTTATGAAACGCCTTTTGCTTGGTTGGCGCGATGGAACATTCCGTAATTCCGACACAAAGTGGAGAGCTCAAACGATAAATGAGGTTTCCGAATATCTATATAAATGTACGATGCCTAGAGAATTTCACCGAGCAGTGAGAGGGCTAGACTGTTTGCCGCATTGGAAGGGAACCAAATATCGTACCTTCTTACACTATATAGGGTTTGTTGCACTGAAAGATCATTTGACACCGGAAGTTTACGAACATTTTATGCTTCTCTTCTGTGCGGTGAAAATTTGTTCTTCTGCGCTGTACTTTCATATGCTTCCATTGGCTCACACGATGCTTCTTCAATATATTGAAATATTTGCAGAAATTTATGGTGAGCAGTATGTTACCAGCAACGTTCACAATCTATCACATTTGGTGGCTGAGGTAAAAAGATTTGGTGAGCTTGCTTCCTGTAGCACGTATCCGTTTGAAAATATGCTTGGCAGAACTAAACGCCTACTGCGACACGGAAATTGTCCTCTGTCTCAAATTGCTAGACGAATCATGGAAGATATGATTAGTATGGAGCCATATAATCATATTGACACTGAAAAGCTTAATCCATCCCATCTAAACTGCATATTGACCAAACGAAATAATGGAGAAAACATCCCGGAATCGTTAAAATCGTCAGATAATGTTGAAATATCGTTCTATTCAAAAATCAAGCTGAACAATTTTTGCCTTGGTACAGATCCATCAAATTGTTGGTTTCTTTCTAAAGAGAATAAAATAGCTTATGTCACTAACATAATATTTTGGAGCAGAAAATATATACGATTATATTGCATCGAATTAAATACAAAAGAAAGTTTTTTCACACTCCCAATTGAGTCGAGACATTTTAATATTTTTTGTATCCATCGCGATGCTTTTTTTTTTTTTTGTGGTAGGGAGGTGAAGGCATTTATGCCCGCCGAGTCTGGCAGTGTGGGACTCCCATGGAGGATACCTTTGGACTACCCACTAAACACCTCCCCTGTCAATCTGAGAACCTAGCCTGGAACCGTTTGACACATTACTTCGGGCCAGGTCTCGTTTTGTTACGCCGTGAGGCGCCTTCAAGCTGGGGAGTCCCTTTCCTAGCGGGAGGGGAGAGGGGAAGAGGAATTGCCAGAAGAGCGATCCCCCAGCCCCAGTGCTTCCGCATGTTGTGAGTCCCTTTTATATTTTAGGACTGCCCGAGCATAATGTGCCACCTGGTTCCATTTGTCAACCGATTCGAGCATCACCGCAACTATATTATCCGGGGTGAGCTCTCCCGTCTCCCTGTAGAGCTCGTTTCGCAGCGTGACCTATTTTGTACACGCAAAAAATGTGTGACAGGAATTGTCCTCCTCTCCTGGGCAAAACCGACAATCGGGAGACCGTGACTTGCCGATCTTGTGCAGGTAAGACTGAAAACACACCTGCCCGCTCAAAAGCTGGGTCAGATAGAAGTCAGTCTCACCATGCCTTCGATTTCGCCACGGTCTCACATCCGGGATGAGGCGCGCAGTCGACCTTCACGTCGTGCAATTCCTCCAAGACTGCTGCCAATCGTTGAGCGAGCGTTGTCTCTCCTCGCGGACAACCATCTCCCTCGCATCCTCGTTTCGGCGCAGGTAAATAGCGCGGCGCTCTCTAGCAAGGAGGGCGACAGGTATCACGCCCGCAATCACTCTTACCGCCGAGTCGGAGACTGTTGGATACGAATATGCAATTCTCAGTGCTTCTCTTCTCTGTACCTGTGCCAATCGTTTTCGGTATACCTCTTTGCTGAGAGCGTCGCCCCATACCTCTGCTCCGTACATTAACACTGACCCTACAGCACTCATCAAGAGGCGTCTTCTTGATGGGCTGGGTCCCCCTACGTTGGCCATAAGTCGACTCAGGGCCGATATTCCCGAAGCAGCCTTCTCAGCCGTTGCCCTGATTTGCTAAGAGAAACTCATCTTCGAGTCGATCAGTAGCCCCAGGTACTTCACCGCTGGCTTCGATTCGACCTGTATATCTCCAATACTGATCATCCTTACTCTAGGGATTCTCTTTTTTGTCAAGATGACCACTTCGGTTTTCTCCAGTGCTAAACTGAGCCCGTGAGCAGTCATCCAGTCCCTCACTCGGCGCATTAGCATACCTAGCCTAAGTTGCGCTTGTTCAACGGTGCGTCCGGCGACCAGAGCCGCAACATCATCCGCATAGCCGACCAAGCGCGACTCATCTGGCATCTCAAGTCTCATTAGCCCGTCGTAAGACACGTTCCACAGGTCCGGACCAAGGATAGATCCCTGGGCAACACCCGATGTAATTTCCATCCTTCCTTGGCCCTGTGTCGTGTCGTAGAGCAGGCTTCGGTCCTTTAGGTAGTTCCTCAAAAGCCGCATTAGATATTCTGGAACGCGATGCTTACCTGTAACAAAACGTACCAAGACTATTTAATATAAGTAACGTAAAATGCAAGCTGGTACGCCTTTTTTATCATGATCTATTTGTATACATGCCTTTTTTGAACACCAACAACTAACTAAATATTAAAAAATATGTTATGAATAGTTTTCAAGACATTTATTTTTGGATTCTACGTCTAGCACTCGTTGCGTGTAGACGTGTTTTTAATCGCTCCTGTCATTAATTTTAAAAATTAATTAATTTTTCGCAAAAGTCAGTTTCAAACAATTGAAATATATTTTTACGAGCCAGTCAAAAGCAAATTTTGATTTTATTGGAAAAACCATCACCGTCGAATTATTCGAGCATTTATCGAATACCTGAAATTCATTTCCTGAAGAAATATAAAAAGTGGAAATACGTTCAAGGGAAGTCCCGGTCTGAAAACATTCCCTCTAGTCTCGCTGCGAAAGCAACGAGATGGAGGAGCCCGATGGCTTCAGCCATCAATCAGAAGGATCATGCCCATCGCCAATGATGACGGGCGAAAAAAAAACTAAAAAGAAGTTACGAGAATAAAGCAGAAAAACCGACAATCCTATCGGTTATCGAAATCGAACAGCTTATCCAAGAAAAAGAGAAAGCTGAAAAAATCGAAAAAGAAAATGAAGAACTCAAGCTTCGAGTTAAATCGTTAGAAGCACTTGTTGGAACGTTAACGTTCAACAAGGATAAAGAAAGCAAGAAAGGCCGACAAGCAAACCCAAAAACCGAAGACAAGAAAATTAAAAAGCCACAGGAAGAAGTTAATCAAGAGGATGTCCTCAGCGCAGGAGGCGCATATGACAGCAGAAATTATTATGCAGCGCTAGCTGGTCTTGAAGAAACCATGAACATTGAAGAGGATACAGGTAAAACGTCAAAATTAGATAATGATTTCATTGAATATCTTAAAATTAAAAATCGGGAGAAAAAACCAAAAGGTTTGTCTGCTGGTCCGTCTGCGAATACAATATCCGTCCGTTAACATTAATGTAAAAAAAAGAAAAAGTCCCACCAATCAATGTGTTTGAGAAAACGGGCAAAGATATGGTTCGGCTTTTGGCAGCCGAAAATAAACTAAAAGATTTTCAGATAAAAAGAGTCAATGCCGATAAGTTGACAATAAGGACTAAGTCGCTGGTTGATTTCCAGGCAACAAAAAGTGCCTTAAATTCTGGAGATGTTCCGCATTTCACGTACACCCCAAAAAGCGAAAAGAACCAAACATTTTTATTGAAGGGTCTGGACTGTGGTGAGGACACAGTCGATCTCCTTCAGGTGCTCCAAGAAGCTGCACCAGAAATACAGTTTATTTCAGTTAAAAATTCTGCAACGAGAAGATCGATTGTGGAGCGCAAAAACTTGCCTCACTACTTAGTCCAGATTTCCAGCAAAAGTAGTTCGAGTGCCCTGCAGAAAATACGGTACTTGAACTTCCGCGTGGTGAGGTGGGAACGCCCCCAGAAAAGTGAGGTCAACCAGTGCTACAGGTGTCAAAGATTCGGACATTCGGCTGCCAATTGCGCCATGAAATATAGGTGTGTTAAATGTAAAGACATTCATGCTCCCGGCGAGTGCAAATTGGCTCAGGCGGAGCCAAAAGAAAAACTATGTTGTGTGAACTGCGGTACCTTCGGTCATCCAGCATCATATCGAGGATGCCCCCGGTATCAAGATGCAAAGGTTAAAGTCACTCCAAAACAAAGTTAAGCCCACCGCAGTTTGATACCTACCAACTTCGTCAAGTTCGGGGTGTCATTTGCACTTGCTGCGAGAGGACCAGCAGACAATGTAAATAAAATAAATAATGTAAGAGGCAATAATGAGCTGCTCCTTAAAATTTATCAGCAATTAAATTCCTTATCGGAGCGAATCGATAAACAAGATTCGAAAATTAACATTGTTTTTCAGCGTTTAGGGCTTTCAAATGCCTCAAAATAAGTTGTCAACCAGCCACATTCCCACGGATAGGATTCGTCTCATCTCGATCAACGTCAACTCCATTGTTACTTTACATCGGCGTGATTATCTCCTTGAATTCATTGCCAGACAAAAGCCTGACTTCGTGTTTCTCACCAAAACCCACCTCAGTTCATGGCACTCCATGAGATTCAAGGATTTTGAGTTCGTAAGAAACGATAGGGTAACAGGTGATGGGGGAGGTGGCACCGGGATATTGGTTCGAAGACCCTATTGTTTCCAAAATATTGAAAAAGTCGAATTCAAAAGCTTTGAATCTCTTGAAGTGTCCGTTATCAAAATCTCACTGCCAGGTGGGGATAACCTTTTCGTTATCTCTGCCTATGCAACTGGTGGAACTGTTCTCAAGCTCAAGGAGGAGCTCAATGCCTTGTTCGAAATACTCGAATTGAACAGGCTGCATAACTATTATATTCTTGCTGGTGACCTGAACGCCAAGCATACATCATGGCTGAACGCCACCAATAATCCAAGAGGTGTATTCCTGAAATCGTGGATAACAGAGAACCAAATTGAATACAGGTGCAATCTATATGGGTCGGAGTTCCCAACATACCCTAGGACAAATTCATATTTGGACCTTTGCGTTGCTGACGCAAGACTTGAATTCAGCTTTAATAGTCCTCAACGGAAACTGCAGGTGCTTCCTTATGATAGCGACCATAACGCAATCGTAATGGAAATCAATCATCACAGGGATGATTTCTTCCTCATTCCAGTTCAACATGAAAATCATCGGTTGAATTTCAAAAAAACAGACTGGGGAAAGTTTCAAAAGAAGTTTAATCGCAAGTACCAGAAGCAATGTCCCTCTTCTGATGGTGGCAACTCTTGCTCAATGGTTCCTAATGACAGGAATCTAACTAACGATGAAATAGATGTCTATTTGTCGAAGTTAGAGAAGCTGACGTTGGAAACGATGGAGAAAGTAGTTCCCAAGATAAAACATCGAAACAATATGGAAGGATATGAAACACCAACCATCGCAAGGTTGAAAAGATTGAAAAGCCTTCTTCTCACACGCGTCAACAATATTTATCGACGATTTTTGGATTACAACCATCCCTCGTTGGCTTTGTTGAAATTACACTCTGAAGAATGTCCGGAACTTAATCCGGTCATACTTCAGGAGTGAGGTTAGCAGTCAATGGGCGGAAAAATTGAGGGGTATTAGCCCACAGGACCCAGACGGCGCGTTTGCGAAAGTGAATAGCATATTCCGCAAGAAGTCTCGAGTGAAGGTATCGAATATTGAAGTCACTAGTGATGAGATAAATCTTCACGATAGGGCTGGTATCGAAATTGATAGTACGACTCCGGATAGAAATAGAAACAGGATTATTTGTGAAGGATTGAATAAACTTGCCCTGATTGGAACACATTTTGAATTGGTTCATCTACCAAACCCTGAGAGAGGGAACGAAATATTTTCAGAGGTCGTTGAAGCAAAAGTTTCCGACTTCAAATCAAGCCTGAACGGCCAATCAATTCTTCATTTCAATGAAACATTAACATCTGACCTCATACCGAGCTTGACTCTTATTGATTATTTTGTCAGCTATGAAGACTTGTGTTTCATATTTCGCAAGATAAACAACAAGAAATCATGTGGTACTGATGGCATTCCAAATGTAGTTCTCCAACATTTGCCGGAGGTTGCTATTAGGAATTATTGCATATTGTTCAACAACATGTTGAGCAATTCATATTTCCCAAATGAGTGGAAAAATGCTAAGGTATTTCCGATCTTGAAGAAAGGAAAAGAATCTTCATGCCCCAAAAGCTATCGCCCAATCAGCTTGCTGCCTAACATCAGCAAGGTGTTTGAAGTGATACTCAACAGAGCATTAAACGCCCACATTGAGGAAAATGAGTTGATGCCGAATTGCCAATTTGGTTTTCGTGCCAGGCATTCGACCACACATGCAATAACGAAAGTAACCTCAGACATCTGTTGGAAACTAAATGATAGACAATGTGTTGGAGCATGTCTCATTGATATGGAGAAAGCCTTCGATACGGTGTGGTTGGATGGACTAGTTTTTAAACTCCTTCAGGACAAGTTCCCCAGACACCTTGTCGCCATGATGTGTAATATGTTATACGGGAAATCGTTTATTGTAACTGTTGGAAATCTGACAACAATGCGCGAGTTCAAGGTCTTGAATGGTCTACAGCAGGGAACAGTTACTGCGCCTGTGCTCTTTTCAATCTTCATTCGCAAGCTATTGAACGGCTTTGATTTTAACGTCTCGCCAACGCGATCATTGGCAGCGTTTGCTGATGATCTGATCATCTATACGGCAGACCGAAAAGCTACAATAGTTCAGAGCAATCTCCAAAAAATGTTCAACGATGTACAGCTGTACACTGACAATTGGCGAATGAAAATCAATGCGCAGAAGTGTGAAACAATCTTGTTTCGGACAACGCTGCAGGGGGTTAGTCAAGACCTGAAACGTAATTGGAAAGATTTCCACATCATGGCTGGTGAGAGTAGTCTAGAACGGGTTCCACATAAATCCTGTGTTCGATACCTCGGTGTTCATCTCGATCAGTATCTGTACTATACTGAACATGTGAAAATCATGCTCAGTAAGGCACTAAAAGTAGTCATGGCCCTACGAAGACTCTTTCATTCGAAATACATTGATCGAAAGGTCAAAATTATCTGTTACAAGACCCTGGTTAGACCAGTTTTGACATATGGATGTCAGATCTGGTACAACCAGAGTGCTTGTACTATGGAAAAATTAAGAGTTTTCGAAAGGAAATGTCTTTGTGCATGTACTGGTGTGTACAGAAAGCCTGAGACGGATTGAAAACATTATATGTCGAATAGAAGAATTTATCAAACTGCTGAAGTGACCAGGGTCGATATCTTCATGTTGAAGCTTCTTCGGAACCATATCGCAAGATCTGTGAAAGATGAGTGAAAACCCTTGGATTTCACAGCCGTTCCACCCTACAACCGGGTATATTGCGACTTGCCTCGCTACTGGCTTCATTCCTCCAGAAGCATTCGTGTATTTGGACATGAATCGATATGTTTTTGATTCTGACGGTGTCCCAGTCATATATCACATATATCGACGGGCCACCGAGAAGAAGATAAAATATCCTCCGGGTTTGAGTTCACGAGACCAACAATTTCAATGGATATACTCATTTGCTAGATTCGTTGAGGCTGATCGAGTTGAGACGGCGCAATCCAGGTATTGGTGGCTGAATGACAATGTCTAAATTATTCGTGTTTATTTTTCAGTTCTGGTGTTTTTCGTTATTTAGTTTTTGAGTTTCAGCTCATTATTGCTACATTTAGTGTTATTGTTTATTTTTGTTAAAAATTAGGTATATGTTAGGTTTATATTATGTTTATTATATTAGGTTAGAGATAAGGTTTAACGCTTAGGTTAAGAACATTGTTATAGATTTTTATAGTATAAGATAAAGTTTTTGATTGCATTTATTAGAATTAAGTTAAAACATATCAGGTGTAGGATCAAAGTTCACTGTAGTGTTAAGATGATAAATAATTTTAGAATAGTGTTGGTTGGTTTTTTCTCCTTTTTTCGATTGAATTTTAAAAATATGTAATAATCTCCATGGATTTGAATTTGCTATAGTTTTTTTTTTAAATGTGTTTAATGATAACGTACAAATTTAGAGAGCCATTTGGGCCATTAAGTTTTTTATTGTTATTGTTTGGAATTTGCTTTATATTCTTTTAAAATTTATAACGATTAGTTTTAAATAAAGCGCTTTTGACTTTGACTTTGACTTTGACATTTATTTTTGGTTGACTCACAAAATTCATTAAATACAAGTAACAAAATTAAAAAATATTCATTATAAGTAACAAAAATATCGCGAAGGATACTTAAATATCGTTACGTAATCGGAAATGAAGCAAAATATATTTTGTTTTCATTTTGATAAAATATAGTTACATGTATTTACATGTTTTCCTCCCAAAGCATGACATTGACTGCAAGCTATTTTTCGAAAAGTCTGTAGCAAGGTGGAAATACGAGTAGTTTAGCTTGATTTGAGAATTAAAAACAATTACTCTTCGCATACGCTAAAATTGTTTTCTTCTGCTGGATCAAAATGGATTCTGCATGTTTTGCTATGATATTGCAATGAAACACCACTTCTCATAAGCATATTTTGCTTTTAGTGTTTTTAGAGAAGCTTAATAGAGATCATAATATACGAGTATATAGAAGTGGACGAATTTTAAACCTGTATTAGCATATTACAAGTTTGGCTCAGAGGTAGAACGTCGGACAAAGGAACCCAGGTTCAAATCCCCACGCAAGAGTATTTCATCATTCCATCTTGAATACAATTTAAATATGTATAACAAATTAACAAACAGATAATACGCCAGAAATGCTATGCTAACTGAGTGCGGTATCTAAATGGAAGGAACATTCTTATATTTTAAAAGTTTGCTTGCTTGTGTAAAACTCTCATAAATTGCTTGTAAAAGACCTTTCCGAACCTCACTTAAGAAGCGATCAGCTCTTGATATTAGTCTCCGTAAAAGAAGTATCCCTTTCTTAGCGAAGTACTATGGAAGCAGAAAAAATTATAAGCCTCCTTTAGGCTTCCTTTAGGTCTTTTGGAGAATTCAATGAAACATGCGAAAGATCTAATAAAATACTTACCGAATCATTACAGAAGTTTAGAAACGTTAACTTCCTTAAGTCTTTCTTTAGGTATTTCCTTTAGGTCTTTTAGAGGAGCCAATGAGACTTGCGAGAAATGTTATGAAAGCTTTTATGGAGCCGCTATAGATGTAAACAAGCTTCGGTAAACTAAGAAAATGTTCTCCTTTTTAGCCTAACCAAACCTTTTCAGAAGCTGTAAAGAAGCAAAATAGGCAGCTCTATAAGACTTATTAGATGTGAAATTGCTACTTGGGTTGTGCTGGGGAAAAGAATCCACCCTACGACACTGCAAAGCTAGCCTGCCAGCGTATTCACTCGTCCTCAGATAAGGCCAATCTGGCCCCATTGCTATTCAATTTAGCTCTGGAGTACGTCATAAGGAAGCTACCTGTCGATACACAAGTTACATTCCTGTACAAGTCGAGCCAAGTAGTAGCCTATGCGGACGACATCAACATTTTGTCACTATCATTAACAACTGCCAAAGAACTCTTCCAAAAACTTGACAGCGAAGCAAAATAGCGCTGCAAATCAATGGAAATAACACAAAACTCATGACGCAGTCGAGGAAAAATACTTCAAATACACAAAACATCATATTTGGCGAATACAGTATTGAAAACGTAAACGAATTTGTATATTTGGGCGCCAAAATAACGAGAACTTCTAATGAAAGAGACGAAATACGTCGCAGAATACAGCTCGCGAATAAAGTATTTTAATCAGTTTTGACGATCTTGAAGACCGGCTTCATACACAGAAAAGCAAAGCTCCAAGTATACAAATCTGTGATACGACTTGTCTTATGTTATGTGTGTGAAACATGGACCCTAAGGGTTCGGCCACATTGCGATTTTACTGTCGTAACCAGCGATTTTTAGACGCAAATACGAACACACTGCGACAAGATCTCCGAAGGAACTTCAGGCATCCGCAGAACTAAAATCCTCATTTGAAGGTATGTTTTTGCCAAGAACACATGCTCTAACTCATTTCTGCGCTATGCAAGAAACTTCCATACACGTCAGCGTCAAATGTCCAAATGATGTGCGCCTGCGCGAGTATCATAGAAACTACCTGCTAAACTGGTTTTAGAAAAAATCGCAAATTCCTGCGACTGGCTACCTGGACAAAATTGTCGAAAATCGCAGTGTGCGGGCTTCCATTTAACCATGTGTAACTTGCGACAGAAGTGCGGCTAAATAGTCGTAGTCTGATGCATCCCTAACGCGAGCATCCGCAAATATATTGAACGCCTTTGAGCGGTGGGTCCTTAGGCGAATTATCGGAGCGAAGCTCGAGGGGGACCAATGGCAAATTCGATACAAAAATGAGCTGTATGAAGTTTTTGACGAGGGCTCGCCACACGAATCGTATGGACGCACAACGGATACCCAAAAAGGTATTCGTTGGGAGAACTGAAGGCCGGAGACCAGTAGGTAAACCGAGAAAACGCTGGTCTGACTCGGTCGACAAAGACCGTTCATCGCTACTCGGATTTCAAAATTGGAGGGCGCGGTCAATAGTCCGAGATAGTTGGGGGTGCTATCTGCAGAAGCAACAGCCCGAGATGGGCTTCAGTGCTACGAATAAGAAGCTTCCAATTAGGAAATAGCTGTGAGCCTGTACTATCAGTACGAGACCTTTATGTTTTCGATCAATAATTCACTCTGAAAGACCCGAAGTGTGTGATTTGCTATACATATTTTTTTTTTGTACTCCCTTTATGTTTTAGGTGACAAAGGCGCCAAAAAGGACAAGACGGGACGCCGCAAATAAAACCTATTCCTCCGTACTTTCCATTCTCATGTCCAAAGTTGTACACAGGAATAATAAGCTCCGTATTTACAAATCACTAGTAAAATCTGTGCTTTTATATGGAAGTGAAACACGGACCTTGAAGAGCGTATCAGAAAAGACAGTGAACATATGTATTTGAACGCAAAATGTTCCGGAAAATCAGTGCAAAAACGAATAGAGAGAAAACTGTACACATTTCTTGTGTTCCGCTTTCCCTGCCCATCGCGTTATCGACATTGCAGTTTTAAGGCCTTATATTGAAAGATATGATAAAAAAATCTTTAATTTGAAAATCTACTCGACAGTCTTCCGCCAAAAAAAAAAGTTTTTAAGGGTGTTACATTCTTATATTATTTCGATTATAAAATCTTCATTAACCAGCACTTCTGAGCTGTTTACAAGATTTGACGACTCTAGCTCCTTTAGTTCTTGAGAAAACTTGCCGTGATGCACGAACAGGTACCGACGTTTATAGGGTACAGTAAACATTTTTTCTGCAAAACCCTAAAAACTAGAAACTGTCCCATTTGATACTTTATCATCGACGATTTTCACATACATTTGTATTCCATTCTATTACAAGAAAGTCAAATTTTATACACAAATGCCTTCTTAATGTCGACCGTTGGTCGACTTGAGATTTGTAATTTACCATCAATACCTACGACAATTTTCGTCCTTTAAGTATTGGATTCGATTTGTGAGAGCTCTCAAGGGTTGTAAAACAGACTGCAACAATTATCCTCAGGGTTTCCATATTTAAAAACTGAAATACTTAGGTATAATAAACGATGTAACGTCTAGGTATCAAATGTATACAGGTAGGTTTCTGCTAATTGATCCTCTAAGAAGAAAATCGGACAGTACCTACCTAATATTCAGGCAGGTACCGTCCGATTTTCTATCATTAAACTTGAAATCTATTGTTCTAGACTTAGTCATATACATGGGTTTGTGTACGAGTACATAAATTGCAGTTAAAATGATATTGAAATGACACTCTTGCAAAAATACTATGCTATCTATATATCTGCACGATCAAAGGAGATAATGTTTTCTTTCTACGATATACAATAATAAAAGAGATTAGAGTGCCACTGTCTTGGTGTGTACCCCGCAATTGTCAACTAGCCCTTGTAGAATTTAAACTAATAATTAGATAAATTTAGCAAGATCGAATATACTCAAGATCAAGGTGGTAAGAAGCATATGAATTTATTTATGATGATACGGTTTGGTCGCTGTATGACCGCGTCAGTATCTTTGTAGATTACCGTGTACTCCTTAGTATATTTCGCGGATGGTCAGCTAGCTAGTCGTCTTTTCAATCATGAGGCTAGTGCAAGTTTGCGACGGTTCTGTGTTGAGGCAATAAATTATTAACTTTTGGACGGGCATAGTTTGCGTTTAGTATTAAATATTAGCACTAGGTCTAATTTGATTATCACACACAGAAATGCAAGCTTGATTGATGAAGAAAATAAGTTGTATCTTCCAAATTGTTTATAAGTACAGAAAATATATTGCGAAAAATTGTTTGGACCAATACTGGTGATTTAAGAAGATAACTGAAAAACGTTTGTGCGCAAGTTGAGCTGTGGTCGTTCTAAGGTGTAACAAAACGGATGTTGTTCCATGCAGTTTGAAATATCGTAATTGTTTTTTGGTGTTTGAATATGGAGACCACTCAGTTGCAAAAGCCAAATATTGTGAAAGTGAAAAAATCAAGTTCAAATCGTCAGGCAAAGATAAAATCGTGGTTAAAGAATAAGTTTTATATATCGACATGGATATGTGACTATAATACGCGTTTCGCATTGTCTGATTTGATTGCTGGAATTACCTTGGGCCTTACAATAATCCCTGAAAGTATAGCATGTGCTCAATTGGCAGGATTACCGTCACATTATGGATTGTATTCTGCGTTCATAGGTATGTATGATGTGAATATTAAATGAGTAGTAAAATATTGATTTAAAACAAGGGAAATGAAATTATCTTTGAATAAGTGTTAATTTGGTCCCTAATCAAAAATAACAAAACAATTAGGGAAATGTGCATAAAGAAAGTCTTACGAATTCGGTATCATGTGGATTAAGTACATATAATGCAAATGGTATGCTTAAGGCGCCAGTTTTCAAAATTTGATTTTCATGTAAGTTGCATAAATCAATTAAAATCCATATAATTATCATCAGGGTCGGTTAGACGTTATAAATCCAGATGATTAGCACCGAAGAGCTGGGTACATATTAGTGTCCATGATATTTTTAATGTTCATAAAAAAATTGATTAGGGGTTTGTAAAATGAATTTTATAAAAACCTATTATTTCGCCTTATATCCGTGGGTCCGTGCGTCGCAGAAAATTCCCTCTGAAAATATAGAACCTACAAATCTTAAACTTTGTGAAAAGGTCAGAAGTGCTGGTCTTTGAACAGTTTTGGTCTTATCAAATATTTCAAAATCTGTTGATAGGTCCCCCCCACTTGTACCGTTGATAGGCCCCCCCCACTTGTACCGAAGTGACCCTCAAAATTTTCTTTTACCGAAGCTAATTAAGCGGAATATCAAATGAAAAAAAATCATTTTATGCATCAGGCGTCTCAGAGGGAGGCAAAATGTAGGGGAAAAATTATGCACCCCAACTCGCGCTTGGACACCATTGAGCCGAAAAATCAGAAAAAAAATCACAAAGGTAGGTCTTTATGAGTGCAAGCGTAACAAGTACCTCAGAAATCAAAATTCACTCGACTTTATTAGTAATAGTTTGATTTGTAAATTTTATGTTTTGTTCCATAAAATCAGAATGGTATCCTTAAACTTCTTGAAATTTCACAATTATTTATATCGACATAAGAGCCTTAAGCTTCATTGCCATCGAATCATAACCAAGTGAGGTATAGCCATTTCAATTATATGGAAATACAACACCTACAACATGTGGTGGTGGATAGTATGTATTTCAAATCGACATAGCCACTATAATTCTCCAGGGGTTTTCATGAACAGTTTAAGAATAGTATACTATTTGAATGTGTTCAAATGGTCGTGCACTCAGAAAATTTATTTAAGATGAAACAAAATGGCGGTGTTATGTATTTTCGAAAAAAAACCATTGATCTTTCATATATAATTGAACGATTTCTTGTATGTTCAACGGATACATACATAATTCATTTTATTGCTTCATGTTACCAGAAAAGTTGTTTGGAACCCTAGGATGGTTTAAAATCCCCTCTGGTGCTAGCACTCTCCTGCCTACCTCTAGTAATTTTTCATTTTTTATGCACGTAGTGCAAAAACAGGTTCATTTGGGATTGCTCGAAATGAAATCATTCATGAGGAATTCTATATCGAGCTTATAGATCTTATCTGGGTTAGAGTTCAAGTTAGCTATGTGATTTAATCGTTCTTGGAACATTGTTAAACGCAAGTAACTTTCAACTTGACGAAACATACGGAAATAACTCCCGTCAGAACAAGATGATCCTGGAACGGTCAGTAGCAAGTCAATGAAGTGTAAATGTTTAGGTACAAGTCCCGTACACCAATCGTTTTCACGCAAAAATTCTACAACATCTTTCAAAGTTGCAGCCTTATATGCTTTCCGTTTCATAATACTCAAAGACATATACTTATCACTCACTTATCTTTTCTGATCGAGATCTACCTTATAAAAAGTAAAATTTTTTGCCAGAAAATAAATAAATATATTTCGCACGAACGCCCGGCAAGAAAAAAGGCTTCACGTGAAACTAGAGAGAAAAAGGCACGACGAAGACCCCGACAGCAGGCACTACTTGTCAACCCCCCAAGATGGCCGATCATGCACAGAAGCGCTGCGGGGTATCAGGGGAAACGTAAGGCCCGAAGACACCAACTCTGCTGTTAAAGCAGTACAATCAACCCAGTCGGGCCACGTAACGGTAGAATTCAGAGCAGAGGCTGTCAACAAAGAAGAATTCTATGACGCAGTAAAGAAATTCCTCGGCAAAAGTGCAACTGTAGCCTCGATCGAGCCGATGCTAACGATCGAAATAAGAGACACTGACTGTGTCATGGACCTGGCCGGAGCAGAAAACGCCATCAAAAGGGAGCTTCCAACGTGAATCAAATCTGAATACGGGCAAAGTAAAAATTGAGTGGTTTGTCTGCACAAACGCCTTGGCTATGGTCACACCGCACAGTTATGCAAAAGAACCGATAGGAGCTCTCTATGTTACAAATGTGGTGAAACGGGGCATACAAGAAAAGAGTGTACAAAGGAGGCACACTGTATCCTTTGCAAGGGTATTGATCCAAGACCGGATCTTGGGCACGTCTTGAGATCAGAGAAATGTTGCGATTTCCAGGAAGCACTAGTCAAGGCGAAACTAGAATTTTGATGAATCGTATCCTGCAGGCAAACCTATACTGCAGGTCGACCGCCCAAAAACTACTTGAGCCGTTCGTGAGGCACGGGAAAGCCGACTTTTTGTTCCCAATTGAACAACACCACGATGAAAGTTGTGCATCATGGTATCCTGATAACACTGGTACTGCCGCCATCTGGATTCGGAACAGTGATTTCCAGGCAGAGGGCTGTGGATGGGGGAATGGTTTAGGGTTAGTTCAGTGCTCATGGACTACCTTTTTTAGTGTGTAACTAATGCCGAACGAGCCGATCTAATCTTTCAAGCCAAGCTTAATGCTTTGGAGAGCGCCTTCTCGAACGCTGATGGCAACATGCTCATTGGAAGAATTTTCAACGGTAAAGCAATCGAATGGGGCATGCCTTTAATAGATCTGCGAAGAAAACGAATCCTAAAAATGGCGGCCAGGATGATGCTCGTCATACTAACACTGGAAATATGCCGACTTTCTATCGTATTGACTATGAAAGAACCATACCGGACGTGACATTCAAATTGGAGTGCTAAGTACGGAGGATACACAATTGAAGAGTATTAGGGGACTCAACCCGTGATCATTAGTATATTCTACTTGGGATCTGTGATGTTCTCTCCCGACGTTCGTGCTCTTAAACTTCTACAATTAGGTGAAACATCGGAAGAATGGACGTTGAGAGGTTCGTTGAGGCGCTTTAGGGTGATTTGCAGGGGACGAAAGAACTGGTAGCTCAAGACGTGGTGAACTTAACTATGAGCATCATCACAACTGATTGCAGCTCTTCTATGCCCGTTGAAAACCCCGGCGCGACAAGCCCGCAGTGTACTGGTAGTCAACTGAAATCGCTGAAAAGTGAAGGGAGTGTCACAAGCTTCGGCGTGAGGAACTGTGATGAGGCATGCAACCGGGAGCAACATATATGCCAGTCAGAAAATACCTTCGCAAGTTGATTAAAAACAGCAACAAGCCAGTTGTGCGGAAGCTTGGTGCCCTACAGACGCCTTGCATACATGAAGTGGATGGACGAGATAGAGCAGGCGCTCTTCCCCGTCCATCCTGTCCTTGTTGATACTGCCAACGGTGAAACAGCAATTGAGTAACTACTCTTCACACCCTTCTGGAGAAGGTAGTCTTATCATTCAAAGCAAGGAAGGCTCCAGGCTCAGATGGCCCTCTAGCTATCACCATTGTCCTGACTTGTTGCGCAGCACATCCGACGTTTGTCTACGGGACAGGATTTTCCCGGTACGATGGAAGGGGGGCCAGAATGATGCTGATCAGCAAGAGGAAGGAAAATTCCGGATCACCGTCTGCTACCACCCATTATGCATGCTAGATGCGGCTTGGATAGTGCTAGAGAAACTCATTAAGACAAGACTCAGTGACGTGATTCATGCTGCTGTGTACCTATCTGCTCGGTAGTACTGCTTTAGAGCAGGCCGCTCCACCATTGATGCGATTGCAGTGGTGGTGAGCGTTGTCCAACAGGCAGAGGCATATAGCCACATCTAGGGGACGGATCGTTTTATTGGGGACATTCGTCGTTAGGAACGCCTTCAACTCCGCTAGATGGGTGGATACGCTGGAAAACCCTTTTCAAGTTCCAGAATATGTGATGTAGCTTTGGAGAAACTATCTGAAGGACGAAAGTTTGCTTTACGACACACGACAAAGGGCCAATGCAGAATGGAAGTAACATCGGATGTTTGCTCAGAGATCTATCCTTTGACCAGACCTCTGGAATGCATCTTATGATGGGCCACTGAGCCAGGAGACACTAGCTTTATTGGCTGCGTATATGATGTTGTGGTTCTGGCCGCTGGCCGTACCGTTGAATAAGCATAACTTAGGCCAAAGATGCTAATGTGCCGATTGAGAGACTGGATGACTGCTCGTGGGTTCAGTTTGGCACTAGAGAAAACCTAAGTGGTCATCTTGACAAAAAAGAGAATCCCTAGAGTAAGGATGATGAGTATTATAGACATACTAATTGAATCAAAGCCAGCGATGAACTACCTGGGGCTACTGATCGACTCCAAGATGAGATTTTATAAGCAAATCAGGGCGATGGCTAAGAAGGCTGCTTTGAGACTCAACCCATTAAGAAGACACCTCTTGATTAGCGCCGTGGCGTCAGTGCTAATGTACGGAGCGGAAATATGAGGCGATGCTCTAAGTAAGGAGTTGAACCAAAAACGCCTGGCATAGGTACAGAGAAGTGGAGTACTGAGGATTGCACCTTCATATCCGACAGTCTTTTTCAGGCGTAATATCTGTCATGCTCCTTGCTTGAGAGCACCACGCGATCTGCCTAGATTAAAACGAGGATGCAAGGGAGACAATAGAGGAGAGACAACGCTCACTTAACGATTGGCAACAGTCTGTGGTGAATCACACGAAGGGAAGGTTGACCGCATGGCTACTCCCAGATGTGAGACCGTGACTAAATTGAAGGGTTTATCTGACCCAGTATTTGAGTGGGCATAGGTGTTTTCCGTCTTACCTGCACAAGATTGGTAAGTCACGTTCCTCTGACTGTCGGTTTTGCCCAAGAGAGAGAGAGACATACCTGGCATACATTCTATCATACAAAAAATGAGACTAGCTGCGACATGACCTCAACAGGGAGACGGAAGAGCTCACCCTGGATAGCATAGTTGTGATGATGCTTGGGACAGTTGACAAATGGAACCATGTAGCTCATTATCTTCAGGCAGTCCTGAAAGATAAAAGAAACTCACAGCAATCGAGGACCTTGGGGCTGAGGGATCGGTTGTCTGGCAACTCTTCTTCCCCTCTCTCCTCCCGCTATACGAATGTTCCCTCAGCTTGAAGGTGCCTCACGGTGTAACAAAATGAAACTTGGTTCGAGGCAATGTGCCAAATGGTTATAGGGTAGGTTCTCAGGTTGACAGGGGTGGTGTTTAGTGGTTAGTCTAGTTGCTTGCAAACATGGGGACATCACACTTAGTGCGTATATGGTATTCACCTCCTAACCACAAAGGAAGTTGCTTTGCCAGCAACTTAACTTTCTAAGGTTTTAAAAACCTTGGCTGAGCCACTATTGAATCGATCTTCCAAAGAAAAAATAAACTGATCGAATACGGTATATTACTGTAGTCTGGGCAGTATAATTTTAGAAATTGCTAGCATCTATTCGTTTAGGGATTTTGAGTAGTCGTGGTTGATGTCAAGGATTTGGCGAGTTTGCTACTACCTAGAAAAATTGATTCAAACTTAGAAATACAGAGGAATCTAACATGAAAGTCACAGCTGCAATCAACCGATTTGAGTCTACTACACAAAGCCCTGAATTTTAAAGACCTTTGTTGAGCCTTACGATCTGATCAAAAATCTTAATCTTTGCATTTAAAAGAAATAAAACTGAGAATGATTGACACTGTCGACTTCTCGATCTCAAATCTCGATCTCAAATCAACTCTTGAAAAAATGTCATCAACGTTCCATAGTTAACCAAGACACATCCTTGATGATGTCAAATAACGTTTCCGATTTCAAATTTAGGGCACTTTCCTTATAGGTTAAGTCTGTAGATTAAGTTCAGTAAGCTGATTTAAATCAGATAAAAGCGTTAGGTACTTGAAGGATGTGAAAATAATTGCTAGGCCATAATAAGACACCGAAAAGAGGGAACGCTTACCCTCAATATATATATATATATATATATATATATATATATATATATATATATATATATATATTTATATATATATATATATATATATATATATATATATATATATATATATATATATATATATATATATAAATAAATATACAAATATACCACACACACACACACACATATATATATATATATATATATATATATATATATATATATATATATATATATATATATATATATATATATATATATATATGCGCATATGTATATATATATAGTGCGATCTTGGATTTCTCCCTGTTTGGTTCTCTTCTAATTTCATCCTGCCAGAAATCTGCGTTGGTCTCTTCTCCACTTGAAAGAGGTAGTACACTATGCATATGGTTTATTTAGTGTACACAAATGTAGTAACAAGTCCAGCTGGTTCGTTCATCCGAGTTTCATCCATTTTCATTATTTTTGTCGGTGTTATTTTGGCTACTACTTTGATTTCAAAATCATTTGTTGCGGCTTGTTTTTTGCTTTGTAGCTACAATGGTCTCCGTCTGAACTGATTCTCCACTTTAGGCTCATGTTTGCTTACAGATATATCTGTTATTGATGCCAACTTCATTACCTCTATAATATTTCTGTCATTTCTGATATGATGCCTGCGAGCCTCAGGTATTTGTGGTAATATCTGTCACCCCTGAAACTATCTCTTCTCTGCTGACCATTATCTACGGTTGCTTATTCGTTACTCGTAACGAAACTTCCGAGTAAGGTCTTCACCTATCCACAACCCTGGGAAAACATTGGGTACCGCGATCTGAGGGCACTACCAAAAATTTAACTGCTTAAAAACACTGCATGGTGACAAAGTTGATTGTCACGAGCCCCTCAACACTAGAATTAGCGAGCGGTCAAAATGACTGGTTGCATCAATTTTTCACACAATTTTTTTGTATCAATCTCATTCAATAGGTCATTGTTTTAAAGTAGTCTCATAAAGATCCAAGTAATTCAAAGTACAAATATATAGAGAAAATAGTATTTTAAAACTGTTCATTGGTAAAAATTAATTCACAAAGAAGCAAACAACTGAAAGTATTTCTTGAATCTCAGATGTAGGCTTCTGAAAATTTTCAGAAGAAGGGTCTGAAAATAAACGACGCACGTAAATGAGTGGACGAACGTTCTTGAAAAACGCTCACCAAATAAAAGGGCATAACTTTTGGGTGCATGGCACGATAGAAACAAAAAAAGCTACCTTCCCTTCTCTCACAGTTTGTCAATCTCGGTGTCACTTGAAACAGCTGCGTTTGTATAAGATACGCTGATGGTATCAATTTCCAGAGCTCCTCTACTTAAAATTTTAGAACAATTTATTTGATATTCAAGGGTTGTTGCCAGCAATAATCGACGATAATAATCTCGTAAATTTACGTAGGTACCCGAGTCAAAATTTTGACACTCATGTGTTTTCTCCTATTTGAACCTAGTATGATACTTTTTAATACTACAGCTCCTTAATTGAACCTCTAGTTCCCCTTCAGTAAAATGATGCTTCTGTTTACTGACCACTCGATGGAATTTTTTCCCCGCTCGATGGTATTTTTTCCTATTTGAACATATTATGGTACTTTTCAATATGACAGCTTCTGATTTGAACTTATAGTTCGCCTGCAGTAAAATTATGCTTCTGTTTACCCACCACCAACGTTTGTCGTAATAATGGCGCGAGGCTACACATGATTTGCTCTCAATGGTGGATTAGATATTATTTATCACAATTATCCGGGTATTCATTGCGTTAATTTGAGAAAAGAAATAACGTTTAATATCAATATGCCTGAGTACTTTTTTTTTTTTAAAATTGGTAAATACCATTACGTTATACTGAACTTTTTTGTGATTTCAGCTATTACATTAGTTCAAATAGTGACACAATTGTAATTGCAAAAGAATAAGAATTCACTGTAATGTAATGGTTTTTACTAGTTTTAAAATCGATATCAAATAGGATGTAAATCCTCAACGGAGGTCAAAATTGACGTCCTATTTGGAGCCTAAACATGAAATCTTGGCAAATTTATGCCACTTTTAGGTGCTAAATTAGGCCTTCTTTTGCATTGGCGTCAGGCCTTCTTTGGTGATTTTAACTAATGAAATATTGGGGACAAAAAGGTCTAAATAATTTTCAATATCTCTGTTCAAGTATTATAACACATTACCCTGTCCAACAGGTGAAAATAGTCATTTAATATATTCACCATTTACTTCAAAAATATTTTTGGATTCTCTTGAATTTATAAACGTCTATGTAATTTCCATAATTTACAATGTTTTTCATGCATTTACCTTTCGTTATTTTCGATGTTTGTACACAGTTGAAATATCTGTTTTGTGAGCAATCGTATGGCTTACAAAGCTTTGCAATTTGATGAAAGTATCACCCACATGACATATTAAGTAAATCTTGGATAAATATTTTTATTAGAATGGAAAATATTTTACATTTTTTAAAGTATTTTTTATGCAGCTATTCAATAATAACAAGGTAGTGATCTTTTGGAAGAGCTTATCAAATTTGAAGAATGCCATTGTGGTACGATAAAGTTGGCTATGTTTGGAGGAGGATCTAAACATTTCAGAGGATCATTAAAAAAGATTATTAGTATTGCGGGGCCTAATATATAATCAAAATTTCATTTTTATTAAAGAAATTTTAAATACTAGTCAACAAAATAATTTCCACCATTTTCAAACACTCTTTGCCAGCGTTAAGGCAGTTGTTCGAATCGCTTTTTTGAAAAAGAATCCTTCTATTTTTCATTGTAAAACTTTTCCAAGTTGGTAGTCGAATGGCGCGAGACATGGTGATTAGAGTGGATGAGCCAAAAGTTCCAATCAAAGCTTCCCCATTTTTTCCTGTGTTATTCGTGAAACAGCGGCCTCAACACAAGCATCCGCAAATATATTGAACGTCTTAGAGAGACGAGTCCCGAGGTGAATAATCGGAGTGAAGTTGGACGGGGGAAATGACAAATTCGATACAACCATGAGATGATGATATTGTGACAAGTCAGAAGTCTCAACGAGCATAAGACTGCACAAGCTGCAATTGGCTGGCCACGTGAATCGTACGTAACGGATAGTCAAAAAGGTATTCGTTGGGAGAACTGAACGGCGGAGGCCAGTGAGAAACGCTGGTCTGACTCTGTTAAAGAAGACCGTTCATCGCTGCTTAAGTTTAAAAATTGGAGGACGCGGTCGATGGAACGAGATAGTTGGAGGCGCTTTTTGTAGTAAGCGAATGCCTGAGTAGGGCTGCGGTGCTACGAAGAAGGAGAAGTTTTTTTTCCAGCGTAAGATTTCGTGTTATCGTGTTGAAGGATTGCTATTTTTTTTATTGACCAAAACGCATTGTTTTTTTTTATGCTTCATTTGCCCGAGTTACTCACAATATACTATAACTGTAACGGTCTAACCAGATTCAAGCAATTCATAATTTATAGTTCCAGATAAAATCTCACTACATGAAACAAGGACCTTCTTTATTCTTAGTGATGCCCGAGATGTCGAAAGAGGTAGTTCTCCGGAAGAAAGCCATTAGGTTTTCTATACAAGATTATTGTACAGCACTTACTTCCCATCTCCAGTTGCAGTGTGGATCGGCTCCATATTGAGACAAAAAAACCCACAAATGGCATACCGTTAATCGAGCACCATCTCCATCAATTTATGAGGAACTCAAATTCCTTCATCATCATCATCTACGGTGCAATAGCCCAAGCTGAGCCTTGGCCTCCAGAATTAAACTCATTCAATCGTTATAGCTCTGCAGCCTAGTTTGCCAGGTGATCACTCCCAGCAAGAATCTGCTGTCAGCTTCCATCGTGTCTTCTCATCGCGTCCTCGGTTTTTCCGCTGGATTTCTACCATGTGTTCTACCTTTCAGTGTTATTTTGGTTAGCCGGTTTTATACCATTCTTTCTAAATGATCTGCCAATTGTGGTAAGCATAATTTTACGTAAGTAAATATAATAAAAAGTTAAAAAAGTTCATACAAGTCATCGTTGTACTCTGTTTTCAGTTCCACTGGGCCGTAGATCTTTCGGAGCACTTTGCGTTCAAATATATCCACTGCCTTTTTGTATTTGCTTATCAGGATCCATGTTTCACTTCAATACATATAACAACACAAGTTTGATTAGTGATTTGTTATTACGAAGCTTATTTTACCTGTTAGAAATCCGCTGGATTTCTACCATGTATTCTACCTTTCAGTGTTATTTTGGTTAGCCGGTTTTATACCATTCTTTCTAAATGATCTGCCAATTGTAGTAAGCATAATTTTACGTAAGTAAATATAATAAAAAGTTAAAAAAGTTCATACAAGTCATCGTTGTACTCTGTTTTCAGTTCCACTGGGCCGTAGATCTTTCGGAGCACTTTGCGTTCAAATATATCCACTGCCTTTTTGTATTTGCTTATCAGGATCCATGTTTCACTTCAATACATATAACAACACAAGTTTGATTAGTGATTTGTTATTACGAAGCTTATTTTACCTGTACACAACTCTGGACCTCAGAGTACGTACGGAGTAATAGGCTTTATTTTCGGCGTCTAGTCTCGCCCTTATTCGTGCGTCTTCTATTCAGGTTGACTCTAAGATAAATAAAGCTTTTCATACTTTCCAGGTTATAGTCTCCTATGGTCATATTTTGTCAAACTGTAGTGTTCTTCTTGTTTGCGTCATGAATTTAAATTACGTTTCATTAACTCGTCGGCCAATTTTGTTTATTTAAGATTTTAGGCTCTGAAATGTCTTTTGGCTTCTGAGGTTGAACATGCCATATATTGATATCATCAGTATATGCTTTCAGTTACATAGACTTAAAAATTAGTGTACCAGAGTTTTAAGCTGTTCTCTTCCTAATGACGTGTTCCAGCGCAATGCTTAAGAGTATAGGGCCTTTTCAGCCTGATTCAATTATGAAGCTATTTCTGAGTTCACCATTCACCTTATCCTGGGACTCTGTGTTTAGCATCTTGACTACTACCATGCGGACTAGTTTTATTGGGACATCAAAGTCTTGCATTATTTTGTACAAGGTATTTTTTGACACTATCATATGCTTACTTGAAGTCTACAAAAAGTTGTCGCAGCGCTTTTCGAGCGCCTGCTTAACTGAGAATATTTGGTTTTTTGTAGACCATTCACTTCGAAAGCCTCTATGATACTATCCTTTAATACTTTCATTGTGATTGTAGCACTTTCGGACCTTCGCTTAGAGATAGTCAAAGTATCTCATTATCATGATCGAATGTATCGGCACTCCACAAGGTAATATGGTCAGCATCATAATTGAATGGTCATAAAGTCCGTCGGAGCTAAATCTCGTTACCGCCAACGAGCGTCAACCCAGGGATCTTTAGCTTACGGGATGAGTGCTCTAACCACTTCAGCACGCGGACTACATAATACTTTCATAGCACGGTTTTAATTTTCTTTCTTTGATTTTGAAGTATCACTTCATATGACGTACACAATAAAGCGTCGCCTCTATAATTTTCACACCTTAACATGTCTCTCTTTTTTTGTACAGGACATATTGTACTTTTCCACCAGCTCTCTGACAACTGCTACTCTGACCATACTTTGCATGTAAGTCGATAGGACAGTTATTTAGATGGGAGCCCTCTCTCTGGAGCAGCTCTGCTCATCTTTCATCTTTTTCAGGAGCCTTATTTTTTCTCAAGTCATGTACTGCTATCTGTATCTTGTTTTTGGTTGGCAGTGTAACTGGGGCCTCTTTTTCTAATTTGAGAATGTTCACAGCTTCAGTAGTTGTTGGGGGCGCTGTAAATAGCTCCTTAAAAATATTTCATCCATCTATTTTTGATTTTAACTGGGTTCGCTACAGGTATGATTGACCCTTGTACACTTTTGCATAAACTTGTTTGTGGGTTGAAGCCCCTATTTAGTTGCTTAATACGCCGATCTGACTTCATGTAGGGTCATATTTTCGTTTATCTGTTAGATTTTAGATGGTCGTTTCTTTCCTCGGCACACTTTTTTAGCTTTTTGTTAGTGATCTTCTTTGGCTCGAGTTCATCACTGGATATATTTTTTGTACGCCTGTTTCCTATTTTCAACCGCTTGCTTGTATTCATCATTATACTAGTCGTTCCTGTTTTTTTGTTCGATGCCTAAAAATCTCTTCGGCCACTTTTTCACCATAGTTTTGATGTCATCACTACCTTGTTCCACCTGGGGAGATATGTTGATGCGATTTTTCAGCACTGATATGTATATGAACGTTACTGAGCTATCGCTTACCTTGTTTTTTTGGAATCTTTGTGCAACTGATCTTCCTTGTTTACAGCTCTTGGAGATGCGGCATCGGAATTGACATACAATATAGTGGCCCGAATTGCAAACAGCACCACAGAATAAGCACGGGTCGGGGAATGCTGGTTGCCACTTGCTTTTAGGTAAGAACGTGGTCGATTTGGCTGAATGTATGACTATCTAGGGACGCCCACGTTCTCTTGTTGATTGCTTTGTGTCCGAAGTGTGTTTAGCTTATCGTGAAGCACATACTAGTAGCGGAGCCTATCTGGCGTTGTCCATTGTCACTGGTCTCTTCATGAAGGCGGTACCCTCTGCTTGTTCTATGCATTGTTTCTCGGACGATTTTTGCTTTGAAGTCATCCAAAACTATTTTAACGTCGTTTGACGGCAATGCATCGACAATGCATTCCAGGGAGCTGGAAAATTTGTCATTGACTACCTCCTCCTTTTAATATGTGGACGCATGAAAGTTGCCTAGCCAGACATTAATTCATTGACGGACTTGAAGCCGTTGAAAATTTGTTTAAATGTGCTATCCATAATGAAAGCCACTCCCTTCCCGCTTTTAAACACGTTTGCATGTCATATCTATCTTCGCCATGCCATCTGGTTTCTTGCACTGCAAAGATGTTGTATGTTTCTTTATTTCACTTAGAAGTTTTCTCAGTGCATCTGGTCTGTTCATTGATCTAATATTCCAAATGCCAAAATATAGTGTTTTGTTTATTGCGACCGTTTTCGTCGCTTGTCCAATCTAATCCGAGGCTTTTGTCTTATTTCCCTACTAGAGAAGAGGTTTTATCATTTCTTATAAATATAGTTTTTTAATCATTATATCATTTCTTAAACAATTTAATTTTTCCTAAGCAAAACTTGATAGTTCTGTTGCAATTTTATATGCCCATGCAACTCATTGAAACTATCATAGTTTATATTAAAATTGGACTTGGAGGAGATATATCCAACCCAATGGCTTGATATACAGTGTGGACTTGGAGACACCAAAAACGGCATCATCAAATATTTTGCGATATCTTAATTTAAGTACTCTTAGTTGAACCTATGATGAAACTTTTCAATACTACAGCTTCTAATTTGAACTTCTAACTCATTTGCAGTAAAATTATGCTTCTGTTTGCCTATCATCAAATCTTTCCCTGGTCAAAGTTTCAAGACTACATCCTATTGCTGAAAGGTAAACTGAAGCATAATTTTACTGAAGAGGAGTTAAGGGTTCAAATAAAAAGTTTAGTATTTCAACTCGGGTGGGAGTCAGAGGTTCAAATAAGAAGCCGTAGTATTGAAAAGTAGCATAATACGTTCATAAAGTAAATACCATAAAAAGAGGTCTAATAGTTCCACGTGGCTTAGTGGTTAGAGCACTAAGCCCGTAAGCCGAAGGTCTCTGGTTCAAGTTTCGTTGGCGTCAACGAGATTAGTTCGAGTGGTTCTTCGGGCGGACTATAAGCCTGTTCAGTTATGATACGTGCTGGTTTAAAATCAGAACGTATCGCAGCTGGGTGGACGGACACATGGCCAAAGCGTGATAATGATCCTATCACCTTGTGGAGTGCCAATACATTGGATCATGACAATGCGATACTCTAACTACCTCTAAGCGAATGCCCAAAAGGGGCTGTAGGGCTACAAAGAAAAAGAACAAGTTTGATTTGGGATACATAAATGATTTTTAAATCTCATTATCATCTATGGCGTGACAACCTAATAGGGTTTTGGCCTCTAGCATTAGTCTCCTCCAATCATCACGATTCCGCGACCTTATCCGCCAGTTGCTCACTCTCATCAAGCATCCGTTTTCAGCTTGTTTTTTGTCTTCTCATCAGATCCCGTTAGACATCTACCTTGTGCGCTGCCCTCAAATGTTCTTTTGGGCAATCGGCTTTCTTCCTTTCTTTTTACATGGCCCACCCATAGCAATCTACGTAACTTAATGCAAGAAGAAATACGTGGATCGTCAAATAGTTCACACAATTCATCGTTGTAACGTAGTCTCCACTCTCTTCCCTGTTTCATTGGGCCGTAAATTTTCCAGAGCACAAAGAGTTTTGCATTTGGAATATAACCGTTTCGCATTTTTAAACTTTTTAAATAAACTGTCGATGTCAAAACGTTTGTGAAAGTCAAATTGATGAAGCTCATCTCTGGCTCAATAGCCCACATGTGCTTCTTGAGACAACGTTGCATCCACAACGGTAGCGCGGCTTTCATGTAGGAGGTGTGATTGGGCCGTATTTTTTCGTGGATGAAAACGACATGACATGTTACTGTCAATGGAGAGCACTATCGTGTTATGTTGGAAGATTATTTGTGGCTAGAATTGGATGAACTTGACATGAACGATATGTGGTTTCAACAAAACGGTGCCACTAGCAGCATGCCTCAAAATCCACTGCACGCCCCACAATCCACTGCCCTTTTTGGATTTGCTCATCAGGGCCTCTGTTTCACTTCCATATAATAGCACAGGTTTGACTGTGTTTGCCTGTTGATAGCTCTGGACTTTAAAATGGGAAGCGCGGAGTAATAGACTTTATTTGCAATATGTTTATGGCATCCAACCTCGTCTTTTTGGGCACTTCTTCTATTCGAGTCGGCTCCAAGGTATACAAAATTATCCACACGTTCAGGTTTTGTCAAACTGGAGTTATCTTCCTCGTTTGAGTCATGAATTTAGTTTTCGTTTCATTAATTTGTAGCTCAATTTGGTTTGCTTCAGATTCTAGGCTCAAAAATACTCCCTTGGCATCCGAGATTGATCGTGCCATAATTTCGACGTCATCAGCATATGCTACTAACTGTGTGGACTTGAACATTAGCGTACCAGAGGTCTCAGCTGATGTCTTATGGTGACGTGTTCCAGCGTAATATTAAAGAGAATTGGGTCAAGCCCACTCCTTGTTTTAAGCCTGATTTCGTTATAAAGTTATCCGTTAGTTCACCGTTTAGCTTGACTTGGGACTCTCTGTTTTGCATCGTGACCTTGACCATATGGACTAGTTTTGTTGGGACGTCAAAGTCAAGCATTATTTTGTACAGCGCATTTCTGTCGACACTGTCGTACGCCTGCTTGAAATTATTGCATCTATTTGATACAAAAACCGAGCTTTCTAAAATGAGTTCTCTTAGGAAGCTGAGCTTCTAAAATGAATTCTCTTAGGAATTTAAAATGAAAAGCAGCCTACTCACTCAATCAATGACATTTTTTTCAAATCATATTGAAACTTCACACAATCATATGTGACTAAGTTTTTGCTCAACATATCTTAGATGTATGTTGTTATGATTTACATGTAAAAGATTATTGCACGCGAGATAAACATGCTGTTGGTTATTGGAATCGACCATTATGGATAGCCTTAGAATAGCTATCTAGCATTTTTCTCGAACGACATTGGCTCACTAAACCATAGTTAGCGAGAGCCTACTGCGGGCTTCTTTTAGGCTTTTGTCTGGGCCTACTTTTATTCTACATATTGGTAAACTGATCATTTCGTTCCAAAGTGTAGGGTTAATGTAGGATGAGAAATGACCGGTAAACTTACTCCAAGCCTACAAGTGTTGACTTTATTCACTAAAGGCATCGTATTTTGCACCTAAACATTGAAATAAGTGAAATTTATACCATTCTTAGTCGCTATCTAAGATCTTATTTTACTTTGTCATCAGATTTACTTTTGAGGCTTTTAATTTACTTATTTCTGCAGAAACAAGTTAAAGAAGCAGAAGAGTGCTCCTGCCAGAAGGATTTTGTAAAACAAACAATATAATCTGCATATCAAAACTTGACTTATATACAAATTCCATAAATTGAGTCCGAACAATTAAATCCTGGTTGTAATGATTTTCACTTTACTTCGCTCGAACGAAATCTGAACCGATTTCTCATCGGTTCTAGACGTGAAGTCTTGGAACGTGACAACGGACTGTACCCTTCAGGTCAACGAGTCCGGACACCCTTAGTCTACTCCGAGGTGGCTGCTGGCTAGCTAGTTCGGAGAGGAGTTCGGTCGCGGGTCTTGCGCGAGCAGACTAAGTCCGGAATAGAAAAATTCAGCCACCGGTTCACATGCCCGATTTACTAATGCGTCGAAAACACTAACATACGGAAAAAAACATATCCTTAATTTATTCCGTATTTCTTACATTCTTACAGACAACAACAAAAAATGTATATAATTCCGCGTTCCTGAATATCACCGACGTGGTACCGAAAAGTTATACTACTCTCTTTCGACTGCAAAATAACTGACTCTAAGAAAAAACTCAAAACAAACTATGGTACCGCCCACCGAACGCGACGCGAAACCGGCCATCCACAGATTTCTAGAACCCTACCCTCGTAACGGCATACATACCGCTCGCTACCATTCCTGCTGGAAAAGAAGGGTTTGCTGGAAAGGAAAGACATTGTTAGGCTTTTAATATTTTAGCATTAATTACTTGAATATTTATATTTACACTAGTCCTCCTTTCATTCAGTAGATTTTGAACTTAATAACAACTAAGATACGTTATATATGCATATCAAATGTAAATAATAATTTCACTATCACCGAAATATTTCAAATTGATTGTACAAAATTTTGCAATTTTTTGTTTTTCATAAAGGCAACGACTAATGGCTTAATCCATGTCCAAATGGCGAAATGAAATAGAAACAGCCGTGTATCCGACTATCAACAATATTTCCCACTTTTATCACGTAAAAATCTTTTGTGCTGTGTCATTTGTCAAGTGCATGAATATTGCACACATTGTACGGAACTAAGTATGCAAATGTGGCAGTCGAGGAATTGAACCACCTTCAGCTGTAACGGCACCAGCTCTGCTTTAACTAAATGTTCAGTCATATAGCGTTTAAAATACGACAGCAATTTCCTTTTCTCCTCTAAAGCTGGCGGAAATTCAATGACAGTCATGTAAGTTTCTTTGCCATCTTTTTCGATGAGATTAACATTTATTCCATTTGGCAACGTTAAGAGTTTTGTTGTATCATTGAACATGACACCCATCCCTTCACCGCAAAAATCTCAAGTTAATGACCGCAAATTTGCATTATGCAACTTTCACGTAATTCTTATTCCCGCTCGCAATACCTCGTGCTGGACTATTATTCGGTTCTAATGCGATTTCTACGCACTTTGCAAAAAAACTTTAGTGACATTTACATTCTGAAATAAAAGTAGACTTTGCTGGAATGCGTATGGCCGGCTCCAAATGAATACATCGGGTTAGCGAGAAAAGAAGGAAAGAAGAGTGGATGCATTTAAGAGCGTGTGTTGCTATAGAAGTTGCTCTTGTATCAAAAGTACAGAGTTTCTATGCATGTGTTTCTTTTAGAGCTTACACTTATGTACTTTATAAAACCATATCTTGCTCCTGGGCTTATTCCGTTAACTTAATGATGTGGGCACTGCCGATATTTCATCGTAAAACTTACTTGCTAACCTCCGTGAAAAGGAATGGATTTAGTGTGTTGTATACCTTTGGCGCATTTAATTCATTCCACAATCGATCCGCCACAAATTCAATGTATTGTGACATCAATCCCCAATTCATTCCAATCATAGCTACTGGTGAGGCATTCTTTATTTGTAGGTTTCTGAACCAAATGTTTGAACCTAAGACAGGCAAAGTCTGAAGAAGATTACTCTTCTCGTTATATCAGCAAAAGCAATCTAAACAAAATAGAACAGATTATGATTTAAAAGTTGATAAAAGAAAATTTTTGTCTTGAGCACCCCTACCTTGCAATTTCACATCCACTACTCGCGCGAGAACGCCATTTTGTCGTAGTGTCGTTGCGGATTCGCGCCCTCGTGTCGCCTGGTTTTTCTGCGGGGAAATTCTGTGTGCAGCACTTGACTTTGGTTAAAAAAATAATTTTCACATACCTAGCTCTCCTTCACAAGTAGACTAAAGTCGATTGACCACTGGGTTCGGATACTACACTTAATTCTGCCAAAGAACAATAAAACCCGTCTTACGTGACACTCTTATTGGCAGCAATCTTCCCGGAGTATTCATTTTGACTCAGTGACGTTTTCCATTCAACTGTCAAAACGCGGTTCTTAACAGCGAGCAGTTAAAGGGTCGTTACCGAACCGCCAACGTCAAGTACAACCCGCTGTTCGTTGTGAGTGGCGTAGTGCTGATTTATTACATGGTTATTATGCACTTAAGTTCGCCGCCATTTCGTTTCAAGTATTTTGGCTCCGTCGCTTAGTTAGTCATGATAGCACATCAATATTACAAACCATTTCTAAAATTTTTAATCAAAATTCGTACATATTTTTAGTGTCTAGGTCCGTTGCAAACGTGTATCTCTTAATGTTGTAATTGTTAAATATTGATGTTTATTGTTCAATTATTGTGAAGTTTTCAGAATGCATACAATTGCTTTTAAGAAGCCTAAATCATAGGTTTTGGGAAATTTAAAGGCACCATCTTGATTTTATAGGCAAAAATGTAAAATTTATAAAATGTACTATTATTAACAAAGTTGATCGAATTTCGACTACTGAGGTATCCGTTGCCATTGTACTCTCAAAGTTTCACTCCTGCGATTTTTTTTCAGATTTTTCGGATCAAAGGTGTCCAACCCCGAGGGGGGGAGGGCACTAAATTTTCGTATATTTGTCCTTCCCCTGCACCCTTCGAAGCAAAACATGGCCTTTTTGAAGAGTTCACATTAAGACCTTTCATTTGATACCCACTCCCCTTTATAAGGAGACCCCCCTCAAACACCTTATAAATTTGTTTTTGTGGTGAAATTTTGAAGAGGGCATCACTTTGCACCTACTTACAAAATCTTATGTTTCTAGCTTACATAGCTTGCGAGGAAAAGTGGTGTGACACACGGACGGACGGAAAAAGGGACAGACAGGATGCGATTTTAGTAAGGTATTGTAAAATGATTTTACAAAACCCTTAAAAGGTCCCAATAAGGTTGATCGTTTCGACTCAACAATAAAGTAAGGTCCAAATCCTCAACGGATGTCAAAATTGACGTCCTATTTTGAGCCATAACATGAAATGAACGCAAACTTTTTCTTCTTCGTAGCACTACAGCCCCTCTCGGGTCTTCGCTTCCTGCAACAAGCGCCTCCAACTGTCTCGTTCCATTGACTACATCCTCCAATCTCGAAATGTGAATAGCGATAAACTACCTTCGTCAACCGCGTCAGACCAATGTTTTCTCGGTTTCCTCACTGGTATCCGGCCTTCAGTTTTCCCAATGAATATCCTTTTGGGTATCCGTTGTTCGTCCATACGATTCATGTGTCCAGCCCATTGCAGCTTCCGCAGTCTCACAATCGTTGAGAACTCCGGCTCGTCAAAATTTCATAGCTCATGGTTGTATCGAATTCAGCATCTGTCCCCGTCTAGCTTTGCTCCGATTATTCTCATCAGGACCCGTCGCTCGAAGGCGTTCAATATGTTTGCAGATGCTTGGGTTAAGGTCCATGTTTCACACCCATAACATTAGACAGGTCTTATCACAGATTTGTATACTTGGAGGTTTGCTTTCCTGTGTATGCTGCTGGTCTTCAAGATCGTCAAAACTGAATAAAATATTTTATTAGCGAGCTGTATTCTTCGGCGTATTTCGTCCCTTTCATTGCTCGTTTTCGTTATTTTGGGGCCTAAATAAACAAATTTGCCAACATTTTCGATACGGTATTCGCCAAGTGTGATATTTTATGTACTTGAGGTATTTGTCCTCGACTGCGTCATGAGCTTTGATTTATTTTTATTGATTTGTAGCCCTACCAGTTTTGTTTCGCTGTCGGGTTTCAGGAAGGGTTCTTTGGCAGTTTTTAATGACCGTGACAAAATGTTGATCTCGTCCGCATAGGCTACTACTTGGCTTAACATGTATAGTAATGCACCTCAATACTTTGTACGTCTATGTTGAGCTCCCACCATTGTTCAAGTCCTCCTTGACCTTGAACAATTTGTCTATCGTCGATCTACTTGCTCTAAAACCGCCTTGATACTCCCCAATAATACTCTTGGCGTATGATCCGATTTTATTTTTTAAGATTTTTGAAAATATTTTGTATGCCGTATAAAGTAGTGATATGCTTTTATAATTTTCGCACTGTAGGTTGTCACCTTTTTGGTGGATAGGGAATATAATTGATTGGCTCCACTCTTTCGACATATGTTCTGGTTGCCAAATGTGCTGGATAACTTTGTGAATAGCTTTATGAACACTGCTGCCACCATATTTGATGAGCTTTACTGGAATCTCATCGATGCCCGGCGCGTTTTTATTCTTCTGGGTTTTGATGATGGAAGACACTTCATCCAGCGTTGGTGGGGCCAATGGACGCTCATCTATAGGCTCCAATGTTTCCAGCTGTACGGAGGATTAAAGAGTCTCTTAAAATATGATGCCCGCATTTCCTTAATCGTGGTTTCATCAGCGATGATATTGCCGATGTCATCACAACAGAGCGTGGTTTTGGGATGATAACCGCATTTCAGGCTTTTCACTACTTTGCATGCTTGTCTTGTGTTAATGCTTGCTAGACTTACATCGATTCTTCTCAATAGGTCTTCATAGTATTTTCTTTTGTAAGTTTTAATTATCCTATTTGCTACTCTTATGAGATTTTCATAGTGGTCTCTTTTCGCCCTGGTTGTCCTACCTACGTATTCCTTGTACGTCTGATTCTTTTTGTCTTGTGCATTCTGACACTCATCATCGAACCAATCATTTCTCTTGCGCCGGAGTTGATGTACGATCGTCTATTCTGCCATGGTTCTAATAGCCGCTTTCACTTCCATTAAGAGCTCGTTGTTTGCCTTTAGCGATACGTCTGATAAGATCTCCGTAAAATTTTTGGCCACAGACGCCGTTTGGAGCCTTTCGATGTCAAGTTTTTGTAGCGAGCTTGTCTTCGCCGAATTCGCCTTTGACATACGTCATCAATAGGTTAATTTGATCAAGTGAAGATCTGAGTTACAATTGGCTCCTCGGTCTGTACGGACGTCAAGTATGTTCAACGCCCAACAATGTTGAATCAGAACATGGTCGATCTGGTTTTGTGTGTTGCTATACGGCGATACCCAGATCGTGTTTTGAATGCGTCAATGAGGGAAGCAAGTCGAACGTATGACTGGATTTCTGCTACATGCAAAGTCAATTAGGCACTGGTCGTTGTCATTTCTTTCATTGTGGAGGCTTTATCCTCCAGTCGTTTCCCGATTAGATATCTCATTACCAACTTTAGCGTTAAAATCACTCAGACTAATTTTTTGTCGTTTTTAGGCAATGAGTCGACCGGTCTTTCCAGGTGATTGTAGAACGTTTCCTTCATTCCTTCGTCCTTTTCTTCGGTTGGGGCGTGAAAGTTTATCAGCCAGATTTTGGAGAATTCCGCTTCTATACGGATCGTACATAATCGTTTATTGACTGCTATAAAATCAATAATGTGCGATTTGAGCTCCCCATCCAAAATGAAGGCCACTCCGAGCTCTCGTTTTCCAGTAGGCTTGCCACTTTTGAATATTGTGTACGATCTCATGCCTTGAATATCATTTCCAGTCCAGTTTGTTTCCTGGATTGCCAGTATTTTTAATTTATATTGATTAGCCTGTTGTAAAAGGTCTTTAACAGCGCCAGGGTAATTGAATGATCCAATGTCATAGTCCTTTTTCCGTTTGCGAGGTCACTGCCGTGAGTCCAGTCCAGTCCGAGAATCATACCAGGAGTTGTCCATTCCGGTGACATGTTTATTACTTCGATTCCATTATCAAGCGCGGAAGACTCGCCTTCACCTTCTTACGTCCCCACAAAGGAGGTGTAAGTAGGATTTAGTAGCAGAGCTGTAGATGTATTTACTGTTATTAACGTTTCTCGGCATTTAATGTTCCATTATTGGGGACCCTCATTAAGACTTTTCATTTGATACACCACGCGATTGTCTAGGGTTAAACAATTTTTTTAGAGTCCCCTACCGAAATTGGGGGCACCCAACTTAAAAAACTTAGAAAATTTAAATTGTTAGGTGTATCAGAAATTATTGCTTCTTATAAGCTCAGGTATCAAGAGCTTATGAGGAGCAATCATTTCTGATACACTTAACATGTTCGGTATCTGCAAATGTTGTGATTTCGGGGGAAAAAAAACTGCAGTGGCACTGAGACAGACGAACGGAGAGACAAAATTGATTTCAATATGGTTTCGTAAGTAGCACAAAACCTAAAAAATCCCAACACCTAACTTTAAGTACTTTAATATTATTCATTAGATGATGATAGTAGCTGTAATCAAGCGAACTTTTATTTTTGTTATTACTTTAGCCTAGTAAAATATCTAAAAAAAATCTTTTTTTTTACAGGTCCTTTAATATATGTAATATTTGGTACCGTAGAAAAAGTACTTATTGGACCAACTAGTCTTGTAGCACTTGTGACGGTCCAATTCACATTTGGCAAGCCCATCGAATTTGCTTTTATTCTCACGTTATTGGCAGGATTTGTTGAATTATTTATGGGAGTCTTTCAGTTAGGTAAGTATCTACAGACTTTTCAATAAAAATATGGATTAAGTTTATAAAACTAGTTTTTTGTAAAACCATGTATTAAATTGTTGCTAAAAAGAATTTCTAAATTTAACTAGGGTAAATATTTATCAAAAACACTACGTTAAGTTTGTTAGTATTAATTATTTCCAAAATGTTTTGAGTTGAAACCAAATGTGTTAAACGACTCACTTTATGCATTCAAGTTATTTCACACTAATATTGAATTATTTGTTCAAACGATAGATATGCTAACAAAGCTCAGTAATTTATTTTTTTACGCCATCGACAATTTACATTTAAATTCAGCGTAATGGAAGAATTATCTAGTTTTGGTGTTTCTTAAAATCAAAGCTAAAAATTAAATTTAAACTATAATTTTCAATGGACAATTAACTTATTTCTTCAAGCAAGCTGGAATTTATTCGTGATTATGTTATATTTATGGTGTCCAAATGGAACTATATTATTACTTTTGTATTGATAGCTGGACGTAATTATGCTGAAAATTGTAATTTGTTGAGAAATGATGATTACCAATTATTGAAGAAGTGATAATTGATAAGGCAATTGCACGTTAATTTCTTCCAGCCATGAGCCGAGTGAGATGTTTTTCAATTCTCATTAAGATATAACACATATTGATGATGTTCACGGTCAACTCTATATGTTATTCAAAACTATTGGTTGCAAATCAGAGGAAGGGGCAATTTTTAGCATAAATGTGGTGTTTTTATCATGTGTAACATATGTAAGCTGCTTTGAATTGTTGAGTTTCGAAATTTTGATTTGTTTATTTTTCAATTTTCGAAAGTTTTTGATATTTTTAATAATTTGCTGTGTTCCCTTAAAACCGTGCATATTTGGACTCTCTCGCCATGTCTTTCCTTATAACGCTGAGTAATGGAGTCCAGTACCGTTACAGGGAAATGTTTTGTTTGCCTCTCAAAGTCAAAGTCAAAAGCGCTTTATTCAATATTAATTGTTTTCAATTTTAAAAGAATTTAAAGAAGATTTCGAACAATAATAATACGAAAACTTAATGGCCCAAATGGCTCTCTAAATTTATACGTTAACAGTTAAACACATTTGTTCAAAATAGAAACCATAGCAAATTCAAATTAATTAAGATTATTACATAGTTTTGATTCGATTGGAAAAAAGAGAAAAAACCAACCAACGCTATTCTAACATTAATATATTTATAATTTGAACACACCAGTGAACTTTAATCCTACACCTAATATGTTATAATCTAGTTCTAATAAAATTCAATCGAAAACTTTATCTATCCTAATTCCCTAATTTTTAATACAAATGAAATGAAACTCAAAAACTATGTTAAGTGACGAAAAACACAAAAAACTGAAAATAAACACGAATAATTTAGACATTGTCATCCAGTCACCAATATCCAGATTGCTCCATCTAAGCTCAACCAGCTTATACGTATCTAGCAAATGAGTATCTCCATTGGAATTGTTGGTGCCGTTAATTCAAATTCGGAGGATATTTTATCTTTCTATCGGTGGCCCGTCTATATATGTGATATACGGTTGAGACGCCGTCAGAATCAAAAACATATCGATTCATGTCTAAATACACGAATGCTTCTGGAGGAACGAAGCCAGTAGCGAGACAAGTCGAAATATGCCCGTTTGTAGGGCGAAACGGCTGTGAAATCCAAGGGTTTTCACTCACAGTTACAGATCTTGCGATATGTAAATTGTAATTGTACTTAAGAACGGCCATACCAGCCGTTGTTGATAATTACTTTTACTTAGTACAAAACGGATAGGAACACAAATAAAAACCAACGCGTTCACTTTGTTGGCGTACGAAGGAATACATTTATTATAATTTACACATTAACTTAAATACAAAATATTTGATGACTAAAGATGCTTGCAATAATCGAAGTCAATGTCCATTAAAGAAAATTGCATTTATACAAAAAAAACTTTTTTATGCTTTAGTTAATGTCAATTCAGAGTGCAAACATTTTTGCTTACAAGTTCAGGTAGGCAAATTCGCGGCTGAAAGTGGATCAATTATATTGATAGGAGGAATGACCAGGTGAATGGACATTGACTACTGTTCCGAACTCTGTTCAATTGTCGAACATGTTTGGGCATCACCAGAAAGAACAATATTGAATCTTTCATTAACCGACACGTTTTCTTCTGATGCAGTTGATATGGACCCCTGCGATTTCTTCGGCATCCATGTCTTCTTCAGTATGCTTCTGATGTAGACGCTGGCTATACAGATCGCGATGATGATCAGCATTGTTGATGTCAGCGGTACCGCGTGCTTGCGCAACTGTTGTAAGGTAGCTGTAATCGCAATCGTCTCTGGCTTGAAAGAATCACCATCGAAAATTTGATCCTTTTCTCTTACTATTGGGTCCATAGATTTTGCGTGGTACTCCTTGTCTCCGAACTTAGCTGGGGACGCCTCTTGCGTGAAGCTCGTCAGTACTCTCTTTTGTTGGGTCATTTCTGATCGTAGAATGAATCGCTCGGTATGGATAGCGAAATTATCTTTGGTGCGGATGATTCCAATGTTCTCTAGTAAAATCTCCCCTCGGTTATCTTTGCAGATAACAAAGGCTGTGCTTGGTGTGCTTGCAACAAATAGCCATGCGTTTTTCATCAGAAGCTCCTTCCAGGTTGTTTGAGGAGATGTTACCTCAACGCTGGGGCACGGTTGTTTCTTGGTTGTTCCTTGTGTATACTGTATAGTTCGTTGATGATACAGTTCCGGTTTCCATCCATGTTATTGATCATGCTGGGAGTACATAGGTATCCTTCGTCCTTAATTGTGCATGACTTCAGCTGCGCATCGTCCAATTCAAAATACGTTAGTTGATTGAAGTTAACCGCCAGGGATGGAGTTTTTACGATAGGAACCAGATATTGATGCACACCTGATTTGAAAGGAATTGCAGTGACATGAATTAGCTCGTATCTATCCCTTTCAATTATATGGAAGTAGCCATAGATTATGATATTTTCATCGGTGCGTGCAATCGTCGTTGCTTTCACTGGAGTATGTAGAATCTCAAAATGAGGGCCAATCTTTGATGATACCTTATCGATTGTGTTGGTCATTGTTTCAATTGAAACGAACTGTGGGAAGCTTTTGGATTCATAGATGTTGTTTACTAGTTTTTGGTACTTCACCTGGAGCTTCTCAAAATAGTTAATCGCCATGAGATAAGTGGATATGACTTGTAAGCCAATTTTGCTGTTATCAATCTTTGCGAACCATTTTTGCTTTTCGTTGATCGAATGTACCACTTGATTTAATTTCATCGTAACTTGGGCAAGCTGGGTGTCAGTGCGATGGTTGACGCTTGTTGTACGTGCGTTCAATTCTACATTTTTTTAAGACGTAATATTGTGTGTTAGTTTTTATCGAAGGCGTCAATATCAGTGTAGACGTTATCATTAACACCAAAAACTGTGGTAAGGAGGTCTCTAACCAAGCTCCTCTTCTCTGGAGCCTGTTATCGTTCGTAACTTTTTTGTTTGTTGAAGGAGCTCCATTTGTTTAATCTGTAGATGGTTCAGAAGGCCATTGCAGTGGGTGTAGTCGGTCAAATCTTTTGTGCATTGACACATATCTTCTATCTGTTTACCTATGGATAGAATATTTTTCTCATCCTGAATCACTTCTGCAATCGAAAAATTTGCCTCAAGTCTTAGTTCGCCACGAATGCTATGCACTATGCCCAGTTTTTCGATATAAAAACCTGATTTTGGCCTGAAGATGTTATAATTATGCTGGTTGGAGCTGTTTTTAGCGTTCAAAGCTTCTGATGGTATCATGACACACGGGAGCATTGTTGTATTCAGCAGAACCCTCGTCCACAAACATGGTGCAATTCTTGGTCTTTTTACTTTGTTAGGTTTATCTATAGGTGCAATCCGTCTTTGTCCTGCCGTGATTTTCAGGTGTTGAGCGTTCTTCGCATTTGTCAGGAGATGATTTTGGTTTTGTCAATTCGATATTTGTGGCAGGTTCCTCTGCTGGTGTGTTGCTGTTGGATTGCTGGTAGAGTCCTCGGGTATTTCTGCCGGTAGTTTACACAAATTGGTGATCGCTACTTGCTTCAGCATATTTCCATGGTGCCTAACTGTAACTGCTCATACGATTCCATCTCTGTCTAGTTGCATGCTATGTATTCTTGCCAGTGGCCACTTCGTTGGTGCCGTGTTTCTTTCTTTAATGAGAACAAGCTGACCAATTCTGGGATCCACTTTGTACGTTTTTGCCGATGTTGCAGGTACTCTGTCACCCATCGTTTCCAGAACACTTGATGCATGTTAGTTAATATTTTCCAGCACTGGTGTAGTGTTCTACATGAGGTGCCAGGAGAGGTCGTCCAATGAGGAAGTGCCCTGGGGTTAGGGCTTCAAGATCATTCGGGTCGCTTGATACAGGAGTTATTGGCCTGGAATTTAAGCATGCTTCAATTTGGCACAGTATCGTTGTGAATTCTTCAAATGTTGGGACAATATTTTGCTCGTCGAAAATGCACTTGATGTGATTCTTGACCGATTTCACACCAGCTTCCCAAAGCCCACCGAAATGAGGTGTGGACACTGGTATGAACTCCCAGGTGGTTCCGTCTTTTGCAGTTATTCGTGCTTGATCTCTTTATTGCTTCTTCTAGATCCTTGTCTAGTCGATTACTTGCCCCGACAAAGTTGGTGCCGTGGTCGCTAAATATCTCCCGGTAAAGTCCTCTTCGGCTTGTCAACCGTTTGAATGCTGCTAAGAATGCTTCTGCTGACATGTCGCTCACAAGCTCGAGATGTATGGCTTTTGTTACCATGCATACAAATAAAGCGATGTAGGCCTTTACGACCGTTGCTCTTCTTCCATTCGACATTCGTATGGTGAAAGGGCCTGCGTAGTGTACTCCGCAATGAGTGAAGGCTTTTTTTGGTGTTACGCGTATGACAGGTAAATTGTCCATTAATTGATGATTTTAAGCGGTCGAGTATTTACAGCAGATCATGCATCGATGAATTTCGTACCGAATTACTTTCTGATCATTTATGATCCTGTATCACATTCTCATGTTTTTGCGCAGCAGTTGTGCGCCTCCGTGCTTTGTGTTCAAGTGGGCTTGCCTCACAATAAGATATGTCACATGATGGCACTGGGGTAGCAAAATCGGATGGTTCGTTTCTTCAGGAACGCTTACATTTTGGAGCCTACCCCCAACTTGCAGAATACCATGGGCATCTAGGAAGGGATTTAGAGTCCTGAGTCTTTTCTTCAACTCCTTGTTACTCCTTATTTCAGCAATTTCTTCTGAAAACTATGTTTTCTGAATCATTATAAAGATTTTTTATGTACTACTTCGAGTTCCTCTGCTTCTAGCCATCCGGTCTTGCGGTTTGATTTTTGTGTCGTACAGTTGTGATCCTTACTAGTTTATTAAAATCGGAGTAACGTTCAAAAATGATGCTTTTGTCTGCCGCTGTTGTTACTGTCGAAACAACTTTGATATCGGTGCAAGGATGTGTTAACCAACTTCTACGACAAATGATACTTGAGAAGTTGCTTTGGACTGATGCCTCTAGAAGCGCAATCGGCTGGATTATCCTTGGAGCTGATATGCTGCCATTTCCAGGCGCCGCGATCCAATTTCTGAATCTTCGATACCCTACTGGCAATGTAGGTCTCCAGTGAAGTTGGTTTCTTTTTTAGCCACCCC